>CM057005.1:88821038-89348538 GCA_029891345.1 Dryococelus australis | reverse complement strand
TTTTTACAATATTACATGTAGTTTTTATTTTGTTTTGAGCATTCTTAATGAGGTTACAGAAAAAAAAACCTTTTTTGGTGATTTTATGACCTTACTCAACATTTTGCAGTATTTCCTGTAGTGAGTCATTGTGTCAGGGTTGCTGCTGGTTCTGGCGGCCTTGCATATTTTTCTTTTGTTTTCGCAGGAAATTTTTATTAATTTGGTGAGCCATAAATTTTTCTTTCGCTTTGTATTATTGTGGGTCAGTCGGGGTGGGAAACATGTTTCAAAACAATAGAGTACTTGGTTAAGAAAATAATTATATTTGTCATTTGCTTCGGTACAAGTATACAATGTTGACTATTGCTCCCTGCTGAGCTCACTTTTAAATTGTAAGACATTTTCCAGTAAAAAATTTTGTATTTTCTTATAAGAAATGCTTTTGGAGGGGATTTTTGTGGAATACTGGAAATAAGTGACAAATGTATTTGTTATGTTGGTATTGGTATTATACAGCTACTTATTTCCATACTTCGCCAAGTACAACTTGGCCCAAGTAAGTAGTGCTTAAACAATAATTGCTTCGTCAAGTTATGATTTATGAATTCATTCGACAGGTAAGTAGTGCTTGAAGAAGAAGCATTACTTCATGTCCTCACACCTCACACCCTCACTCCTCGCACACTCCAGCCTTGACCTCCAACCGAGGAGAGTGCGACTTGCTTTTTCTTACTGTCCACGACATATAGCATCGCGGCACACATCCTGTACACTGTGGTCGGCCTGAAAACAGGCCAACTCGAGCCTAGCCCCTAGTGGGTCAGCGGCCACAGTGGACAGCACCAATTTAGGCACTTTCTTAACAACACTTTGTCGCCAGTTTCACACACCACGTCGTGAGTCGCTCCACACAGAGCCTCCCCCTCCCCCACCGTCCTCGCGGGTCATGGCGGCAGTGGGGAACCGACTGAGCCGTCATGGATGACAGGAACTGGCCCGTACAGTTTGCAGTACCTCAGAGAAAACAAGAGATGGATTGAGCTTGCAAAGAGACGACCGAATCACCAATCTGTGTCCGATATCTTTCCCCAGGGTATCCCAGACCACATCGATCTTCTCCTAGTCACTCTCTCGGCTCCAACGACACCAACACTCAGCACACCAGCTTCCTCTCGACCAACAACACCAGCGGCAGAAAACGAAAAAATGAACATGGAAACTGACTCCCAGGTGGTTAAACGAAAAGGGGACAGAACATCCGCAGTACCCGAGAAAAGAACCACACAGGAGAACAAGTTTCTCCATTCTGTGTCGTATGAGGCACAGGCCAACAACATTCCTATTCAAAATGGGTTCTCCCTGTTACAAGAGGTCATAGAAAAAAAACCCACAGTAAACAACCCCAGCTCTTCAAGCATTCCCACCCACCAAACACAACCGGCAGCACCTCAAACACAACAAAAAAGACAAAACCAATTCAGATTAGTGGTTCCTGACGCCACTAAATACAGTTTACTTATTCAGAAATTGCGAGCAATTAGTAGGGACGGGTTCTCCCTTCTCCCCACTGCTCAGGGAACACAAATCCTTACGAAAAATTCAGACTACTCGAAGCGAATTACATTCACTATTTCACTTTTTGCCAAGCTTCCGAGCTCCCACAAAAAGTAATCTTTGATCTCCACCTCACAACTGAAATAGCTGACATCAAGGCAGATCTGGAATGCGCCGGTTACACAATCCAGCACATCTACCAGTTTAAAAAACGAATCCCAGACCACACAGACCCGAACAAGTTCACGTTGGAGCCGCAACGATTTTTCTCTGTTACGGCGGCGCAGAACACTGCTCTCCCTCCTCTGATCTCAGTCACAAGGATAAACATTACTATTGTGCATCCACGACAATATCAGAAACGGCCGACAGACGTGGCACAATGCCGTAATTGTCTAGCCCTAGGCCACACAAGAAACCATTGTTCAATGCCAACAAAATGCCCACACTGCGCCGGCCCTCACCCCGAGAGTGCCTATTCATGGAATTTCTTAGAACATGAGACTTCGCCTCACTCTTGGCACATCCCCCCCCCCCCCCCTACATCCTCAAACTCCGCAGTGTCACAGAACAACAAGAGAGAGCCTGGCTACTCCTCGAAGCCATGGCGTCATTTGCGGCCCCCTAGCCCGTCAACTAGACCCGCAAAAACCACTGTCGCCTACTCTGTACTGGAGCTACTCCGAAACACATAACATAAATATTAATCACTATGACGAGCTACAGAATCGCGAGTATTTTCGTCACAACCAATTGATTTGATTACAGCACATAGTTTTGCATTGTTAAACAGAGTTTTTTCTGCCCCCAGCAAAAGCTGTAATTGCATTTTAAAAAATTGATTAATTGATATTACTGGCCACCTAGATACTTCTAACTTCCTTAAAATTTAATAAATTTACTTAAAAACAATTGATTATTGCAGTGAACAGCACCTGATTTTTCAGTTAATTATATAGCCTTTTAAATGGCCAGAATCTCACATTTTAGTTTTGCAGTACTATTTATATATTTAAAGCGATTAAATAACATTAATTTCAACATCTTTTAATATACTTTAATTTTTCCGTTTCAAATAAAAGCTGTTCACGGTAAAATAACGACCATGCTGCCAGCTTTTGTGCAACTTCGTAAGCCCCCCCCCCCCCCCCAATCCCCTCGTCAATTTCTCTCGGCCAATCAGAGCCCTCTAGCCAATATTACAGCCTAGCTTAACTCATGTGACGCGTTTTCATGGCTCTGCTTTCGAATTTTACAAGTTTGAATAATAAACACGGAATATTGTTCAAAACTACTTTTAAAATATTAATTCACGCGCCTTCAGCGCAAATATACAACCCGATTTCATCGAAATTAAGCCCCGAAACTGGCCGGAATTTTCCGATCGGTCCGGGACAAAAATCGCCCACGTTTAACAAAACTAGTTTGGCGCCAGCTTCGAGCCAGCCATATCGCTCTCAGACATCCACGATTTAACATGTTTTACATGACTTACTACCCTTTTAGTCGCTCGTCACAGTACATTCTGACATGCATTTACTCACAAATTAGCTTATTTAACGTTTTTTTAACAATAACTCACTAAATACTGAAACAACTACACTGAATTAAATTCTCGTGCAACTTAAATTCACCACTACAATACACAAATAATTAATTTAATTATAATAATCCTTGCCACTCCAGTCATGGGAAAGCTACTTATATTGATAATTTAACTTCATTTGGCTATTAACCTCCGCTTTTTATACCAAACTGTCGCTAGCTCTCTCACAGGGAGCTCCTGACAGTACTTCACAAAGTCCTGAACTTTAAAATTCCACGCTGATTAATTCAATTAACTTCACCATTCTCTTTCATCCCGTACAGGCAGGGAAAAAGAGAGTAAAATACAGCTATGGAAACAGCTCCCAGGCGCTACCCTGGGAATACTGTAAAACAATGTTTGCTCTGTAGCATTAAGTATTTTTGATGGGTGTGGGGGGGAGGGGGTTACCTTCTCCTCGCTATCCGCAAGCTAACTGATAAGTGTCTGGGTGGCCAAGGTCCCTCACAAGGGACCAATCCACTCCCGCGCTGAGGGAGTAGCGTCCCAGTGATGTAAAACCGGCGACTACTTCATGAAGTATAGCTTCTTTGCCAAACATGCCTCCGACTATGAATTCCGGCCTGATACATGCCCCAGGTAGTGTTATCTCCTTCAGTCCCTGCCTTACCTAATTTGTAATTTATCATTGAGTGCTCATCCACATCGTTTACGTGTGTTCACACAGACACAATCTGAAATGCTCATAATTCTTTTAGTAATTTTTCAAGTATTTGTTGTGTATAGTTTTATTTTTAAAGCACAGGCAACTAATTTCACGTTTTAACATAATAAACATTCAATGATGCTTGCAATTTCGGCAGCCACATTGCCAAACTCACAGAACAAATTCCCAACAGCTCATATATTAAGTTTCACTTTAATTGATATTTCTGTTTGAGAAGGGTTTTTATGTGTAACTTGTTTTGCTAAATTTTATTGAAGTGTTTTTTCATTTGTTTCTGCCCCGGCATTAAAGCGTAAAACGTATTTTTATGAGACGCTTAGCAACAGCCACAAAAGACCTTTCAGAAGAAGCTTAACTGTGCCAAAGCACGCTGCCTGCTATTGTTGTCGTACGTATGTGAAGTGTTTGCATTTTTGCCTTTTGTAAACATTTCCCTCGAGATGCTGGCAGGTAGGTTTCCTTCCATTGCTAATGGTACCTACACGCCACCGTCTTTAGTCTGGTCGAGTGGGTCTTCGAGGGTGGATGTTTGCTACTCCGCGTCGCACGCCACGGGAACTTCATCAAGTGTTCTAATCATTTAGGGTGTCAATAGTTCAATCATTTAATTTACAGGAACCTTCTGTCTTTCTTTTGCTGTCCTGTGTGCCGACCCTCCTCTCCGCAGACTCGCGACCCCGGAGAGTGTCACCGCCATCAGTTGCTATGTGCTGTTAAGCCATTTTGCAGCATAGGCCCCTGGCAGGCTTCGTGTGCCAGACCCACTTAAGACACTGGTAAATCGTATGTTACCACGTGTAATCTTTCTGGTAATATATGTAATTGCTTTGAACCTTGTGACTTACGTCAAGTAATTAATTTCCACCTCGGGATCTGGCCCTATCTAGTGAGTGTAACCACGTGGTCGTCAACCACGTGCTAATTGTGTAAAGTAAAGCAATGACTGTTCTAACTAATTCGTAAACACGTGCGCTGCGAGGGGATGCCGCCACAAGCTGTCTACCTGTAACGACCCTGAGAAACAAGACCTCGGAACAAACCCCAAGTCACGTCTCATGGTGCCGCAACTACAGGCCAAAGATACGCGTCGTGGAAATATTGAACATGTGGTGTCAATTTGCATGTACCGGAAGTCCGCCATTGTTCCTAGAAGCACGTGGGACAGTGAGCCTGCTGCCATCTTGTGCGAGTTACGAACCCCCTTGCGTCTCGTAGAGCAGATATATCTGTGACGTCATCGCGTACTGGGACTTTCCTTCAACATCACAGCGTGCCTGCAACCTGGCGTGCGTGCATGGTACGGTCTGGCTGCACACTAACCACCACACCCCAACAGGTCAGGTCTACCGGGATAATCCTGAGGAAACCCTTTGTGCGCGTGGGTTTACGTCCAATCGTGAGTGCTACAATAGAATCATAAGCCAACATGTGGGACACGGGTTAGATATACGCATCATGCTGAAGGACCGTTTCGCTGTATCCATTCGCCAAATACGACCTGCAGGCTAACATCTGCCGCTGCAGATTTGAAGGATGGAGTGTATTGTTCACGCCCACAACATCATCAACAAGCAAAGCAGCACGCTGTACACGCCCTGTCTGCGATGATCCTGGTAATACCACCATAAGCTGCGGGATATACCAGATGGGAACACACTTTGCCTGCTTGTCTGCAGAGGAATGGCCTACTGTATGCCACGACGTCTTTCAATGTCAAGAATGTATGAGCATCACAGGTAACAGAACGGACAATGTCGATCAGGCTGAATCTATGCATCTGATTGCGCCCAACGCTTTTCTACCGCCTATAGAAAGATGCGTACGAGAGTGCCAAGCTAGAAGTGCAGAGGAACAGGCAGCGTCTTTATTGTGTGTAACCTAAGCGGAAACCAATGCCACCCTAAATGTGTGAGTGACAGTGACTGGAACTGCTCCCGTAAAGGGAACTTCCGCTCTGAAGAATGTGTACCGCTCAATGTCAACAACAGCATGCTACCAGATGTAAACAACGCCTACTGTGACACGCACCTGCCGCAGAGGAGAGAGTGACACGAGTTCAGATACATGTCACACCCCAATGCCCCGGTGAAGAAGTAGTCGAGAACGTGAACCAATAAGACTCATAGAACAGCAGACGAACATGATGCCAACACGCTTCCAGATGCTCCTGACATTTTCCGGGAAGGGGACTGAAGACTCCAAGGCCTAATGCCATCAGTGAGCAACTTGCAAGTGACGCAAGAGATTGGTGGTGATCGACTACAGAATTCAATATGTCCTGGATGCAGTTCATCACGAAGTTCACAGCCCACTATGCAAGCACGTACAACACGCTCGAAACAACAGCTGGCATTATTTACGGAGAAGCAGAAGCAAGAGGAAAACATGGAAATGTTTGTAAGCATGAAAATCAGCCTCACTAACCAACACTACCAACATCTACAACCAGAAGACATGTTGGAGTCAATAGTGGAATCGGTACTTCCAGTATATCGCCCGGCCCTGTGCCCCACGGTGTATAGTGGTTTCAGCTGTTCACAAGGGCTACAATGAGTATCATGCGCGACTCCCGAGCCAAGGCACCGTTACTACATGGACTTGCAGGACTTTAAAAGTGCCGGGAGGAACAGACAGTGCGGAAAACAACGTAAAAATGCCGCGCCCAGATTCGAGCTACCCGCGCAGCTCGCCTGCATGTGACCGGGAGTGAGCGAGGAGACAACACTGCGACCGCTACGAGGAACAGTGGCACAAGTGCCACACCTATTCAGCCGCCGCACGCTGTCAACAACGAAGTTCCACACCAACCACCACGGTGCTGCATCTGCCCAGACAAGCAGTATCACTGGCACAGGTTGTGCCCTAACAGGATCTCAACAGCTACGGTAAATGCACCAACGTGGTAGGACCACCACAGGGGCTCCCCTACTCTGCCAGTGTGTCAACACCAGCAGCCCCACCAGAGGTAAACAACCCAACTATCACCTACCTGGGACAAGTAAGTACTACTGTTTATCATTTATTGAGAGTACCTGTATGTGTTTCAACTGTAATTTTACTCAACACAGCGGCTTCTCACAGTTTTGTCAGCATAGAGCTTGTCAAGCCAACTGACGTACAGAACACTAACATAACCGTAGAGCTCGCAACTTTAACTGGTACAAGTAATGTCATTGATGTTACTCAACTTTAAGTAAAAATAGGGGCTGTAGAAATGTGTGTTCCCACCTTCGTTTCGAGGGAGATCCATGAAGATGTAATCTTTGAAGTACCCTGGCTAATAGAACAGGAAGTCATTGTAGAGATCCCTAGAGACCGCATTCACTTCAGCAAGCAAGTCAGGCTAACGATATACAATTTAGGAAGATTAGTAGAAGTAAACAATCAGCCTGTGACACTCGATAACTTTGACCATGAGGTCCCAGCAGAGTACCGCAGTACTGTAGAAACACCAAAGCCCGACTTCATCGTAGAACACGTGCCCAGTGAAGATAATCGACTGCCTGATGCTCTGTCCCGCTACCCGAATGAGCATGAAACAGCCGTAGATGAGGGGGAATGGGGAACAGTGTTGACACCGGAAAACAACTACACAACTCCACCCATGTTACAACAAATTGCGGTCGAAGAAAGTGAACAAACCCCACTAGCAGAAGTGTATGCATATGATTTGTATGCCTGCGTGCTAAATCAACAACAAATGTCAACCGAAGTCCGGGAAATCAGAGAACAGTGTGCCCGAGAAATGTTAGACAGATGGCGAGTAGCAGACAGCCAACTGGAGATGCAAAACAACAGGTGCAAAGGAGGCTGGTGATGCCTCTATGTACCTCCTGCAGCCCGCCACACAGACATACACATACCACATTTTAACACCTTGCCTGGACACCCTGGTGCCAAACAAACGGTACGCAACATAACTGCAACATACGTGTAGCCAGGTCTCAGCTAAGAGGTTAAAGAGTACGTGCGCCAATGTAAACAATGCAATATTTGCAATACACGCCGGTCTGACGGCACCGCAAAATAACAGCCGAGGCTACCACAACAACCTTTCGAATGCATCACTCTAAACTTGATAGGCCCTTACCCACGCTCAGCTAGAGGCCAACGGTTTATACTAGAGGTAATGGACTTGTTTACGCAGTGGTGTGAATTGTATGTTTTTCCAAGCTCATGCATATGCCACATTGCTGCCACCTTAGAGTAATAATTTTTTCTCTGCTGGGGATACCCAAAGACGATCTTAAGTGACACCACACAATTTTCTGGGCCCCGCTGGAAGGATTTGTGCACGAAATGGCATGTCATACACTCATACAACATATTACTGACTTCTACCATGGCCACGCGAAACTGCTAGAGTGTAGAAACCAGGAGGTTAAGTCACAAATACACCACAGGGTAGGTGAGGACCACACCACCTGATCGCAACACATACCTGAGATTGCTTTCTGTCTTTGCAACTGAACATACGGAAAAGATGCGAAATCCACAGGAAGAAGTGTGAACGGGCAAAATGAGCAACGTGTAGAGTGTGCCGCCGAGGAGAGTAAGTGACATCACTTTGTACTGATCAAACAAAGGCCATGATCTGTGACGTCCTGTTGCCTCCAGAGTCCACGTAGACTGTAGTGCAAAATAGTCGGCTGAGTGAAAGGGCTCCCGACCACATCAGCTGTTATGTGTTACGTGCAAAATGAGCAACGTGTAGTGTGTGCCGCCAAGGAGAGTAAGTGACATCACTTTGCACTGATCAAACAAAGGCCACGATCTGTGACGTCCTGTTGCCTCCAGAGTCCACGTAGACTAGTGGAAAATAGTCGGCTGAGTGAAAGGCTCCCGACCACATCAGCTGTTATGTGTTACGTGCAAAACAAAACCCAAGAGACAGATAAACATGGCAAGTACTGTAAAAAGTATCTTTATTTAAATTAAGTCACACTGAAAATAGTTTGCTGAATAATATTAAGGTGAAATTCGTAACTGGCTGCAAGGTGATTGAAAATATACAGCGAGCTGTTGATGCTGAGACCTTTCATGGTTCCCAGGAAAATGGTTGTTATTTCAAAGAGGCTTTATTGAGAAAACATCTTCAATTAAATTTGTTTCATGATCACTATTCTAGGGGTTTTAGAAACATTATTTGACTGTATTACATTATCATGTTTAAATCGCTGCATGTGCCACAGCTGTAGTAAACACCTGAAACAAAAATACACACACATACACAACCTCTGAGTGGAAATAAAATATTCCATATTTAATTTAGATAATTTGAAACCCAGCCCAATGCATGGGAATGTGACTTCTCTTTGGAACAGCTATGGCTACTCTGATTGATGTGCCAACCATGGCTGACCTGCACCTTTTATACGGACTTGTGATTTCATTCAAATGAGTGTGAAAAGAGCCAGCTTGCCACACTATATAAAGGCCACAATCCATTATGATGTATTATTTGTGTGTACTGGACACGAAAGCTGCATCTTGCTGTATAACATTATCATATGAATGAACAATGCATCTTGAGTCAACTTCTTCCTGCTGCACTAATAAAAATCTTCTACAGTAAAATCAATAATTTTCTCGTGATGTGACTAAGCACATGTACGACATGTTATGACAGTTAGGTGGAAACCACATTTCAGTGGAAGGATATGTAGGTAGCCTGTTTCCCGGGTAGTACTTCCATATAATCTATTGAGAAGTGGAAACCTATCATGAGTGAAGTACGGTATGTTTGTATTTGGGAAGGTAGTACAGTAAATACCGAAGTGTGATAGTTAAGCACCAGTTATTTTAATTATTTTTCTTTTGTCATAATTAGTTACATGTAACAGAAGAGTAGCAGAAATTCACATCTCTGTTTACCACTAAACATTACATAATGGTTTTGTTCACAATTTCCAGGTGTGTACAGTATTTCATGCATCATCATTAACTTTATATTATTAACTTAATTTTGAATTCACTGAAACAGTTCTATTACTTCCTAACAAAGAAAAATAAGCAACAAAGAATATTTTATTTGATTGTTTCAGAATTAGCCTCGAAGGCACTGCAGGGTTTATGATGCTCGGAAGAATAGGATTTTTGTTACACATAAAACAGTTTCAGAAAAGACAAATGACAAAATAATTTGAAATGGATAAATTTAGACCCAACCCCACAGCATTCTGAAATGTATATGGTAGTATTTTGATTTTTATCACGTGTGAATAATGAACTTTCTAACCATGTTGTCAATATGTCTTTACAGGGTTCTAAATTTCTGTACAATTATGTTAATCCTGTGTTCAAAATAAATTTGAAGTCTGTTGGGTTGAGTTAAGAAATTCCAATATTTTGATGGGTATTTGTATAACTATTAAATACTATATTTACTTTCCCTTCAACAAACAGCACATTTATTCCATTATAAAAGACACTTAGAACCAGTTAACATTTGTAATGACGCAAATTAAAATAGTTGTTTTAAGAAGCATAAAAACATGCATACTGCAAAAAATAGGGTGGGTAAAGATTACAGAAAATACCTATTCTTTTTTTCTTTTTTTTTTTTTACATTTCTATAACACATTCAATGTCTTTAAAAAAAATTAGGAAAAAAATTTAACATTAAAAAACAGTCGTTACAAAACAGCATCTCATATATACACAAGTACGAAAATAACTTTCAGTGGCAAAGGACCAGTACCACATTTAAGCAATCACTTTTTTGTTTGCTGTGAAATCAAGCACACAGAAAATAAGTAACTATGCAAAAATTGCAGAGATACTGGTTATGCTGCAGCTTTTTACACAGCAAGATACACGAACACTCATGTACGATGGCACTTTTGTACTAAATCTCATGTGAGAATATATTGTGCAAGGCAGATCTTGTACGAGATCAGTAAATGGAGCATGTCCTATTTTCAGGCGAGTTTTGCACGAAGCAAGAGATTCTATTGGTCGTTCTCCGTTATTGTACGACAACTTATCCGTCAATACACGAGGTCGGAGAAGAGCAGAGAATATCACTATGCAAAAAGAGGAATCGGCCAAATGGCGTGGAGTTTGGATAGTGTTGTGATACTGTTAGGCAAGTACAGGAAATAACGTATTGTAATTAATGGCCTCTACTTTAAAACAGCGCATTGTTTACAAGATCTAATTACTGAAATGATATGGCTGTCCCATGGCCATCGACTTCTCTCATACAAGGAGGTATTTTGCTGTAAGTTTGCTCTGTGGACTTGTTTCTCATAGGATTTTTGTGATATTATTTGCATGAGATTTCTCATGCGAAGCCTCGTGTGGAATCAGTTTTGCTTCGTGTAAAAGCGACTTTAAAAAAAAGTTTAAGGAGAATTGTATTTCCGTGCGGTTTACATTTCACAGCAACTGTCGTAGCGACCACTCAGATTCTGTACAGGCAATGAAGTTGTGATCCAGTGCCACACAGCCTTCTAAAATTCCATTAATTTTCTCAGGGGAAAAATAGAGACTACCCATGTTAGAACTTTAATTCTGTGAAAGAATATTAAATTATTCCCTCAACCACATGTTGGAATGACTTTCCTGGTAAAAAAAACACCAGTTTGTGACATTTGACTAAACATAAATATATGTAGTACTTGAAATGAAATTCATTCATACTTCACAGACTAAAGAAGTCAAATGTTAAATTACAACTTTGAAAATGTTGATAACATTCTGGGTATTATAAATTATTAATTATTATCTAAACAAATGCTACTCTATGATCAATTAATTAAGCAATGTAAGAAATGTATGTTGCTCATTTTTACAGATACATCTGTTGCAGTAGCAACTTTTTTAAGATAACCATTTCTGTGCTAATGGATAATTAATTGAATAACCAAATTTTTAAAGGAAACGCAACTATGTACTGATGCAAGAATATGCATAACATTTTACTTGTGTGTTAGTCATGTTTGAGTATTTATATTCATGCTCCTACGAAAGCTGTTGATTTATGATACAAAGGCTCATCTGCAATTGTGTCATCCCAACCTTTGGCAGTAATATATACTCGTGCCGTATGTAAAAGTATGAATTATAAATTAATGGCAGTCTTCCCATTGGCTGCACTGGGTACACACTCAGTGTGCCTTGAAAACTATGAAAGTGCAATTATCACGTGACTGCCCAAAGCGAGTGTTTGTTTGTCTGCCACATTTGCACTCAAACTGCCACACTGACTCTGGAGACAGTGATGCTCTAATTGCACTTGGTGCCCTTCTTTCATTGCAGTGACAACTGGAAGCTGGAAAAATGACTGCACTCAATGTGAGTTCACATAATTGGAAGAGACTGCACTTGGCTAGTGCGCACTAAGTGCAGTCCAGTGCAGTAATTGTAAGATGCTATAAATTAAATGTGAAATTGTAGGCTCAAAAACATTACAATTCATATACAGCAGAAAAGTTATAAGCTTAAATCAATAATGTAATCACTTGGAAGTACTGTATGTCTTAAAATGAAAATGATTATATTGAAACAACATTAGTTACGCTGAATTTACTGAAGTCTGTTGATTTTCAAGAACTATGCCAAGAACGTCTTCGGCATTTCGTTAATAGACCCTTAGCTACACCTGTGACAAAATGAAACTCACCGTTGGGATAAGAAAATAATGTACATTATTCCTGCCATTTGCAGATGGGCCCAAGACAACATACCTGAGCCAGCATGGTCACTATTACAAATACATGTAGAACCATGTTACTGTTTACCCACTAACGCCACAAAGTAGGAACATTCTGCGATAGATAAATTAACTGCAAAAAGATGTTGTCAGTACCTACGTATTTCAGTTCGTTTTGTGCAATTTTTTAAAGTAATGTTCAGAGGTTCTTTGACTAAAGTTTTAGGCACTTAAGTTGTGCAATTACTAATTCATAAGTACAATGTACGCACATTTCAAGACAAGCCCCATAAAAACAGTGCTTGTACCCAGAAATATTGAGCAACACACTACTAAAAATTACGTAAAAAATTTCATCTCCATAAATTTTCACACTTGTATTAAATAGAGGTTGTTCACAAAAATGTGAACATTTCGCATGATGCATTGACAGTTAACAATGTCATGCAAACTCTGCAAATAATGGGAGAAAATGCACACCCTCATTTTCATAAGTAACGCATAAACTTGCCTTGTTATTTTAGGCAGCACCAAATGACTAAGAACACACCTGCTTTTTGAAACAAAATTAATTATCTGAGCTCCTTGTAAAAAAAAAGAGTTACTTATCACTAGTCATATGCTGAATTACAGTGAATGATAACAATCACACTTATACACTTGACACAGTAGGCTACTCACACTTATACACTTGACACAGTAGGCTACTCACACTTTCAATTTTACTCTGTTTTTCAACACAATAATTTTTTTTTTGCTTTCAGTCTTCTTTGTCGTTACTCAGAGTCCTTACTCTAAAACATCTGAGACAATCACAAAATACATGGACCTAAAGTACTGTACTTCATTTGCATAGCATTAACAGTTCCCAAAACTTTATTCAAATTCGTTCTTCAATATTTTGAGTTTTTTAAAGTTTTGAAGTATTTTGAATTGTACTTGATATCAAGTTACATCATAGTAAAGTGCACCACAGTTATTGACGAAAAGGAAATAATTCTGAGATGTCTTGCGACTCTTGCAGTCACCTAGAAATATAAAAATCATGACAGCACTTGCATGAACAGTCTTCCTTGCACAAAAATGTTGAATGGCAATTTCAAATACGTTGAGAAGCATGGTGTATATAATTTGATTGAAGTAATGAGCAATGTTAATGCCCTGCTTATTTGTTCTCAGATGCACATCACTATTCGAGTAAGTCCATTGGCACACAGGAAACGCGCTCACGAGCGTGACGTGAAGACAGGTGCGCGTCCTCTTTAGCTGCTGTGGCTATACGCGGTGTTTGTATAGGGTCCGCTGTATATGGAGCTGCCGGTGGTCGATGCCCCCTTCTTGCGCCTCCTTGCAAGCAGCACCAAGATGGCAGCCACCACAGCCAACATGAGCACCAGTCCAGCTATTGCGATGCCGATTGCAAAATTTCTCTGCGATATACAGATGCTGTTTGGGTCATCTGGTGTCTGTAACACAAAGTCATACTTGAGCACGTTCCTCCAGAAGGTTTTTTGCTAAACTTTGGAAAGCCTTCCATGATGTTTATGTTCAGAAATATTTTAACACACAATAAGAAAGAAAACACTCTAACATATTAATTTTTTGCTTCCATAACTAGTTCTCCAATTTGTCACAAGAGTCATAATTTTTATAACTGAATAAATGAACTTAATATAAATATGATTAGAAATATTTATTTACATTTGTAGTACCAAGATTTTTGTACATAACTTACAACCTCAGTAATTATTATAATGATCTTGCTTGGCAAAGGTTTATTTGTTTAATGTATGTGCTTTCTAAAGCACCTAAATGAAAAGCTGCTTAAATTTTTATTCAAAATAAACTCTTAATGAATAATGTTTTTTTTACATTAAAATAAGTACATTCTAGCAAAATATTTTATAGTGCTACAAAATATATGCACTCTTGTTCTATATTACATGTAAATTGTACTTTTAAAATAATTTTGGCAGCTAGTGTACTTCCTCTTAATGAATTCTGCATATACAGTCAGATTCAGTGCTCCTCTAGAAGCCACTCTCCATCTGCTTTACATATCTGAGGCTTTCAAATTGTTGCATCACTAGACTGTTCACTGTAAACTGGACACTTTTGAAAGCCCTGCTTAAGTTCTACTAGTATGCATGTTGTGTATTCTTCCATGATATGAAAAATTAGTTTGGACATGGGCCTGATCACTTTATTCATGCGTCGGTCAAGAGAAACTTCGTGAAAATGGTTCAAAATTTAAATATATACTGCCTTATCAACAGTGATTAAACAATATCACCTCACCAGTGCACATGCCTTTGCTGCTCTATTCCACGAAATTTGATTGTTGCCATGCATCCCGAGATGTCAAGATTTTACTGTCTTCCCAAGGCAAAGACCGGATGTTCCAGCCTGAAGATTGTATTGTTCACTGGCCGAGCCACCGAAGCTATGCATCGAGATCATCCAAGTACTTCAGCGTGCTGCCAGATGGCCCTACTAGTATGATTCCCAAGACGTGAACCCGGATCTAGCACCGGCCAGTGACCTCACGCCAAGAGGATCTATAACACGTCTACCCCCTCCCCAACTCCAGACACGGTGCGCTGGCCAGAATATAAATAGTGGACCGCATCCCTTGTAACGTCTGTCTGTTTCTGGCCTTCACCGCACTCTTCATTGCCGAAGGTCCCGCCGGCTTCTCTCGCAGTCTGTTGTGTTCCTTCATTGTGCTGTCTGGTGTCGAAGGGACCATCAACGCTTCTCCTGGTCTTCACCACGCTCTTGGTGCTGAAGACTATTCCTCAACCCACATCTTCACCGCACTCCTGGTGCAGAAGACTCTGACTGCTCTAGCCATCCTTTCCAGTCAACGTCTATGTTGTTAAACACTAGACACTGTCAGCCCCTTCAAAGCAACATAGTAGAGTAGTCCAGTTCGAGTTATTCTCATAACACTCATCTACCTACCCTATGTTAACCTAGGAACAGGTCACCCACCTTCACTTGTCTCACGTAGGGTTTAAGCTTCCGTAAGTTTCAGCTAGTAGGAGATAGTACATCACCACCACTGTTTATTTCAGTCATTGGAATATACATGTTTTATCCACTTAAGGGTATCCATCCAGTAGCAATAGCACCCTACCCTGTAAACATCAGCCCCATCAGAGGGGCAGCAGGTGACCGGGAGATTTGCTATAACCGCTACACAACTTAGTAGAGTACACATACTCACCTTGGATGGCCACCCTTTCTGCGTATCACACTGCCAGAATGGTAGAGCCCCGACATTAGGTACACTCTCTCCCTTGAGGTTAGTTTGTTGGTTTGGTATTTGCTCTCTCCACCGCGCTTCTGGTGCCAGAAGGGGCATTCCCTGAGTTGGGAATACTGGTCTTCTGGTGAGGCTCACCCATGTAACGAGACTGTCAGCCAATATGCCAATATAACCTGACTCGACATATCCAACATGCGTCTGATGCCGGATACGAGAATAGAGATCCCTCATCGGGTGAGCAGAGGAGGTACAGAGTTTGACACCCGAGTAGGACCACAACGTCACCTGCTCCACTTCTACAAGGTTCGATAGTAGTGTTCTCTATGTAAGATCTCATGTCATATTCCTTCTGCAGTGGTAACCGAAGAGAGTAAAACAGGCTGAGACGATATCTAAATAGCAGCCGGAGCCGATATCTAAATAGCAGCCGGAGCCTAGCCCAAGCCCCACCGAACTCGAGCACCTCAGTCCCCGGGAGCAAGCAGCAGCCCTTCACAAGAGACTGACCATGCCTGACTACGAACTACGCCTCTTTGAGCCACCTATCCAGTTTGCCAAAGACACGCACCCAGTATCAGCTGCCTACCTAAGCAGACAGGACAGGTCACTCAACCTCGATAATCTGTGGTTTTGGGGAATGCCGTACCCTCAATCTTCACCAGCGGCAAACAACACCACCGAGCCCATGTACTGCTACCTGCCAGACACCCCAGCTTAGCATGGACAGAAACCTCGCAAGCTGAAACTGTCAAACGTCGCCCAGGTATACTAGTCAAGGGAATTCCACCAAAGCACAAAATTTTGCTGGCCATGCCTGATTTCATGCCCTGCAGAAAAGCTACACAGCCTGTTCTGTATTCTGGACACGCTCCAGTACCACGTAAGGACTAGAGTCCCAGATCCACCCCAGATGCATCGGGTCAAGCTCCAACCAAAAACACATTTGATGTCCTGCAGCCACAGCACATCACGTATCAGTATTTAACACATTTGTTATTTCTTACACTGTTATGCATTTAAAAAATTCATTTCAGTTTTCAAAAATGTTTGCCTTAACGGGTAGGTAGGTAGTTGGGCTTAATGTCTCGTCCACAGCGAGGTAATTAGAGACGGAGCAAGTTTTATATGGAAGAGGGATTGGGGAAGGAGTGGGAACTAATCAGCCATGACCTTTGTTAAGGAGCGTCCCAGCATTCGTCTGGAGTATTTCAGGAAACAATGGAAAACCAAAATCAGGATGGCCAGACTGCGAATCGAACCTGTGTCCTCCTGAATATAAGTCCAGTGATTTACCACTGCACCTTTTCCTTAACACTTTCAGTTCAACATTGTGATATGGAACTACTACGTCCTATCCGTCGCTACCAACTTTAAGGGGCTGACGCCACTCAATGTGCTTGTTGAAATGTATGCAGGTATAGGGACAATGAAATTTCTCACTGGTTGATTTTAAAAGTGCTCACTTTACCATGAACAGCCTATATTCATTATAGTCATTCAGTACAAAATTAAAAAAATATAACAAAAGTTCCTCCTCTTTTATTTTAAATATGGCCTTTGCACGTCTTCGAAACACTCGTCCAGTAAAACCTGGTCACATGAATGAGTTAACTCGGTTAACTTTACCAGGTTAATTTTTATAAATGCCCTTCGCTACAGTGAGTAATGTAAACTCAATTTATGTAACCTTTAAGGTGTAAGGCCTTCTCTGGGGCAGATAATCCATAATAAGCCAAGTGAAGTGGATCCTGCACCTTGAAGATGGAGGGGGGAGTGGGTACCTCAACTTGCACAGTTATCTTGTACAGTCTTACAAAAATACAAATTACTATAAGGCGATATATGTAATGCCAAGAGAAACTACTATGCAATAGTAGTCTATTGTATATATGTATATGTACTTGAGCTACATACACACTACTACATTTCAAAAGTATGGGTGGTGGGTTGTTCAACATCACTCTTGCTGCTTTACTCTGAGAGCCATTGTCGCAGGTACAGCCCAAGGTAAATTTTTCACCTGGATGGGCTAGTGCAGATTACTTTTTGACAATTCCCTAACTTCTTAGTCTTTACACTTCTTCTCATCTCCATACGACAAATAACCACAGAGATTTCACTGACATACGTAAGTGATGGGGTATTCCCGCAATTGCTTCTTTTTAACATGTGTAGTAAAAATATACTGTATATACTCTCTTTATTTAATATGCGAATATTGGTATATTGGGTTTGTTGTTTTCCACTGGTAAGTTTTAATTTTTAAGATATAGTATTTTTTTATTTTATACAAGAAAATAATGTTACAATTTGTGGCTGCAGGCCAAGGCAGATAGGAGATGATGCATTTGGCTAGTCCATAGTAGTGATGGCACACGGTACAGTTAAAATTAATAGACTGATAAAATTCATTCAAATTACGCTTTCTATGTCATCCAGCTATGTGCCCCATACTTCCAACATTTTTTAATTAAGTAAAAGTTCTTAAAATGGAAAAAAATTAACTTAAAAAATGTTTGACTTCAGCTTGACATCAAGCTAGTGCCCCAGGGCAGCTGCCTGGGTCACCCAGTCCTGTGTTGCCTGTCATTGAGCCCCGTCCCTCCACAACTTCCCCAAGCTGAGTTTGTAGCATGTCAATGTTTTTGGTCAGTCCGCTTTGATCATCACCTTCTCTCTCGACACATCATCCGAGATGTCAGCCTTGCTGAGATCAGTCGCCTCGTTGACGTAGAGTCCACTGTAGACTTCGATGGTGGCTGGGCTACTGCCGTCCGGTAGGGTGTTCTCTTCACGGCGTCTGCGTCGATGTGGCAGAGCCTTTCCAGCGCTGCAGTTCGGTGGCTGCAAGCATTACAGACACAACATCAAAACTATGGTTTTGATTCATTACTTTTTTTAACACTTTAATGATTTAACATAGTGAGTTTATTGGTGACAGATATACTGTAATATTGGTAACCTAATTTCCTGTTTGGAGCAATGAAAACTATGACAATACATTATGAAATTTTGTTTACAATATCCAACATTTTACTTCAAAATATTTTATCCGCAATATTGGTTGATTCCTGTATTTTACTAATTCTGATTCTAAACTGATTGAAGTCATTATTCTAATTAATCTAGTTTCTATTTTTAGGTTACTCAGAGTAGTTCGAGATTTTATTTAGTTAATTTTTTTTTGCAATAATAAAAGTCACATTTGGTTAGATATGTCAAAACTTAAATTAATAATAACTTTTTTTTTTTACGATCTGAAAACATTATGAAGAATTATAAGTGCAAAACACTGGCAAAATTAAGGGAAACTATTTAATATTGAATGGAAATCAGTCCAACACAACACATTTTCTAATAATCTTCCAGAATCATAGGAATTGCTTATATTAAACATGTAAAAATCTTGACTGGTAGTTCCATCAAATTCTTTTCTAATATCAGTAATTGTTGAACAACTTCACTATAGATACTTTTTTGTAAGACCAGCTAAAAAAAAAAAACATTTTCTACAGTATGATCATGTTACAGGACTGGTATACAATAACTGCGTTATTTCAGAGCTGAGTTAAAAAACCAAGTCAAAACTGCAGAAATTACTAAGAACACAATTGAATGAGATGGTCCAGGAGTAACACATTCAATTCACGCTTCGCAGAACCTAGGTTTCTATTTCTGGTCTGGTCATCTGATTTCAGTCATCTATGATTTTCCGAAATCCTTTTGTCCAATTTCACCGAGAATCTCTTTTCATCTCAAATGACATGGCCATGGTGGCACAGCAGCTAATGTGCTTGCCCCCCAACAAGGTGGGCCTGGTTTGATTTCCAACAGGGCTGCTTCCGATTTTCGCACGTGGGAACTGTGCTGGGTGACGCTGTTGGTCGGTGGGTTTTCTCTAGGATTTCCCATTTGCTCCGGTGTTGCATTCTGATGCTGCTACATTCTCAGCTTACTTTACCCTCATTGGCTCTCTAAATGCAGGATGTTAAGAACTGCCCGATCTTCTCAGCTCCAATCCATCTCTAATGACCCAACCACCAACAAGAGGGTATGCCACGAATAAAAAGAAAACTAGGCATATGATGCTCACCACATCTTGGCAGCCATTGCCTGCCTTGAAGCACAGCTGCACGTTGCACTGGTAGTATACTGATGGCGTGTAGGGGAATTTGTGTGCTTGGAAGTTCACTGTGGCTTTCGCCTTGGATGGGCTGTAGTCGAAGGGGCCCATTATCTCCCCATCCACAGGACACCTTAAAAACAATTGTCTCATTTTTACATCACAGTTCTCTTCTTCAGTTGTGTAAATAAATAAGTAAATAAATAAATAAATAAACAATTCTAATGGGAGGTGTCCCCTAGGACAAGAATAGTGCCTATTTAACCATGGGCTCACAATACGGGGCCTGTATGTGCCCGTTATTCCTGAAAGATGATATGGAGTAAGAGACCAGGATGGAACAATGATGGAATGCAATGAAGGGTGAAATGGGAATAACCCAAGAAATCCCATTGGCTAACAACAACATTTACATTTTCAGCATGCAAACATCCAGGTGTGACCTTGTTGAGAATTTGACC
This sequence comes from Dryococelus australis, assembly GCA_029891345.1. Taxonomy (NCBI): domain Eukaryota; kingdom Metazoa; phylum Arthropoda; class Insecta; order Phasmatodea; family Phasmatidae; genus Dryococelus; species Dryococelus australis. The sequence goes on along the minus strand of CM057005.1, from coordinate 89,328,218 downwards.
TTGATTGTCTCTATGGTATTAGCGGTGCACTAAACTGTGTTCATGCCTGGTGCAGGCCGAATCATGTGAGAGGAGAGGTGTTTGGCTCTGTGTGGCACAAGTCACCATACATATGAGGACAAAACCTGCCATTTCAGACCACTGGAATAACACATGAGGTGAGATGGAGCCAAGGTCTGTAAAGAGGAGGTTGGCTGAAGGAGGACCATATATGTGAGGGGGTCTGTGGGGCAAGGGGCGGAGGCATGACGTAGCTCGCAGCCCTCCGAGGCAGCCCGGTAGCCCTCCCGCACCTTGTTTGCCATCCCACGTAAGGTGTTTTGTTTTCCTGTAAATAGTGGCAGCGTGTTGTGTTCTATTCTTGGTAGAAGATGTATGGTTGTAGTGAGCAATAACAGTTTAGATAATATGAAAATTCATGCGAAGGATGCATGGAAGAATCAATGGATCATTAAATGTAGGAGAGGAGACCAGTACATCATACATCTGCTCTCAACATTTCAATGAAAATGATTTTGAGAGAAATTTGTAAGCATAGCTGTTGGGAATATCCGCAAAGATGATTCTGGGGGAAAAAATAAGGCAAATATAATTTATATTATTGACCAATAATTTTTTTTTAAATTAGGCAGTGTTCCCATTTTAAAAAAACTGAGTTTATATTATGGTTTTGTTTCACCTGTTGCGTGATTAAAATTATTGCCATACAATGATGATAATACACAGCGTACAGAACGCAAATACAAAAAAAATCCGCAAAAAGAAAGGGTAACGAATATTTTTATATGACATTAAAACAAGACAAACCTTTCTTTGGATAAATTGCATATTTATTTGCTATAATATTTTATAGAAATAATTTGTGATTTAAAATAAATGTGTAGTTACTGGAAAAAGGGGACGAACTCGTACTGTCTCATTTCAAGTAAATTCCAAATTGTTTGTTTAAACTTTATTCTACCAGAAACAAATATGCCAAGAAATAAAAACTGATTTTTAAAGGCACCCACTAATTAATTTAGGTTGTGAGGTGCAAGTGGACCATACAATGGTTTCTCGTCATTTCTTGTTAATAGCCGTTGTCAATAACTAGTCAGGGGAATTGTTCAATTATGAGCACAAAATAAATGATGAGTTATTGAGTATTTTTAATAAGTGACTTTGCATGAAATATAAACTGCACAGTCAATTTTGAGATTACAGATTAAATTAATATGACGTAATTAAAGCAATACTGCACTGCAATTTTTAATACAATTTTATATGGAATTTTTTGAATTTTTTAGCAAAGAATATTTTTGTTACACTACAAATATATTACAGAAAATTACCCAAAACATTATTGTGGAATGTGTAAAACTAATATTGAATTTTAACAAACAAGTACTGTATACTTCAAGTTTATTATGAACATGAAGCTACATAAATAATTTTGTATTGACATCATCCTCACTACCTGCTTGGAAGGCAGACCAATTCTGGAACGTTCATACGCGAACGATTCACTGAACCGTTCCATGACCCAAACGAACAGCAGCACCAAGAGTAAACTATGTAGTAAGTGTTTATTGTGGTGAAGTGTAGTGTACCCCAGAAAGCAGAGCCTAACATGAACACGGAAAAATGTTATCTCCCATTTGCATTCCCTGAGTGTTGTGCTTTTTAATAAAGAGTGCCCGACCACTTGGCCCAAGTATAATTACGAACCATTGAACTGTGACACTCTAAAATCATCTCAGAATTTTGAGATATTTGTGTCATGTTAATTTTATTTCTAAAAGGCGTATTTGCATTTTCCAGTTTATTAAAATAGCAATTCAATAACCTTGGCAGTTCTGGCGTTTTCCATACCAAGCACCCAAATTAAAAATTCCCTGTTCATTTATGAAATTAATGTTTTAATTTAATAATGTTGACTAAAAGGGTTTTTTGTGTATAAAGTGCTTCGTACGTCCTCATTTGAGTTCCTATGTGTTCTGCAAGCCGTCCCTGCTTTTTTTCAGGTAAACTCATTTCCCACAACACACTTCGTAACAAGGACTGGAGACTTTATAAAGGAAACCTGGAGTGTAAGAAATGTTCCTTGTAATTCATAGCGTGTTTTAACGTGTTTAATTGTTTCTACTTGTGTACTGTTCAGTATGTGTATTTTTATGGTTTTTCCCTCACTGTGTTGGCGGGAGATCTCTGTTAAGTAATGGCAACTCCGAGCCACCATCTTTAGTCTTGACCAGCAGGCAGAACAGGGTGGACGTGTGTTGCGCGCACTGTGGGAACTTTATCTATTTGCAACCATCACAGTAGCTTAAATAGTAAGTTGTAACTAACCGGAACCTTTTGATTGTTTCGCTCCTCCCGCGTAAATACCCTCTCTCTGCCAGACTCGCAGCCCCGAAGAGTTTTATACCAGTAATTTCCACGCTTTTTCCGTGTCGGCCTACGACAGGCCTAATACGCCATGCCTGCATTATTCGAGGGACAGCGTAATGTGTATGAATGTATCCGTTCTGGCTTAGATCCATGCATGGAGGCAGAATCAGGTATAGTCAAGACCCACCTGCGACGTGATGCAGCATTTCAGCAACGACTCAGAGTTCAGATATAGTTTTCAAGAGTCCGGGTATCCCCTCAAGACATTGTCCTTATGGATTGATACATTTCTTGCTTGTTTACACTTTTAAGAAGAAAAATGTTGTTAAAATGTGTGTAGCTAAAATAACATTTGAACTTTATACATGTAATTACGTAAGAACTAAAAAACTGAAGAACTGTAATGAGTGACAAGTTGAGGTTTCAGCTGAAGAACTGTGCAACTTACCCTTCACTGTTGATGAGTCTCTGCTCGCCCCATCCCAGACCATCTCGCACCACGCAGTCGGTCACTCGCAGTCCGTACATTTCCTGTTCTGCGAGGGTTACCACTAGTGTCAGAGGGTCTCCTATCTTCACGTTCTCGGCCACAGTCTTCTGCGTGGGGTCGCCGTAGTAGATCTTCATGCTGCAGTCCGGCCTGGGAGCACTCGCCCTCAGGGGGATGGCATTCATCATGCTGTGAAATACCCCAGTCATCTCTTATTACTTGCAGTTATTAACTGTGTAAGCAATGAATTATCGGAAAGTGTCGCGTAACTGAATTTCATTATTAAGTAAATTACCTGTGCAGTGAATCTCTTATTTGCTGGTACATTGCTGAATTTCAGTATAAAATAATTCATAAATGCATTAAGTTTTGCCCTTAGCAAAATTATGTGCTAGTGTGTACTTGCAATTTTTCAGTAAAAGTAAGCCACCTGTTACATTCAAGATGAATGGGTTTAACATCCAGGTCTGTATTGCTAACAATGGTGAAGTAATTTGGATGTCAGAGCAGCAATGAAAGGCAAGGGTGAAGGACCAACCGTAAAAGTTCCCTTTTTGACAAAAAATATTTTACACTTCACTTCAAAAACTTCAATGAAAGTTCGTAAAATCAGTGCCTGTCTTATTCTTTTGTAGGAGGAATTACTTCTCAATTTACTTTTTTTTTCCCAAGAGCAACTGATTTTGTAATATCATTTATTCAAATATAAATTAAAGATCAACATTTTTTTTGCATAACTTTAGTTTTATTGTTGCACTGTTAAGAAATGATTTAAAGTTGAGTGTACAACTCACCTATTTTATTTTTAACAGAACTCTACTTTGGTATTACAAATCTTACAAGAAATATTTTTTAATCCTACTTTGCAGATTATGTATAATCCCTGGTCTTCCTTCTACAATTCTCTGATGTGGCCTGTCTGAAGCCCAGTAGCGTAATCAGTATGAATCAAGGTTATCATGATAACCCTGTAGGCTTGAATCTGGTTTGAATGAAGCTACTATCAGCACAGGACAAGCTTATAGCAAGCTTGATTAGTGAAACTTACCGCAAGCTTGCTTTGCCAACCTAGAAGCATAATTCAAGCCATATACAAGCTTGCCATTGGCAAGTATGCGCTATTCAAGAAAAGTTAAGCTTGAATTAAGTTTTAATCATACGTAATATGACAAGCTTATTCGGCAAGGCAAATTCAGATAAAACTGCAAGATTGCAGCAAGTTTAGATGCTATCTGGGAAGTAAGTAAATAATATTCTCCACAAAAGCAGACCTCCCGTTGCGCAGTCAGTTGGTGCGCTACCAACCTAGGGTGTGGGAGGCTCTGGGTTCGAATCCCAGGCAAGGCACGGGTGTTAATTTAAGTTGGGTTATAAGTTAGTCTGTAAGCCGTCCCCTGCTAAGCCTTCAAGCATAAAACCGGGAGATGTTAAAAAGCCCTTTACAATACAATACAATTCTGCACGAAAGATAAATGAATGCTTAGTGTTCTTTCACCTGATATTCATGTTGTTGGATACAGTCTTGTCCTTGACGTCATAGCGGCATCGGATGTGGAAGCCACGGCCTTGGTTGGTAACCAGTTTCAGGTGGGGCTGAACCACTATGGTGTTGAAATACTCAACACCCCCATCTGACTGCAAGTACAAGGCACACTCACTATGTATTTTAATTTATTTAAAAATTTTAATGTGCAAGTAATATATTTTTGAACTTCTATGAATAAAAAGGTTTTTTATGAAATAAATAAGATTAAACACACAATTTATTTTTGCTATGAAAATATCTTATAAGCTGTTCACAGTAAAGTCGGCATTTTTGAAGCCCTAGTTACTTTTTCGTTTATGCTGTAATTTTTCTCCTTTAACCACCATTTTTTATATATAATTATTGCCATCTAAGTAATAAACACAGTCTTTATATTCCTCTGCGCTCAGAAGTAAACATCTAAGACTAAAATAAAATATATGTGAGTATTATTCCAAAATGAGAGGGCATTCAAAAGTGCTCACTTTACCGCGAATAGCTTATACATGGCAGCCTAGTACAGGACTGCTGAATGAAAGAAAAGGGTTTTACATGTTAAATTATTTTAAGCATTTCTCTGCCGCCTTTGAGGGTATTGCCTTCAGGCAAAAAACACTTTTTCCATCTTTCCTAAGCCACATTTCTACAAAACATTTTGTAAAATGTTTTTATTTCCTTTAAATATTTAGCAAATTAAAATTTATGGATTCAATAAAACACAAACTCTTATTGATTTACTAACACTTGCTCTCTTCTAGCATAGTCATTCTCTTCAAAGGACAAAATTGTATTTTTTAAAAGAAAATTTGGCATAACTAACAGTGCAAAACTAAAAAAACACTAATGATATAGGGTGGGAGCCTTTCAAATTTTATACACAGTATTCATATTATGAAAATGGCATTGATTTATCGTAGATGTGTGGGATGTAGCCTACATATCAACTCTATCATTGCTAAATTGTTTATTTGCGGAAATGTTAGTAAACGTTTAGCAGTGTTGCGAAATTACATACGTCCTTTTTGTGTCAAGCAGTGTGGCTGATTAGTTTTACCGGCAGACAGAGCTAAAGGAGAGGAAATTGTGATTTAGTATAGAGTCAGTAATTGTTTCGTGCCGCCGTGAAGTATGGTTTGAGACATTTTGGTCCTGACATTGTGGATGCGGAGTCGTTTCAGTGTGCTTGTCGTTCAGTTTTGTATTAGTCGATTTTTGTGGGCTTTCATGTTATGCCCATTGATGGACTTCTACTCTTTTTGAATATAATGTATTTCTGGCTACACGAGAGCTTCAAAAGATTGGGACAACCGAGTTTGGGTACCGTTATGGCTTGCGACATCCTGGTCTCACCCTCTCTAAATAATGGATTACTGTGGCACCCCTGCCATAGTTACTAGTACTGAGAGAATGACTGACCGATATCACAAGAGATTAGTTATTTTATGTCGCGGTGAACTATGCACCTAGTTCTTTTTCAAGACCAGTTCAAAATGAACTGGTAGTTCGTGAACTACCCATCACTAGTCAGTCGGCACGAAGCATCTAACAGAGGTGGCGGCGTGTGTTAAGCTCTGGCGTTTTCCCGCTCTTGCTGGGCGACCGTCAACTACTTGTATCTCGACATTAATGGCAATAGACTTTAATTCATCAGGAACCTTCTTTTTCCTCTAACCACCCGGTAAGCCACCTCCACTTCCCGATGGAATAGCATTGCCCCGGGGAGCTTCAGTTTTCATGTAACCTTAATTGTCGCAAGGCATTTTTTTCAGTATTACCGCATGGCCGATCATAGTAGCCAAGAGTGTTTTATGTCAAGTAATAAACCAACGGGATGTAATTTTTACGTAATAAATACATGTGTGTGAACTGCCGCTACGTCATTTATTTATGTTGCATTATGCGTGTCGGGGGACGGGAACTTACAATACCCGCTCATTCAAAGTACGTAAGTCATTTAATTAGCAAGTGTTCTGAGTTTTGTTTTGCATTGTATGGGCGTGTGGGAGGCCCTGACAGCCCACATACGCATAATAAGTAGGAGTTTTCCCACCAAGATCAACAATGGTGCAAAGCCGACCGACGGGCTATCGTACAACACTCATCTGGAGCAATAGTCAACAGGGTGGATGTCAATGCTTCAAATTCAATGACGAGGAACTTGGTCCCGGGCAGGAGGCCCGCAACCCCGAGGTTAAGAGGAGCAGCATCAACAGTGACGACGTCTGGTCTTCAGCTGGAGAGATATTGAAAGTGCGGGGACATTTGTATGCGGGTTGCATCACTCCCGCGAGCTCAGGGGCAGTGCTGGCTTGCTTCACACGAGGGGGGTGGCGTTCTAGTCTAGTTATCTTGGGTGGTGTAACGTCTGACACAAGGGTGAAGACGGTCTTGACTGCCATGTCCATGCCTAGGGGCGTCCTGGTAGGCTCGGGTAACAAGTCATCCAGGTTTCAAACGCCGCCAAAGAATATTTTCTACCTAGTTTTGACGATAGATTCGTGTGGTGCAGTCCGTATCCGCGAACTACCTGACATCTGGTAATGATGGTCACGCGGACAGCGCCGCAGCAAATAGCGTGTAGCGCCTAAACTAATCACCATAGACCTATGGTTCCTGTATTCACAATACTCGTTTTGTGCCCTCTAACACTCCTCTCATTTACGAAACGAAGTTTTTCCGCATCCGATGTATGTCGCAGCGCGTCACGCGTCAGTGCTAAGCGTATGTCCTGTGTCGTCCACGAGCTCGTTGAGCGTATGTTAAAATCGATTGTAGCCGAGTTGTAACACAAGAAAGTTTTGGAATCGAAGCTAATAAACAATCGGCTTTTATATTGCGGAAATCATTGCGCCATATTGTGCATTTTGTGAATTAACGTTATTTTTTTTTTCGTAACGAAATCGACGGTGCTATGTTGTAGTGGACAACAACTGGCACCCCATCAACGAATGGCGTCATGCATTAGTCCCTTCCCCAGACTACTTTTCCACAAAAAAAAAAACCAGTTGCGTCGATGTCACTGCTAATAACGTTGTACAAGATACTTAGGCTGTGTCCGAATTCGCCAGCTAAGGGCCCTTATCTGGCTTCGTGCCCATGGAAAGTGCATTCCGGATGTGACGTCACATTGACGCTGTCCGAATTCAAATACGTACTAGAAAAGAGCTATAGGTATAGAAAGGCCACTCTCTTCAGGGGTACTGATACACTGTTTGCAGCGCTCGGTGACTGCCTACAGAACTACGCACGAGTGGCGGGAATTTCGAATATGCTTTGTGCAAAAGTGCTCCATGTACCAGCTTTTCAGTATCCCAAATCTATATATTTGTATAAGTATAAATATATATTTATATATTTATAAATATAACATTCCCTTCGGCCAATGGCACGAGCAACTTGCCCTTCTCGACCCCTAGATAGTTTTCGATTCGCAATTGTTTGGGACACTTCACTTGTTTGTGTTTACAACTCTACGTGGCCGCAGAAAACACTTGCAAACGTCACAAAGATAAATGAAACCCGCATAAAGCGAAATTCGACACAGTAAAACTCGGTGGAAACTAACACAAGCGTCCGAATTCATTAACGAATATTTCTGTGGAAGGGAACAAGGTTAAGTGATCAAGGGCACTTTGCACCGAAATCGAACACAGCCTTTGTTCTGAGTAACGAAAAACAACTTTGAAAAATAATATTCAGACCTTTACTTATTTTTTCTTGCGTTCTAGTCTTATTTTTTTTTTTTTTTCGCTGCGAAGGAACTAAACGAAACTATCGAAGCGATACGAGAAAGTCGTCTTTAAGAACGCTCCCACGATAAAGGAACTTTTTTTTCTTCTTCCACTCTAGCGGATCGTTTGCGATCTCTGGTATGAGAACGCAGTTTGGGTGCTGTAATTATAAGGTAGGCGTATTGTATTCACCATTTAAAAGTTTGTAAACTTTAACTTGAGCATTTCAAAATAATACAGTCGACGAATCCGTTACATTTTACATCAGCGTCCTGCTATCCTCCAGTGACAGCTATTGAATTAAAAGAGTTGAAGTTAAAGGCAGTTCGCAGTAAAATGAGCAATTTTGAAAGCCCTGCTTAAGATATACTCGTATGCACGTTGTGTATTCTTCCGCCTTATGTAAAATGAACACTGTCATGGACCTCATTACTTTATTAGTGTGTCGATCAAATGAAACTTTGAAATTATTATAAAAGTAAATATTTCACAACCCTGCTCTCTTTTACACTTCGATACATTAAAAAAGTACAGAGCAAAAGAAATAATTTAAGTTGTTACAATTGGTTACCTAACACTTTTAATTTGGCCTTAACGTATGGAACTATTCTCCATCCATCGTTACCAACTTTACTTAGCTTGCTTGTAAGAATAAAGGGCGGGCGAAATTACGGCGAATATGTCTCATCGAAGCACTGCTTGTCAGGCGTGTGAACTGCTTTACAGCGACTTCTGAAGAGGTATACGCAGGTAGTATTTAACGTTAGTGATTGGCAGAATCGAATGTTTTTCAGGAATCGAGAACTTTCACTCGCTACTTGAATTCGAGAACATTTAAACGTTCGGCCTCGCCTGGTGTGCCGAAATTCTTCGTTTTCGCGTCATTTCATTTTCATGGGTATTACTGAAAATGTTCGATTATGGAAATTACACAATTTACAAGTTATTTTAATACATTCGTATCTAATTTCACTGTGCGTTATTTCGTGCTTGCAAGAAGGCAGTAACTTATTGATAAAAAATATAGATACGATCCTGACCTTTTACAACTACCAGATAACACACGATAAAAGTTAAGCACAAAGATTTTTAATGACTTGTAAAATGTAGATTTTCTATAATCGTACTTATTTTGTATAACCGCCCAAAGTGTCTGAGTGAGGTCTGCTTACGAATAGCATTTAAAAAACGTTACGCGTCTGTATACGTTTTTCAGTTCCACCATTTCTCTCTAAAGCATGTTTTTGTGATAATGAAAATGACTCAAACGGGTTTTTTCACGGTCATTTTTAGGTATGAACATCCCGGTACAAAAAAAATTGAAAAAGTAATAGCGACTTGCATCTAATCTTTATTTTTATTATTACGCTATACGTTGTATTCCTCTATACGTGATTCAAATCCCCCCCCCCCCCCCAAATCACGGGTCCCTTTTCTTTTCTCGTCTAGGCGCGAGCAGTTTCCATTAGCATTATTATATTAAGTTAAGGAGATGCAGTCGAGCGGTGTGAATGCAGACTCCAGGCAATTGTATAAAAGGCAATAAAATACAAAACAATGTCTTAGAAGTCACAATAGACAATTGTCTTTAATATAGAAAAAAAAAACAGAATTTGTAATTTATCGATATAAATCGTCGATATATTTCAACGTAATTTTATCGAAATCAGTACCTTTTTCAATGCATCGTAAATAAATATTTATAAAATGTTCTTTTAATAAGCTCTGTTTCGAATACAAGGATTGAATAAAAAACTATTTATATTTGTACTTTAGCAACATGCATCAAAAACAGACGCCACATCTTTCTGCAATGCCGGGTGTCCTCAATATGTAATTTGTCAAGGCTTTTAATACATAAAATATCAGATTCCAATGTGCCGAAAATTTTCGTAAAACGATACTTTTATAACTTACCAATATAAATAATATCGCTATTTTTTTTTCTGATGTCAATATCCCTACCCTGATGGAAAACCCGAGTCTGTGACCACGTGGTCGCCATGTTGTTCGGTCAGGAAGAATTCGCAGTAGGTCCGGTTGGTCTGGGTTCAACACCCGACATTTAAAAAGAGCCGGGCCGTCTCTACCAGACGAGACTTCCTTCTCCTCTTCTCTCCTTCCCCTCTACCCCACCCCACATCACGGGGCCGACGTCAAGATCAGGCCGTTGACTCGCACAGTCGGTACAAGACACAGTCACTCTAGCTCGCCCGCCGCAAGGAAGGAACACATCGCGAGCGGTAAAGTACAAATGAGAAAATAATATTCGCGCAGGCAGCTTTGAGGGAGGAAACGTAGCGGCAGGGTTGCCAGGTCTTGTTGGAGGAAGAGGTCGCAGAAGTCTGGAAACGAAGTAGCCACAACTCGCAGAGCTCTTCAGCAAAGAACAATATCAGTGTTATAGAAGAGAATAATAACTATCAAAAATTATAATATATTGTTATAATCCACGACAGTAAACAAGAAAATTTATTATAAGTTGGAACCACAACTTTGCATAATACTAATAGGTTAAACTAACTACACTGCAATTTATTAAAGTGCATATTATCTTCAAATTATGCTGCAATTTTTTAATATTAATTTCACGGCAATAATTATAGAATATTCAAAGTAAAGTAAGCACTTTTGAAAGCCCTCTCATTTGTAATAATCCTATATAATAAGGACTCTGTCTCTGTCTGTGTGTCTGTCCGTCTTTAATACTTCTAGGTCCCTTGAAACTCAACAGAAGTTCTTAAAAATTTTTCAGAGCGAACCTCGGGGTCAAATACAGTTCAAGTTCGAATTTCAGCAAGATCAAATTACGCAATCATTACCTTTTAACATAAAAACTCATTTTTATTTACTTTTTTCCTATATGGAAGTTTTGTATTAATGCATAGAGATTATTCCATAGAAATATGAAGGTAATGGAATATCATTTTTTTTACTTTAAATGTCTCGCTTTAAATTTCTCGCTTCAATGTTGAGTTAAGTTTCAAGTGGGGCCACAGTGGCCAAGTGGATAGAGCGATTCCAAATGGGGCCGCAGTGACCGAGTGGATAGATAAATAGCAAATGGGACCTTAGTAACTCAGTGGATACAGCGATTCCAAGTGGTGCCGTAGTGGCTCAGTGGATGGAACTATGTTAAGTGGGGCCGCACTCGCTTCAATGTTGAATTAATTTCTCATAACTTCATTATATATATCTATGCGATATGTTTTTTTTTTTTTTTTTTTTTTTGCAATCTTGCAATCTTTGTATGATAACCAAACTATTCTAGGCACGTGAAAATACTAAAAAAAAAAGGTCACGGGCTGGGTCACTATTAGTCAATAAATATATCTTATTGCAGCCATAGACGTTAACTTTTGAGTTCGGTGAAATATATACACTATGCTTATCACTTACACGGCATTGTGTATTTTAAAAAGTGGCGGAAGGATAAAAAATGACTAATAGGAAAAAAAATAACTAGGGTCTCGAAAGAGCTCACTTTACTGTGAGCAGCCTATATTCAAATTCCTTTGTATTATGTAGGAATTTCTCAAACATTTTTATACGTTTTTTTCAATTGACAGTGCTTTCACGCATCTAAACATTCGGTAAGAAAAAAATTATTTATTTTATGAAGAAGCCTAAATCTGCGATATTACAAACTTTTTTGTTAAGTGGCCTCATCTGCAAAAAATCGCTTAAACCGGCGACCCCAAGTAGGGGAGGAAGTGCCGGGGAGGAGCCGCTGGAGGGAGGGAAGCCACGTGAAACTGCTGGCGCTATACACACCAAACTGATAACATCGCTCTCCATTACCGCGCTTACGATTCTTCGACAGGTAATATGCGCACGCCGAGCATCTCTCGCCTAACCTTTCTCGGCGGCTCTTTTATCCACTGTAAATAATCGGCTGGTCGGCGGGTTTTCTCGAGGATCTCCCACTTCCCCGGCCGTTGCATTCCGATGCCGCTTCATACTCACCTCCCTTCACACTAATCGGTTCTCAAGACCCCAGTGTTAAGAGCAGCCGAAATCTCTCAACTCCACACGATTGTTTACTAACTAGATTGTCATATACAAAATCGAAAAAAAAAAGAATCATACATGCAATACGTTGGCCTTAGATAAGCAAAAATTCCAGACGATTATTTGCCAACAAACGAAAAAATTAACTCCGGCGCTGGAGTTTTATTACAGCGTTGGTTATGGACTTATGGGTGTTGATATGGTTATGGAAATGATTATATTGACTGTAGCAAGGCCTTGGTAGATTTATACAGCGGAATGTGCCATATATTCAAATATAACTATTTTACTAGCGGTACCTATCTTACGGGGACGGAACTACGAGCTGAAAGAGGTGTCTGCTGTAGGTTGCGAAGGAAGCTTCGATCAACAATATGCGATTATTGCAATACTTGGTAACGTACACAATCGATAGCTATACTTTTGTATTTGCTTCGCCATTTTTCAGTGTACGTCACTGAATAAATGCTAACCGTTAGCATTTAAATAATCATATAGGCATAGGCATGAAGAATTCGCGGATTCACTTTGGGTCAAGCTAGAATACAAAAACTGTTTTGTTAATGTCACTATTGCAATTGGTCCACACTTTATTTAACACTTCCTAAAGAACTCTGAACCAATAAGAAACACGCGACAATACGCAGGCCCAACCATCGCCTTCCACTGTGACAACAGACAACCAATGAGGATTCATATTAGTGTTATTGTTCACAAGACTATGTAATCTAGCCTACATATAGAATATCAGTGTCAGTATTTATTTACAAGGATTGCGCATATTCATAATTAGACATATAAAATATTTTGTTTTCTGAAAGTGAGTAGTTTTGCATCAATTAAATTCAACACGTTTTTTCATCAGGTGATGTGTAACATGTAACATTGCATCCATCACAAGACATTCTGGGATAGAACAGTTTCTTCGTCACATTCAGTTATTTTCTTGAGAAAGAATTATGTCATCTTAAAGCGCATTAGAAACAACTGTAAGCGCCATTCAAACCTCGTGAATCACTGTTCTGCTCCGATTCTGATTGGCTGGAGAAAAACACGTGATACTCGTTACTATAGCCGCGCCGGTCTAAGAGCGGAATTGGCTCCGCCTACCCAGGTGAAAGAGAGAGACCCGCCGACTTGCAAAGCACCAAGCACAGGTAGCTGGCAGGCCGGTAGACGAATCTGCTGGCACTCCCCCCCCCCCCCCCGCCGTATCACCACCGTACAATCGTTTCCTTTCCCGGGGAGAAGTGACTCGACACTGGCAGAACTCCCTAACCCCACACTGAGAGAAAATCGAACAAAATATTTATTTGTATAGGGACAAATATATATATATAAAATTGCACTAACAAAATATACTGTTGAGCACACAAAATTTGAAAAGCAATAAAATTACTTTTATTCGTCTAGCAAAATATGTATTTGAATAAACAAAATCTCTGTGCTGAGCCAAAAAAAAATTAGACTTTCAACTAAATATTTTGTTGCATTAACTGTATATGTTTGTTTAGCCACTCATTTGACTGCCTGTTTGAAAATAAAGCTCGAGAGTTTGTTTGTACTTGTTATGAGACAATTAGGACAGTAGCCGTGTTTGTTAGTGCGTCTGTTGATGCTTAACAATCGTATAAACACAGCAATAAAACAATGCAACAAGAAACTGACAAGTAAAGCTGTAAAACTTGAAAAATTTATTTGCACATGCCCAATATTTGCCATATATCTATTTAAAAGTTTTCCGCAGTTATCAGTTGTCCCATTAGCTGAGATTATTAAGGCGTAGCGCTAACACGCAGGTGATCTACAGCCCATTCCCGACTGGAAGCGACTTACGAAAATCAACCTTTGAAAAAACACTCTAGGCATAACATGTCACCTGCTTTTTTCAATAACCTATATTCCACAAATATATAACACGGTGGTTAACTTTAGAGTACTGTATTATTGAGTAAATGAACCTTTGCCTTAATATCTTCTATAACTTGTAATATTTAGTTCTATTTTAAATATGAATTAACAACAGCGACGTGTTGGCAACGACCGGTGAGAAATAGTTCACAGTAGAAATATTATTTTAACCTCGTTTTTTAGTATACAATTTGTAAATTAAATGGTGCTTATCGAAATATTTAAGTATTTAAGTAGCCGCAATGGCAACATATCTCATTTTCACAGTTTAAAATAACAGCGGAAAATATCGTGAGTAGGCCGTAATGGTACGGTATTGTTTTATCAAGCGAGAAGGCAACTGAAAAACTGTCTGCTGGCGAGGCTTGTCGCACTCTTTCTCTTTCTTCGTCTCTTTCACACTCGGGAAATTTCACTTCGCTAATAAGCATAGAATTTATACATGTTTTCAATTGTAGCATATTTCATACTTATTAAAGCAAGATAATGATTTTTGAATTTGTAATTTACAACTGAAAAGAGATTTAAATGTTTGAATACGTAGTTTAATATATTTAGATATGATAGCGGGGCAGTTACCAAGTGAAGTTGGCAGACGTGGCGACTGGCGAGCCATGACATGGCATGTTGCTTTTTGCCAAACGAAACGTAAATTATTCTTACTCCAAAAAAGACTTCAAATTACCACATCACGTTTGTAGACGTTGTGTTTTTTAAACTTACCTAGGCAAGTTGCGATGTTGTGATAAATATGTATTTCCACGGCAGTAATAAATATGCTGTGACGTGTGTTTCGTTAATCATTGCGTCTGTGAAATGGCGTGTCTTTATTCATCGTGGTCGCTACGCTGGTCCTGTGTGTGCGTGATTTCAAATATTTGATTATCACTATTTATAAGTTTTAACTGTGAACTGTTTTTATGACAAAGTTAATTATTTACATCCACGTCTGTTTATTCATCACAACGTTGTACCTTTGCCCTAAGGGGTTTGAAACACATTCGTGTAACGTAATTTTCCACAATCCCAGAAGAAAAATACTAAGCCCACCCCGATAAATTTCAATAAACCTAATAAACAGTACGTAGCAATACATATAAATATGAGCGGAATAAAAGTTATCGTAGGCTTATTTGTGTGCATTTTCACCGCTATCTTTTAATGTTTGTATGACAAAAATGAGCAACACGAGCTACATGCTTGAATTTACTGTGCCATTTTAACTGGTTGTTCCTTCATTTTAATATTTATTCCAACTGAGGCCGTCCTTTTAGAGAAATGACCCAACACATATCAATAACAAAAGGATAATTACAATTAGTACAGCCCTTTACCTCGCAGTTGTAACAGTGTTAAACACAGCCGCGGCAAAATATTAACGTACGTTACATGTATTGAGCTACGTCGTGGAAAACAAATACGTTAATGTAAAATAACCGTAAGAACTGTCTTCAATTCGGGCATTTTTAAAACACCATAAAGCTGACCTAAATAATGTTAGAAGCCTAAACTGTGAATATTCATACGGAATGGTTTTTGGAATATGACAGAACTCTTTGAAAAGTTGTAAACAGTAAACAACACATTTGACAGGTATAAAAGTAGAAGTAACATTTCAATGTTTATTTTTAGGTGTAGCGAAAGTATACGAACACGTATACACACAATGACATGTAAACATTGATTTTGACAGATGCTACATGGCAGTCACATGGCAATGTGTGTTTACATTTGGCGGAAGGATACGAAACGGGCCTGCAAGTAGATATTTAGCAGAGCTCCGGAAAATTTGCTTTCAATGGGGAATGGACTATAGGTTCGAAACTCGGTCGAACTTGTAGAGTTTTTCTATATCGACCCAAACTGTTTAATGTACGTGCAGCCAAACAAATTTTCATTTCTGCCAATCAAATGTTACAGTTGGGGGCAACCAAATTATAACAAAATAATTTGGTTTCAGTAACAGAATATTTAATTGCCCCTATATAAACAAATAATTTGGTTGCACCAAACAAATCTTGTTTGATTCAACAAAACATTTTTCTCAGTGCAAGTTACAGCGGAGCTACTATAGTGTCATCTGTCGTTTGCGGAAGCAACTTCTTAAGATCACAAAAGAACCATTTCGCCCACTATTGAACTGGATGCGTGAGAGTGTGTAAGGCATTTGGAATGGTGGCAATATACACATTGAATATGCGTACATGAGTGTGAATTAAGTGACTGTAAACAGTCGCATGTTCTTTTCTATTTAATTAATATCTTGTTGCGACATCTCTTCGTTTCTGTGACATAACTATTCCTCCATTTTAAATAAGCAACTTCGTTGAAATATTTATACTCTTATCTGATTGGCTGTTGCATTAATGTGTTTGCACAAGAAATTTAATACAACAATTTCCTTTGTGTACTGCGTCAGGAACTCTCGCGCACATGGCCAGTTATGCGCAGCTGTGAATCAGTAAGTTCGAAAACATGACGGTCAGTTATTATGCACACGACCCCAAGATCTGTGGTCACTATATTGTTTTCAATTGTGAACCAAGCTTTGTTACGGACAACATGTGGGTTTTCAGTTTGTATGATTCGCTTGTCGTGTTTCGTCCGACACAACATTGATATTGTTGTTTTGATAAGACGGAGTAAGGGGATGGAGGAGGGGAAAAGGGATGTTTCCCGCATTTTCACTTTAGTTAGTCGAGCAGTATCGGAATTCTTTCCTTCTTAGTAAATCTGCTTGTGGCTGTGAGACTTTGAAGGTGCGTCGGTGTGTCCAATCTTCTTATATGAAAAAAAAAAAAAAAAAAAAAAAGAACGTTAAATAAAAATACAAAAGGGAAAGTTATTTCTCTTCCTCCTCGCCTCCTGCCCACATAATGCCCAAGACAGGTAACAATAGGAGCCCAGCCCGGCTGCCTTCAGTGGGCCGAGACCCGGGACAGCGTTGCCACGTTTATGCAGTAGATATCCCTTGAGAATACTTCGAAAATACCTTCGATAAAAAAATACGTAACATTTACTTCATGGTCAATCACGTTAATTCAGGGTAACGAATAAGAGTATCTAAAATATTTACATAGGACTACACTGAGCACTTAAAAAGACCTTCCATTAAACAAAAACAGAATTTTTTTTTATAAAGAGACATTTTATGTTAAGAAAAAGCAATTTATTTTGCATCAGGAATATTTTTTTGGAACACTCTTAAATAACAAATTTCTAAGGAAACAAACCAAACATTATTACAGTTACCTTATTATACCAGTGGACAAATAGGCCATTTCAGGAAAACCAACAAGCGAATAATTAATTTTGGACCGGTAACCTTTGCGCAAAACAAGATTTAGAATTACGACAAAAAATAATTACGTTAGTATTCTGTTTACGTAGCAATCCCTCCAGGGGCGTGTGGAGGGGATAAACATCCAGCACCAGAACCAGCACAGTGTTTTGACATAATATTGCCTTTAAAATGGCGTGCCGTGTGTTCGAAAATTCACACCGGTGCATCAACCACCGATGGACACCGAACGTTCGAAAATTACTGTTTCGGTTGAGTCCGGTTAAACCGACTGATCGACCGGTTCAACCGGCCTGAAAATTCGGTGGATATGGTTATTATACGCCATAACATCAACGATGAATTTTCGAACGATTTCTCTGAGAAATGAAAGTCAACACACCCTTATTATGTAATTTTCAAGCAATCCGAAATACACCAGCGAAATTCGGACATCGAGTTTTACAAATGGGCGATGACTATATAATTCGTGTGTAATGGCATTAACTAACGTCTGGAACAGACTAAAATACCTTTGGAAATCAACCTGGCGTTCGAAAAAGTCGTCAAACGGCGTACACCGGTATATAGGATGTTTACGGTAAAGTGAGCACTGTTTAGCCTCTAGTTAGATTTTCCTTTCAGCCATTTCTTATATATTGTCTGCCTTTTCAAATAAGTATTGCCATGTAAGTAATAAACACATTGTTTATATTTCACCGCGTTCAGAATTTAACGTCTAAGGCTAGAATAAAATATATTTATTGACTGTTATTCCAAATGAGAGGGCTTTCAAAAGTGCTTTCATTACCGTGAATAGTCTATATCAACCACTAGTGAATCCATCGATGAATTTCTGAAAATGCGGATGTATTTGTATATAATAATTTATATAGGTAAAGGCTGTTCACGGTAAAGTGAGCACTTTTGAAATGAACCTTAGAAAAAAGTCACTGACCCTGCCTGCATGTATTTTAATGAGCGCTCTCAGTGACATTCGCCCAGTAAAGAGTTGGTAACGATGGATGGAAAGTAGTTGCATATCTTAAAGTGGAATAAAATGTCTAAGGTGACCATTCGCTCTCTGGGTGTTTTTTTTTTTTTTTTTTCAACAAGAACTCTACAGCTCAGCAACAATAACTTTCCTCACTACAGATATATTTTTGTTACATCTCCGCAAAAGGATAGGTTTGATTGTAAAACATTTTACATGAATAAAGACATTCGATTGGGACAAAATCAACTCAGCGCCTTAGAGACTGATGACCGACCAACCAATAACGAACGTTGTATAGCACAGTAAGCGTATTAATTGTCATGTTGGCCACTGGGCCGGAGTCCAACAGAACCGGTGTTTCTGCAGTGACGGATATAAGTAACTCACTTCTAACTTGTATTGGTTTTCTTGTGAATGTCAGCCTTCATTTTTTTTTTTTAAGCTTGTAATCGACCAATTCTGGCTGAACCACGAGTGTAGACGGTCAGAAACAGTTCCCGCGCAAAATATTATTAGAATTAGTGCGCGTGAATGCAGTGCGTTGTCCCTTTGTTTTCTATACTTGGTTAAGTAAGAGGGTGCAGAGATTTGGGTGGCGGTATTGAGAGCCGATGGAGGGCGAAGCTATGCGAGTACCCAATTCGCCTTGGTGAGAGGCGAATGGTATAAACCACTATACCACCGCGCCCTCTGCCTTGGTTAAGGTTTGATTCACGGGGCGGAGTAATATCCTGGAAGCAGAACTTTGGCAAGGTTTCAGGAAAAAGTTGGAAGTAAAGGCACTTTCTCAATTGAAAACTTTAACATTTGACTTTACAATTTGACTTTACGTTTGCTTTCCGACATGTTGTTTCTTATGGTAAAGTCAGGCACTCTTGACTTTACGATTTCGAAAATATGAAATTTAAAGTCAAAGTCAAGCTGTCATTTTGCCAAGAATCTAACAGAGGCGATGTGGAAAGTGCTTTATTTTATTGTAGAGTGATTTTAATATCGGTATATTAAACAAAGCTCGTCTTAAATTAAATAAATGGCAAATGAATATAATGCGAAGAGCAAATAATATGAATTGACATATTTTAATAAAGTAAATAAATGAATTTTTGTTTTGAAATAAACTTTTAATATAAATTGTAAAAGCCTATTTCTA
This sequence comes from Dryococelus australis, assembly GCA_029891345.1. Lineage (NCBI taxonomy): Eukaryota > Metazoa > Arthropoda > Insecta > Phasmatodea > Phasmatidae > Dryococelus > Dryococelus australis. The sequence continues at coordinate 89,308,753 of CM057005.1, read as the reverse complement.
AAAACGGTACTAAAATGCATTCCTGGATAATATCATAATTAATTACATAGCGTGGTACGCATTTTTATGAATCTCGCAGAACCTATGTTCAATTGTCCGAACTCTGACTTTAAAATTGTATTGTGCATTGGTGGTTTCTTCAGGGAAAAGGAAATGTAAAGTTTTCTATTGTGCAAGAAGCTTAACCACGAACGGGTTATATTCTTCAGGCTCGAAATGTGTGGGAGCCGCCCGGATCCCCCTGGCCGACAGTCGGTTCTAGACGTGGCAACGCTGGGGTCGGGGGGGGGGAGGTGACCTCCAGCCTTCGACGGCGGCCCTTCACGTCCCTTCGCGGGCTGACCTCTGGGCCCTTCCAGCCGGCACGAGTTCCCCTGGCGGCGCGCCCACGCACGCACACGCGTTATGCCCCGGGCATACGCCGAGCAACAACCATCCATCTCCACCATCTACAGTCTCCTCACGCTAAATCGAACACTTTTTATTTGAAATCGAACTTTGGAGGAAAAAAAAACGCTGCTCGTAATTACGTTCACGGTTACTTCCAACTCTTCTGGAGCCCTGCTAAGAAAATTCTACTTCCAGCATATTCCTCCGCCTCATGCAAACAAACTATGACCGAATTTATATCATTACACAAAGGAACAGCGCACCGCATTCGTGCGCATTAAATGCAATCATATTTTGCATACGAACTATTTCTTACCAGGTATTACACAACATACATATTATCTCCTTGTTTTATTTACTGAGTATAAATTAAATATAAAAACGTATAAATAAAATTTAAAGTAAATTGAACCAAAAATAAGGTACTTTTGTGTCAACACAAGTCTAAAACGCTTGTGATGCATTACATATTTAGGAAATAACCAAACACGTCATACATGGGGTAATTTTCCAAAGGTTTGACTCAAAAAGTGTGTAGATGGCGCGAATAGACTATAGAATATGCTACAGTGCAGACTGGCATGCATGCCCTCTCTTATAGGCTGTTCACGGTAAAATGAGCACTTTGGAAAGCCCTGGTTAGTATCGTCTTGTATACACGTTGTGTGTTCTTCCGCCCTATGTAAAATTAATATTGTCATGGACATCATCCCTTAATTGACGCGTCGATCAAGTGGAACTGTGAAATTGCTAGAAAAGTAAATAGCGTACAAATTTGCTCATTTATACACTTCGATACAGTAAAAAAAAAGCGATAGAAATAATTTATGTTATCACAAATTGTCGCCTAACACTTTTTATTCGACGTAAATATATGGCGCTACTTTCCCTTACATCAGTATCAACTTTACTGTACATAAGCCTCTCATTGAGCCCGTTGAAATATATGCAGGTAGGGGCAGTGACGTTTTTCTAAGGTTGATTTCAAAAGTGCTCGCTTTATTGTGGACAGCCTCTAGGTTGGCAACGTATTGATAAGAAAGACTTGACGTTTTATTGAGAGTTAAATTTTAATTTATGGCCACGCACTGAAGTTAGTGTTTTTTTTTTGTACTCGTTAGAGTACGAATTTCGGCATTAGTAACACACCTACATATCTAACAATTCAGCGGATTCACATCGATGAATGAATTAAGTGATCAGGTCCGTGATAATGTTAATTTTGCATAAGGTAGAAGTATAAAAGAATTATGGTATAGTCTATTCGCCGTTTGTTCACACTTTTTGAATAAAACCATTGAAAAATCACCCCATGTATGATGTGTTTTGTTATTTCCTAAGTATGCTATGTATCAAAAGCGTTTTATACCTCTGTTAACATAAAAGTATATTATTTTTTGTTAAATTGTGTTTTACATATGTTTGATTTGTAAATTACAATATGTTATTTATAACAAATACGAATAAAAACAGAAAACATATGTATTCATAGCGCCTAGTAAGAAATAGTCCTCAAGCTAAATATTATTACAGCTGAGTGCACGTTAATTCGGTGCGTTGTCCTATGGTGTAATTTTCTAGACTTCGTAAAGCTTTGCACGAGGCGGAGAAATATCCTGGGAGTAGAACCTTGGCAGGGTTTAAGTGAAAGTAACGGTGAATAGGTCATATAAGTAGATTCTGAGCAGGGTTTTCAAACGGGATCAGTCCACCGTGAACAGCCTATACATTTCTATACTATGTCCATCCTTAGGTGACGGCTTGTATCACTCCGCCTGTCCACGTGCTTGGTATGTACTGGTTGCGTTGCCGGCCACCAACACATTATGAGCAATCAGCGTGCAGAATCACTCCTCCCTTTGATTTCACATTAAATAATTTATTTTAGTTGCGTGTTTATGACTTAAGTAGCTCATTATTAAAATTTACTGACAAAAATATATTCATCACTATTTTCTGCCTGCGTTAGTTAAAGGCTTTTCACTTTCATGTTTTTTTACACATTCTGACTCTCGATCTCGACCAGCTGCATCCGCCATCTTGCACAACGCTGCTTACTTGTGTTTTTAACCGAAACTAAAAACCAAAAAACATACTCTAAAGCTGCAAGCAGGTATAGTACTCTTGCCTGGACACAGAGTATACGAATATTACAGAGCGTAAAACGACGGGAGTAACAATAAGTTTAAAAGAGATAAAAAAATAAAAAAAACTACTTCTGAACTACTTTGTGACGCAATTATACTGTGAACTGACCGCCAGCCAATTGTTTTGACTATGTCTCTGGTATCGTTTATATCTGCTGCTATAGTTCTCGCCATTCTACGATAAGCCCACGGTGGAAATTTCAACGGCAGGATAAGCAAGAAACCATTAATGAATTACAAAATTTCTTCAATAGAAAGAGGGGAAAGAAATAGCGTGCTATAAGAGCACTAGCAAGTGGTGTCCACAACTATGTTTTGTATGAATGGTGGTGAGAAGTAATGAACCAAATAGCCGTGGTTTTCCGACAGATTAAATACTAGTCTTGAGCTATTACAGTATACTATAAAATAAAATTTTCCCTAACTTGATTACCAGTCTAAATCCGTGAGTTATTATTTCGTGTCGCCTTATAAGGCGAGGTGGTCCCTTGTAATGCTGTTGTCTGCTAATCGCACATGTTGTAATGATTTCAGTACTTTTCTCCGTTGCATGGTTTGCATTTTAAATATTGAGTTTCGACGTAGAATAGACTTACGCAAATTTTATACCTGCTCAATTTTAAGTCGGAAAAATTTGTTATTATAATTTGTCTAATAATAGCTACAAACATGCAGCTAAGCATAAATTAACTAAGTTCCGTACAGACGTTCTCTACTTTTAGGTAAACCATTTTTTTTTTTTTAATAAAAGAAAAACTGCACTACTGGTTTTAATCGTTCTTATTATGCGAATAAATATTCACCACAGAATTGTCTGGGGTGCGGGAGGTTCTGGGTTTAAGTCCTAGGTAAGGCATGGGTATTAGTCAGGTCATAAGTTAGTTTGTACACTCTGAATCCGTATCAGTGATATCGATCAGTGAAATAACGGTTCACTGAAAGTCAGTTGATAAGCTACTGCTGACCGGCGAATCAAGAAAATTATCTGAGAACAAAAGTGATTTATAGCAGTGACGTTCTTGACATTCATTGGGAAATCACAATTAATACAGTGAAATTCTACCACTGTATTAATTAGTTATTTGGCACTGATTGTAAGCTGATCAATTCTGTTTTCACTGATTTGGTTCAATTCTCACTTATTCAAGTTTACATTGTAAGCCGTCTCCTTATAAGCCTTCAAGCATAACAATAGGGGACATTAATTAAGCCCTTTCCAATCACAATTCCGAGTGTTGGTGACCCTACTCGCGATGTAAGGAGAGGGACTGGAAGTGAAGAGATTTAGACGTCTCTTAACATCGAGGTCTTGAGAGTCGATGGGGGTGAAGCGAGGTGAGTATGGAGTAACACCGGAATGAAAGGGCGGGGAAAACGGGAGATCCCCGGGAAAAGAATCCCGCCGACCAACGGCATCGTCCGGCACGATTCCCACATGTGAAAATCCGGGGATCGAACCCAGATCGCCTTAGCGGGAGGCGAGCAGGCTAGCCGCTCAGCCACCGGGGAGAGGGGCTGGAGTGTGTAGCGGCGATATGGCGCCTTGTTGCGCGGGCAGCCTCACGGTCCATATATAGCTGGGTCTGGAGGCGAACAACACCGCGCGTGTGTTGTCAGGAGTCAGACTGTGTCGAGGCGCCCACGCACCTCAGTCCGAGGACACACGGCGCGAGATATGCCCCCCCCCCCCCTTTTACACACACCGCATCACCGCCCTCCTCCTACCGAGTTTCACTTTCAGCACTGTCCAAACAGGAGCTGGACATCTGCCGCTTCCGGAAATCTGCACCGAATTATCCTTCGCAACAGAATTTTATTAATTTAAAAATTAACATACAAACAAACACGTTCACCGCTGTTGACCATTTGACTTTGTGTTCCAGGTAAGTCAATGTCGGGTACATGAGCAGGTGACGAATAAGCTGTCTACCTCATATTTGGCCCAGAACGAGGAGGTAACTCACTGGACTCGCATTCAGGAGGACCCGGGTTCCATTCCCGGTCAGGCCATCCTGATTTCGGTTCTCCATTGTTTCCCGAAATCACTTCAGGCGAATGCTGGGATGGGTCCCTAACAAATGCCAAGGTCGATTCCTTCCCAATCCCCCCCCCCCCCAAGTCCCTCTTCCCTGCGCAACTTGCACCGTCTCTATTGACCTTGCTGTCGACGAGACGTTAAGCCCAACTACCTACCATCATCTTTAGTCTATGACACAAGCACCGGGTACAGGTATCAGTAACAGGAAGAGAGGATGGTAACAGGTATTTACAAACCCTGGAAGTGACTACTGTTACCTTGTTGCTGCTGACTTAGCTTGAATTAGGCGTCCCCCTGCCTGGTGCCTGAACTGCGTCGCAGTGTGTTTGGAGCCCTCCAGTATACTTAATAACGGCTTTTTCAGGCTGACGTATCTTAAAACAAACTAGCCGGACACGAGTAAAACTACGATAGGAGCCTGTGTTGAACATTGCTACAGACTTTTTCACCAATCAAATAACACGGTCGCCCCTGAAAGTCCCATACGTATAGGCAGTTCACGGTAAAATGAGCACTTTCGAAAGCCCTGCTTAAGTTCTACTTCTATGCACGTTGTGTATTCTTCCGCCTTATGTACGATTAACAAAGTCATTGGCCTCATCACTTTATTCATACGTCGATCAAGTGAAAATCTGAAAATATTATAAAAGTAAATATTTTACAAATCTGCTCATTTTTCAACTTCGATGCATTAAAAAAAAATAGAAAGGGAAAGAAATAATTTAAGTTATCATATATGGTTACCTAACACTTTTTATTCGACGTTAGGATATGGAACTATTTCCCATCAATCGTTACCAACTTTACTGGACTAACGACGACTAAATTTGAAGGGGATTGTCAATTATGATAATGCTATAGTAACAAATATTTGGGTATTTCACTGAAAAGTAAGTTATGACACGGAAATCTAAAATTCAACATGGCGGGTGAGGCCGAGCCTTAAGTAGTGACCTGCTGATTGCATGCATGCGAACTGACAAAAGCGGCAGGGTTCACTCGGTATACATAGTCTTGTCCACTCACGGTTACTTTCAACTTTTCTGAATCCTTGCTAAAGTTCTGCTTTCAGGATATTCCTCCGCCTCGTTCAAACAAAGGTTAACCGAGTCTAGGAAATTACATTAAAGGGACACTGCACCGTATACGTGCGCACTCAGTTTAATGGTATTTTGGATGATGACAATTTCTTACTAGGCATTGCCAACGCAACTATTTTCGCTTTGATTTAAGGATATCAATTAAATATGAAATATTATAATTTATGGATAAAATAAAAGTAAACACTCACTTCAACTTTATGGTAACAGAAGTACAAAACACTTGCGATACATGGCATATTTAGGAAACAGCCAAACACGTCATACATGGGGTGAATTTTTATAGGTTTGATTTAGGAAAAAAATTAAGGTATGAAGATATCGTAAACAAATGTTTCTGGGAGGAAAATAATGAACTTTTGATTCTCAATATCCTGCTCAGCCTCGTGGTGAGCGTTGCGTGTCTTGGGACCTGGCGGTTGATTAGCGCGAATCGGTCTCCGGCGTCCAAAGTCAGGCGTATCTCTCACAACTCACTGCACCGCTGCGGAGGACCTTGCTTGTCGGTTAAGGTTGGTAAGTTTCGCTTGATGCTGCAACTGTTCCCGGCGGGCTACACTGCCGTCGCCTGGTAAAGCCTGTCCACGATAAAGTGAGCACTTTTGAAATCAACCTTCGAAAAAAAACACTGTCCCTACCTGCATATATTTTAACGGGCGCACTGAGATAGGGAAATTAATTCCCTATATTAACATCGAATAAAATGTGTCAACCATTTATAATCACTTAAATTATTTATTTCGCTTTGCTTTTTTTTTTCTAATGTATCGAAGTAAAAAAATGAGTAGATTTGTGAAATTTTTCATTTTCCAATAATTTCACAGTTCCACTTGACCGACGCATGAATAAAGTGATGAAGCCCATGGTAACGTTAATTTTACATCAGGCGGAAATATACACAACGTGCGTACAAGTATATTTTAATCAGGGCTTCGAAAAGTGCTCATTTTACCGCGAACATCATATAGAAGGAATTTCGCACGGTGGGAGTACTAGGGGCGACCGAGACATCAGCATCAACTCTGTCCTCGCCTCTACGGACAAAGCACTGGACTGGTGAGCAGTCTTGCCGTCGATAACGCGATTCGATGAGACTTTCAGGGGAGACCGAACCATTTTATGAAGCAATAAAAAAAAACAAAAGGTTTGAAGAACGTCGATATTCCTTACTTAATGTTTTGTACCGGAATGTTCATACCTAAAAAATGACCGTGAAAACACCAGTTTTTCAGTTCCTCCATTTGTTTCTAAAGCATGCTTGTGTAATAGAGAAAATGGCGCAGACGGGTGTATTTCCAACCAACATACAACTCCAACTAAAGAAAGGAAGATCACGATGTAATGTTGTCGCACGGAAATTTCGCCGTACAGAATGACTGGCGTACGACGGATTGTTGTGAGTCGCTTTCAAATGACGGATGAAAAGAACAGACTGACTGACGGACGGGCGACTGACGGGCGCGACGGATGGTTGAAAGTATTTGAAGTCGTCACCCGTGAAGATAAACGTAAGTCGGTGGCCCTGCAAAGATTTGGTCGCCATAACTATTAATCTGGACTCTATTGCACGCCTATTGCCTCGTCGCTCCTACGCGAAAGGCGTGCAGTGTTTCTGTCGTGGTCCTGTACTGTGCAAATTAGACTTCATTACACGCGACGAAAGTCAGCTGTTTAAACTACGCCCGTATGTTTGTACTTTTCTCTTGCCGCCTACGTAAACTGCATAGGCACGCTTTTAAATATGCTATATTTAACCATTTTTCACGAGTTTCTTTTTCTATGAATATACTTAATACGATAAAAGTAAAAACACAGTGGCATATATATGTATAATCTTTTCTGGAAAAAAGTCGTATCCCCAGAACATTTATTTATCGAGATTCGCGAATACGCGCATACGGCATGGAGCAAAGGCCCTTAGGGCTCAGGGCGGATTGAGTAACGATAGCGACGAAGTAAAACATTCGCGAATACGCGCATTCAACATGGAGCAAAGGCCCTTAGGGCTCAGGGCGGATTGAGTAACGATAGCGACGAAGTAAAACATTCGCGAATACGCGCATTCAACATGGAGCAAAGGCCCTTAGGGCTCAGGGCGGATTGAGTAACGATAAGGACGAAGTAAAACATTCGCGCATACGCGCATACAACATGGAGCAAAGGCCCTTAGGGCTCAGGGCGGATTGAGTAACGATAGCGAGGAAGTAAAACATTCGCGAATACGCGCATACAACATGGAGCAAAGGCCCTTATTGCTCAGGGCGGATTGAGTAACGATAAGGACGAAGTAAAACATCCGCTAAGCAGGTTGTTAGGTTCCCAAGGCAGCAGATAACTAGCTCCTCGAGACATCGGTATTTTATCAGGAGAATGGCCAATCACGCTAAAAGTACGACGAGAACTCTCCGGCTCGTTCGACGAAATATAATACAGTATAATCGTCGCAGTGAAGACGCAACGATATGTTGTCTGCATTCACAGTTACATCCAACTTTTCTGAAACCCTGACAAAGTTCTACTTCTAAGATATTACTCCGCCTCATGCGCAAACAAAACTTGATTAAGTCTAGGAAATTTCAACAAAGGCACAGCGCACTACTTTCGTGCGCACTGAGTTTAATATTATTTTCAATAAGGACTATTTCTTACCAGGCATTTACAACACACCCATTTCCTCCCTGAGGTTTACATATTACTTATAAATTAGGTATTATATTTTATTGACAGAATATAAGTAAAAGTTCAATTTTAATTAAAATAAGGTACTCTTATGTTAACACAATTATAATACGCTTCTAATACGTGACAATGTTTACGAAACAACCAAACATGTCACACAGAGGGTGATTTTTCAAAAGGTATGATTCAAAAAGTGCGTGAAAAAACCACGAATAAACTATACAAAGACTTGTGCAGATATTTTTTACACTTAATATTGAGAAATATTTTCAGTACACCTTTTCAAACAAAAACCGTGTTGGCGACGATGTTGGATGTTGGCATGCCTGCGTGACGGCCGCACCTCGCCGGTAAGTACTTCACAGCCAACCCCCTGCATCCGCTATCCCCTACCAGGGCGTTGCCAGATTACCAGAATTCTGGTATTTGTACCAGATTTCCTCTCTTGGTGCCAGATTTTCTCATTTTGGTACGCATATATACCAGATTTTTGTTGGTCGCAAAAATTTGCTGATGTTTCAAAAGTATCGATTGATTTTAATGATTTTGTACACTAAAAAATGATCTTGTATCACTACTGCAAAGAGTATTTTATGTTATATTGTACATGTAATTTGTAGTCGTACATAATGTTTAATAAAACTTTGTTGACATAAATTTTTTAAGAATTATTTACGAATTATTTTAGTCCCTGAATGAATATGTTCAAAGTGAATTAGAATTTCTATTTTGTAAAATGGGCACCAGTAAATAATCTCTGCCCGAAAAGAATGTATGGATGTAAAATTTAATCACTGGCAATCCAAAACGCCAAATAATTTTTTTTCTTGATTCTCATCTTATTTGGGATTTAAAATTGCTCTAACGTAATTATAATAATGAAAGGAAGGGGATGGGCCCCTTCTTTTTATTATAGTACCAGAATGTTATGGAGAATACCAGTATTTTCCGGAGCATTGTACCAGAATTCCGTTTTCTCCATCTGGCAACACGGTGCGGTGGGACGCAGCGCTGCGCTGGAACGCGGAGAGCAGCGCCTTCTTATTTGTCTCGTTTTCTCTTCCTCTCCTTGTTATTTGCAGCCGCTGACGCGGTCCAGGCCGGGAAGGATGCTGCGGCGAAGACTAATGCACTCTCGGCCAACCACCGAGAGGCCTCCCTTGCCATTTATCTCTTTGCTCGTCCTTGAACCTCGCCGCAATCGTCGCGACAGCGCATTGCCTTCGGGAAAATTTTATTGGTGCCTCGTCTTCCAGCTGAAACCTTTTAATGTTTTTGTTTTAATACTGCCTGAGAGACTTTGAAAAATTTTCTTCCCTTGAAAGGAGGATGAGGGAATACCCACCATCTGGAGTTTATTGAATTTTTTCTGCCCCAACTAGGAATTGAAGATTTTCTATTGTTTTATGGATGGACTCAGCTACGGCATAGATCAAAATTTTTCGGGGGGTGGAAAGGAGAGGGTGGGGGTGGTCATTGACTAAAGGGAAGATAGGAAGATTACACTACGTTGCTGAATCACGTGTTACTTCGGACAAATACTAGGAAAAAATTTACTTCGCGATACAATAAAATGCATGCAATTCCATATTTTTTATCAGAAAGGCTTATTAATAACTTCAATACTAACTGATAACAACTTTAAGGGCAAAGTAAATGGGCTACAACTCCGCCTCCCATTGGTCACATCCCTAAACGTAGAACATTTTATGATATTAGTTCTGCTTAACTACGCTTACAATTGCCACCTGTTTCTTCTCTGGAGTTGCCGGTTATAAATTAAGAAACCCTAAAGGGGGTGAATGTAAAAAATCCTGAGGAATATCGTGCCACAGCTGGTGCAACTGGCTCTCTAAATCCGCCGCACCGTAGTTGCCGCTGGCCGAAGTTTCCGTCCAATATCGTCCCAAATATTCTAAATGGTAGAGAGGTCTAGGGACCTTGCTGGTCAAGGGAGCATGTTGACATCACAGAGGCAGGCCAGAGATACCCGTGCTGTTTGAGCCCGGGCATTATCCTGCTGGGGAAATGGGGTTGTCAAGCTGCACCAGGAAGGGGAGCGCACATGGTCGCAGAATTTCCTGGAAATATCGCCGCGTCGTCAGGGTCCCTTCAATCTCCATCGTAGGGAAATGACACCCCACAGCACGACACCTCTCGTTGGGGCGGTGTGCCACTCTACAGTGAAGAGTGGATCACGCCGCTGGCTGGCAAGGAAGTCTCCGGACTCGAATTCGGCGGTCGTCTGCATCCAGACAGAACCGTGGTTCGTCACTAAACACCACTCCTCGCCAATCCGCAAGCTTCCATGCTGTCTGTTCCCGGCAGAACGTCGGACGTGCACGATGCTCATGTCATAATTTGCAATACTACATAGGCAATAGAATTCCATGTTCGTATCGGGAAAGGAAAGCCATGAACGCGTCTCTTCCCTGAATGACTTCTGCTTCGGCAGTGTGCTTTCGTGCGAGTCTACGAGTTCGCCAGTAATTCCAAGAATGTTTCCTTTCTTCCTCTTGTCTTCTTGGATTCGCTGTAGTAGTTGGAAGACTGGAGCTGCCGGGGATGCATTCTGACCACTGGAAATATTCCAGACGAGAAATGCTTTTCTTCACAGTCCTAGGAACCCGTCAGTTCCGTGAATGTCCCTCAACCAAGTCCTTTTTTTTTTTTCACCCATTGCCGGAAGAAATAGAAAATGAGCGGGTAATTAAGTGGAATGGCGTACGGCCTCCAAATAACTCATAACATCGAGGTCTTGAGAGCCGATAAGGGTGAAGCGAGGTGAGTATGGAGCAGCGCAGGAATGCAAAGGCGGGGGAAAAGGCAGATCCCGAGAAAACCCACCGGCAAGCGGCCTCGTTCACCACGATTCCCGCTAGGGGCCACGGTGATTTAGTGGTTAAACTATCCGCCTCCCACCTCGGCGAACCGGGTTTGATTCTCGGCTGGGTCGCTTCCGGATTTTGGCATGTGGGAATCGTGCCGGACGATGCCGCAGATCGGCGGGTTTTCTCGGGGATCTCCTGTTTCCCCCACCCTATCCTTCCGCCGGTGTTCTATACTCACCTCGTTTCACCCTTGTCGGTTCTCAAGACCTCGATGTTACGAGCCTCTCAAATCTCTTCATTTCCTTAAGATCCACACTGTTCGAAATTCCGGGAGAGACCCAGCCGGGGATCGAACCCGGATCGCCGTGGTGGGAGGCAAGTTCCCATGGTCCCTACGCCACTTGTGGTATAGGCTATTCACGGCAAAGTGAGCACTTTTGAAAGCCCTCTCATTTGGAATAATAGTCAATAAATATATTTTATTGCAGTTCTAGACGTGCGTTGTAATATGCCCATTGTGTTTATTAATTACGCGGCAATATTTATTTTGAAAGGTGGTTAAAGGATAAAATATGGCAGAAATAAAAAAGCAACTAGGGCGTCAAAAGTGCTCACCTTACCGTGAACTAGGCTATACTTCGCGGGACAGTCCGCGGCGCTGCAGGAGAAGCAGCCTCCCACGCCGCGCGGACTCGAACGATGTCCGGCGAGGCAAGTGAACTCTCCGGCGATGGACCAACGACCTCGAGAGCGCAGCAGCTCGCTCCCTCCCCTGCTGGAGACCCCCCCCCCCCCAGCTCATCCAACACAACTTGCCCTTCCCTCACCAGAGACTGCGCTTCCAAGAACCTCGGCCTCACACCCCGCACAGCCTTTGTTCCGCCGGCGAACAGTCAGTCGTCTTCTGGAGAACAGGCCCTCGCTAATCGAAAAAAGGAACAAGGCGTCCTTACCGAAGAAACCGGCACGCCTGCCTGGAGCTTTTTACCGCGTCCGAGGCCGAGAAGCAAGGGAGCTATAAGGACGACACTGCTTCGCGCAAGTGCGTCATCGCCGCTAATAGCAAGAGGCTCTAAGCTGACGTGCAGTATTATAGTCGCACTGAGTGTACCTGTGGGACTTCCAGCAGTTACTCTTGTATTTTATCGCTGGAAAGTGCGTAGGAAGGTTCAGTGTAGGGCTCTTGAGTAGTTTCCTATGTATCTGACGCGTTTATTATGAGGCACACCGTTTGAAAAAGTGGTTATTTGCCATTTTGGAGTACTCAAAAATGGTGTTTCTGACGTGTGTGTTCTTTTCGTGGATCAGTACGTTGAACGCACGTTTAAGAGTGGGGGGACACCCGCGTTTTTTAATTAGTTGTTTCCGCGAATACAATGTTCTGCAAATACGACTTTTTGTTAGAAAAGACAAAAAAAAACTATTATCTATGCGGATGCCCCTTTTTTATATATATTCTTGTTATATAAGGGTATTCTTGGAGAAAAAATCGTGAAAATGGTAAAATATAGCATTTTTAAAGCTTGCCTTTGCAGCTTCCTTAAGCGACAAGAGAAAAGTACAAAGATACGGGTGTTATGTCTGTCGTAACGTTAGCTATACTGGTGGAATCCTGTTCCGTAAAGGAAATGGCTTGCACAGGGTTCGCTCTTTATTCTGTTGAGCTACAAATCATTCTTTATATTTCCCTTCTTCATCGACACATTATGACCACGTCTTTCCACCTACCGGGCTCTTCGCCGCACACGAAGCGAGCCACTGCGATGGGCAGGCGACAGAAGTCATGGCCTCGCGACGTGGACCCACCAGAAACGAGTGTGGGCTGAAGACGTCGTGTGGGTGTTCCGTTTACATAACTGTAGTCTATGGAATAAAGTCCATTCATTACGACGTTCTGCGACAGCTGGTGGGCGGTTGCGAGGTATAATGAGTTTTTGCCCTTTCCTGTACCTGGCGATTTCTTACTTTACATACGAGATATTAACGGTAATGGTGCATGAAAGCAGCACATTTACCCTATTTTCGATTTTAAGTCGTTTTCCCAAGGGTTTGTCGAAAATTTTGGCTCGACAAGACGTAAATAATAATTTTCAACAGCTTTTTACTCTGTCAGATATTCGCTGTCTTTATTATTCTCGGAGCAATGGCGGAAGAAACGAACGCGGCGAATTTGTTACAATGTAAGATGTTCAAAATTGTTATTTACGTCTTGTCGAGCCAAAAATTAAAAAAGAAAAAAATCCTCTGTATAACAAGTTCCGTCAAAAATTATATAAATATACGTTTTTCGTGCACCATTCCCCATAAAACGTGGTTCTGCAGCTGATTTCGTGTTGCGTGTGTAATGGCGCCTTTCTTGAAATTATATCTATTCAGAATTCACACTCTCCTACATTGAAGCGGTGGACAATAAATAGGCCTATTGTGAAGTCTACCTATTCACAAAACGGGCGACATCACAGTTACCGTTTGGCCCTTGGGCATAACTTTGGCCTAAAAATTCCAAAGTAGTATTTACTTTTGTAGTTATTAAAAACGAGCATATCTGTTATGTTGCTGCTCACTGACAACAAAGCCACAAAACAGAATAAAGCACAATTGTTTCTGACAGTTGAATCAGTAAATATATTTACCTAAAATGTAGGCGAAAGTAAACCCTCCCCCCCCCCCTTTTTAATGTATTAATTTTTTTAAGAAAATATTTTTATTTGTCCGAAAACAGTTTTCGTGAAACAAATTCGATTACATCTACCATTTCATCCGTGCAACTTCGTGTTTATTTTTACGGTTAACTTGAATTTAAACAAACATAACAAGTCGAAACGTTCGTCGCGAAAACATAGCGAAGATGTAACGAGCAAAAACAGAATGCTCGGACCGGTAGTTGGTAAATAAAGAGTGGCTTTTCGAGGGGCGTTTGAAGCAAGCTGCCAATTTCCGAGAGAAAGCACGTGAAGAAGAGGGATGCGCGGACCGGGTCCACTTACAGGCGGCTGTGACTCACTACTCGCGCGCCCTCTGACGGCCTTGGAACCAAGCTGCTGGCCTTGAGGTGCAAGGCGGGGGACTGTGCAGGCAGCCACAGATATTTTTTTTTATCACAACTCTTGAATTTTTTTTTGCAAGTTTTTTTGCAGTATCTCTAGTTTCCCACAGCCAGTCAGTCATTTTGCCCCTTTGTGGACAACTTCTCTTAAATCAGTGACGGATCCAGAATAAAAGAGGCGGAGCAAAATTGGGTGTTGCAGGCGCCATTTTTTCCGCCCCGTTCCTCTCCTTTAAAGAAAAATCGCATAACATGAAACAGTTTTGAAACTAAAATGAAATAAACTTATAATTGTTCAAAACAATGATTTCATTTGATTAATGTAATATTGTTTCCTAAAATAATAATGAGACAGTAAAAATCGACACTTGCACCAGCAGAATGGAGAAATACTTCCCCCTCCCCACCGGGAGGGGGGGGGGCACGGGGACTTAGCGGTAAAACTGCTCGCCTCACACCAAGGCGAACCGGGTTCAATCCCCGGCCGGGTCACTCCCGGATTTTCGCAAGTGGGCATCGTGTCGGACGATGGCGTTGGTCGGCGTGTTCTCAGGTATCTCACTTTTCCACCGCCCTCGCATTCCTTGCCCCCCCCCCCCCCCCGCTTCCAAACGTAAATTTGGATTAGCTCCTGTCTTACATGCCTAGTAATCATAGACTCATGGGCATACATATATATATATATATATATATATATATATATATATATATATATATATATATATATATATATATGTGTGTGTGTGTATGTGTGTGTTTGTGTGTGTGTGTGTGTGTTTGTGTGTGTGTGTTCATACCATGCTCGTCTTTTCTGTTCTCGTCTGTAAGTGATGTCTTTCTTCATCTTCATTACCTTTTATATAGTTGCATTGGGATTAGATCCAACCGTGGCACTGCACATTTTCCCCCCATAAAATGCATCTAGATCATTCAATTCTTTAAAATTGATTTTGGTATTACTTTCAATAAACCGATTTTCTTCAAAACCAACCACCTGGCATTGCATATTTTCAAAACTAGTTTCCGACTCTGTTTCTGTATTCTTCATCCAAATTGTCTCAGTCATATAGTTTGTGTCATCGTCATCAGCTGCATCTGCGATCTGTCCATCGCCAAACAATAATGTACAGAGCTAGGAGTTGGGATGACCCCCGTTGTATGGCATTTTCTGTTCCGATCCGATACAACATGGCGTAACCTAAATCTTGGACAAAGATGGTAACAGACAGTAACACTGAAATTACTTAATTAACTAATTTTTTTTTCTGAGACAGTATTTACTAATTTTACTGACGACCTGTTATTTGTATATAGAAGTATTTTATAGAACTGACATAGTTTATATCTATCTTCACTTGATAAAGTATTTCTAATATAATCCTTACTGCTCGCTCAATGCCATACGCTTTCTTCGACTCTACAAACTATTAAATTAATTTTATGATTCCATCGGTGTCTTTTTTCCCATCAGATTTGTTAAACATACGTTAGGGCCTACACAGGACCCTACCACTTTGGATATCAATTTGTTCCTCTACGTAAAGCCATCAGCACTCACAATTATTATGCATGTTATTGTCCGTTTACACGGTCTTAAAATTGAGTTAGTCATCCGAAAAAAAAAAAGATTAGTGGAGCTGCTCAAGGACTATTATTTTAACGTGATGATGGAAAAAATAATAATAATGTCCTTGCGTTTTTCAGAACGGTATCAACGAAACTCGGAACTCGAAGTCAACAGGAACTCAAGACGCTGGAAAATGTGAAAATCTTTTTTTTTCAGGAATTATACATACAATAATTATAATTGAAAACGCTGAGTTGTTTACTGATTTTGACACTATTTTCTACAGGAAATGATGTTCCACGCACGTAAGGTTTTATTTCCCACACACCTGTTTTTCACCTAATTATAATTAACAAAAAAAATTGTAAGTATGTGGTATTTTTTTTTTTTTTTTTAATAAATATTTAGCAATAAAGGCTGTTCACGGTAAAGTGAGCACTTTTGAAATCAACCCTTGAAAATTGTCACTGTCCCTACATGCGTGTATTTTTAACGGACGCGCGTAGTGGAATTCACCCAGTAAAGTTGGTATCGACGGCGAGGGAAAGTAGTTCCATGTCTCAACGTTGAATTTAAAGTGTTCGGTAAAAATCTGTGAATACCACAGTAATTTAATTTTCTTTCTTATTATTTTTAATGCATATGAGTGTATGGATTATAAAATTTGTAAAACATTTATTTTATAATAATTTTGCGGTTTCTTTTACTGACACGGGAATAAAGTGATCAGGTCTACGACAAAGTTGATTTTACACACGGCGGAAGGATACAGAACGCACTTACAGGTATATCTTAAGCAGGGCTTTCGAATGTGCTCATTTTACCGTGAACCACCTATACCGAAGCTCAAGAATGGCAGTATTTCGTACGCACGATTATTTTCTAACTGTACGAGAAAAAGAAACCGGTTCCGTTATTCTGACGGTACGCAGTGGTTACTGTATGAAACAGAATTCTCTTTCTTATCTCCCTTCGCTGTGAACTATATATGGATGGAGGACCTAACATGTGTAGGTTCTAGTATGCCTTTAACGACTATATTAACGACTTGTGTGAATGGTGGAGTTACGGCCACATGAGGGAAGGATGGCTGCGAAAACGAGATCGCCATGCCGGTGTAAGTGAGCAGAAAACCTAATAAGAATAAAAAGTTTAAACTATGCTCGCTTTTAAAATTGATAGTTAAAACAAACGGGGAATTCTTTCCCTCCAGAGAAATGCCTTTCTTCCGGAGAGAGAACATTCTTCACGCCGTTCGAGGCACGCGATTGGTCCAGAACGCTGCTCCTGCTCTCGGAGAAGTAGTGCGGCAACCCACCGGTCCGGGAGGTCACGTGTTCGAAGTCTCTCCTAGCGAATTTCATTGTGCGTGGTTTCGGGCGCACGTTTGCGAATTTCCGTGGTGAAATCGGTTGGAGCGCGGTGGCATGTGTGCTGAAGTGTTGCAAGGTAAGGCTGGTGCTTGCTCACTACTGTACATTCTCGGTGCACGCGGCAGGAGCCAGTAACCACCCATAGGGAAACTGAACGTATTTAGACCACTGACAACCGAGCAGGCAAGGGACTCCTTACACACGTGTGACGTCAGCTGCCGAACTACGTTTTACTGGCGGAAGTGTAAACTGGCAAGCAGCAGCGTACAGCACAGAGCTGACGCCAGCTTATCTCGCGACAGTTCATCACAAGAGCGGGTAATTCCTGTACAAGGAATCTGGGTTTGAGTCCCGAGTACACAATGAAAGTATGAATATACTGTTTAAAAAAAAACCGTTTTTTTTTTTTTTTAAGATTAGTTCGTCAGCCCTCCTCCCTTTTGTTCCCTTTTGTCAAATGTGAAATGGTGATTGAACTTACCTGATCCCACCTTCACAGTTAAAGGCTGTCTAATCAAACTGGCATAACCTAACTTAACCTAATGTAACCTAATACAAGTGTAATATGACTTCAGATTCCCTAAATGAGTTGGAGAAACAGGATGTTCCAGAGTTCAGTTTCGGCAAAAGGAAGAGGTAGCCTACAGTTACTATGGGGGATAAAAGGTGACTGTAGCATACTTTGAAAATGAGTTGTTAAGAAAAAAAAGTAAATGACCTTTTTAAATTAAATTTTCCACTACATTGTAATTTTTTGAAATAGCAAGTGCTAACAACTTTCTATAAGTACTGTCAGACTTTTAACAGGAATAAATAACAATTCCAACATAATTGTAACATCTACTGTTAACTTAAAAATACCTATATTTAGTAGGGATTTAAATAAAGACCTATAACGTGTTTTAAACCATTGAGGGTAACTTATAGGTAACTATGCAGTTATATATATATATATGAAAACGTGGGTAAATATGATTTTTGCGAGCTTCTTTGTGAAAATTCTACCCCAACTTAAGTATGGAAAGCTTCTCCTTATCCAGCAGATACACTTACGAACTTGTGGTTTCTTAAATATTTAAATTCATTCCTTTCACGAACATTACACAAAATAATTTTATTTTTAATTTTATAGACTCGACTAAGCTTTGCATGAGGTGGAGGAATATCCTAAAAGTAGAATCTTGGCTATGGGCTGTTCACGGTAAAGTGAGCACTTTTGAAGCACTAGTCATTTTTTTTTTTTCGGCCGTTTCTTATCCTCCAACCACCTTTTTAAAATAAATATTGCCTTGTAAGTAATAAACACATGTGTACGTTCCACCTCACTCGGAAGTTAACGTCTGCAGCTAAAATAAAATATATTTGTTGACTATGAGAGGGCTTTCGAAAGTTCTCGCTTTGTCGTGGATAGCTTATAGAAGTAACCGCGAGACAAATATAACAGTAAAAGTTGTTCACGGTAAAGTGAACACTTTTGAAATAACTCCTTGAAAAATGTCGCTGCCCTGACCTGCATATATTTTAACGGCCACGCTGACTGTCATGGTGCCCAGTAAAGTTGGCTACGACGGAATAAAAAGTAGTTCTATGTCTTGACGTTAAATTAAAACTGTTAAATAAACACTCGTGAATACTAAAATATTTTCTTTGCTTTCTGTTTTTTTTATTGCGTGTAAGTGCAAGAATAAATAAAGATTTTAAAATATTTACGTTTCTAATAATTTCACAGTTCCTCTTTACCGACGCATTATAGGCTGTTCACGGTAGAACGAGCACTTTTGAAAGCTCTGCTTAAGATCTACTTGTAAACACGTCGTGTCTTCTTTCGCTGTATGTAAAATTAACATTGGAATGAGCCTGATCACATTATTCATGCGTCGATGAAGTGAATTTGTGAAATTATTAGAAGATTAAATATTGTACAAATATGCTCATTTTTACACTCCGATACATTAAAAAATACACAAAGAGAAATAAATAATTTAAGTTATCTCAAATCGTCACTTAAATTTTTTTATTCGACGTTAACATATGGAACTACTTTCCACTCTTCGTTGCCAACTTTACTGGGCACATGTCATTCAGTGCACCCGTTAAAATACATGCAGGTAAAGGCTGTTACTTTTTTCTAAGGGTGATTTGGAAAGTGCTCACTTGATCGTAAACAGACTTGAATAAAGAGATCAGGCTGATGAGAATGTCAGTGGGCATTAGGTGGGAAAATACACAATGTGCATGCATGTTAAAGTGCTCACTTGACCGTGAACAGCCTGTACGTACGGAGGGAGACTCACCAGGTCGGAGCTCATGGTGTTGCAGGAGCGCAGGGGCAGCTTGTACCTGACGGGGCTGCGCTGCAGCACGAACTCCGACATGCACGTCGAGTTCTTGGACAGCCCCTTGGGGTACACCATGCCGCTGAACACGCCGCCCTTCGTCTTGATCGCCACGCTGATCTCGTTGCTGTTGCACTCGATCCGCAAGTCCTGCGCCACGTCCGGCGTCACTGCAACAAGACGGACAACCGCCGGTCAACCACCGCCCTTCTCCTCCACGGACCGAAGATCTCGCTGGCTGCGCGCGACCAATTGCCGTGTCCCGACGTACAGCTGCTTTTCTTCCAATACTATTAGCAAAAACGGCGTGGACTGGATTTGAAGTTAGAACACTGATTAGGAAACAAGAACGTTGTTTGATTAAATTGAAATTGGTAAAAGTATTTTATTTAGGGATGGGTCGATAGTACATTTTCTCGATAGTCGATACCAGTTTCGATACCAAAACATTCTCACGATACTCGATACCGATACTTTTCTCGATACCAAATTTAAATTGTCATGAACACAAAACAACTTGGCCAAAAAAAAATTGCTCATTTTACTAGTGTCGTTGACGCACACTTAAACTATATAAAAATTCACATTAAATTGTAAACAAATGGTGGACGGCCTGTAACCCAAACGTCCTTAATCAGTGATAAACCTTTGGAATGCTTGCTGCCAGCAGAGATAATTATGGTACGCATTTAAAAGTTTTTGTTAATATCGTGCGAACCGTTTGTTCTAGCGCAAATTTTATGGGATACCCGAAGGACGCAGATTTAATTCTGGTATGTTTTTCGAAAGTATCGTACACATTCAGAAAGGTATGGTGCGGTTGTACCATAGTTGTGGTACAAGAAAAAGAATTTAACTGCAGTTATGGTACACTTTTCGAAAGCATCGTATACATTCCAAAATTAGGGAACGAGAAAATGGGTTTTAAAATTCTATACTTTTGGATATTCTCATTAGATGCTCGATAATCGAGGTATCGCAGTATCGAGGATCCCATCCATAATTTTATTCATATAAAACCGCTTGTATTTTGAAAATTGAAAAATAAACAAACACATTCATTCACTTTACTTTGACAGTTGTGTAGGATTGGGGTAGGTCAATGTTGGGTACACGCGCAGAAGACGAATAAGCGGTCTACCTCATCTTTAGTCTATGGTCTCTTCCGTGGAGGGAAGAATTATTTGTTTTGTAGTAGGAACAGAATACTCTGTTGTAGTAATTACATTCATAGTTGCAAATACAATCACGGACAGGAACACAACATATCTCCATGTTATTATTACTATATACGTTAACGATATTTAGATGGTACCGACAGCCATCCGATGGCTGTCCCTATATTAACAGTCTAGAGGCTATGACTACAGAAATTCGGTTTCTACAGCCATATTTTTATCCTCATCGTATGGAGTAGAGGGTACATGCAAACTGCGCAGTAGACACACTCCGTGTTCCAACATTCGACTGTTTTTCTGCCAAGAGCGCTATTTAAAACATCCTGTGTGGGATTATAGGCTAAAACAGTGTTTATGCACACTCTAAATCTGATTCAGTTTTTCACTCAGTAGAATTATTCTACTGGTACTTCATCTAATGAGGTTTTGTTGTACCGGCGAATCAATGCAATGCACCGAGGTTTTATATGATGCCAGGCCAGTGGAGTTCACTATGAATCAGTAGAAATCACTGTTTAATCAGTTAATACCCGCAACAAAATTGACGAGTCGAATTTTTACTGATTCAAGTGGAGCAGTTCCAGAAAATCCGCAGTCGATTGCGCTGATTCGAGGCAGTTTTAACAGTTCCGATTTTAGAGTGTGCGAATGGGTTTTTTTTTTTTTTAATCATATTGAGTGTATCGAAAAAACGTCGTGGAAATTGAAAAACAAAAAAAAAATCATTTTTAGAGCTTGCCTACGCATTTTTTTTTTTTTTCGAAGTAGTAACAGCGCACCGACGGAAACACTGCACACTTTGGGCGTATAGGCTACTCACAGTTACGTGAGGGCACTTTTTAAGGCTCTGCTAAATTTTTCTTTTCAGTAAATTGCTATATTTCCTCCACTACATATAAAATTGCCACGTGACTAATAAACACAGTGTATACATTTCACCAATCCCAAAAGGCAACGTCTGCGGCTGCAATAGAATATATTTATTTGTGGTTAATGACTTTTGGAAGGGCCTTAAAGATACTCGCTTTACCGTGAACAGCCTATAGGATCTAGGCGTGCATATTAAGGATGTTAGTCACGAAAAAATTTGTTATTTTATGTTTTTATCACGCAGAAACTTGTAGACTTTATCTGTGATTATTTTTGTCTCAGATACTTTTTTTTTATAGATCGCATGGTTTTTGCAAAGTAACATTTCAGAATCAAAATTTTACTGTTTTTGTAACGTAACAATAAAATAAACCAAGCTGTTTGCAGAAAATTTTACAAGGGTAGGTGAAAGGTCTTGTCTTAATTCATTTTAAGGTATGCTTAGCCAAAGTTATTTTACGAAAATTCAGGGGCAGCCACAAATCAAATGAACTAAGGAACGTCCTTACGTTCAGCAATTTTTTTATAAACTGGAAAAATATTTCGTTGTGCAATTTGAAAGACGTCTTGAAGTATCGCTTGGCATAGTTTTTCAATGTGAATTATCTGATTTCTATACGTAAGTTAGTTTTAATTGTTTGCAAATTTCTGAAACTGTAAAATTATGAATTTGGCATGTATTTATGCGAAAACTATGGGAAAACTTAGGGAAGTGTAATCACCAATAAAGTCTAAAAGTGCTTTCCAGCGGTGAGACGAGTGAAGAGATGTGGGCGGCTCTTAACACCGAGGTCTTGAGAGCCGATGAGGGTGATGGAAGTGAATATGGAGCGGCGCCGGAATGGAGGGGCGTGGGAAGCGGGAGATCCCCGAGAAGGCCCGCCGACCAACGGTATCGTCCGGCACGATTCCCACTTGCGAGAATCCGATGACCCGGCCGGGGATTGAACCCGGTTCGCCTTGGCAGGAAAAGGGGGGGGGGGGGCGATCGTGCCAATCGCTCAGCCACCGCGGCCCCAGGGTGAGGCGAGATTTGCGTTGTGGCGGCTCTCGAGCAATGTGAACGACCCGGGACCACTGGAGCCGTGGGTGGTACCAGAAAGTCTGGAGAGAGGTCGTGAGAACCTCCCTCACTAACTAATGCACCGGGACCTCTCCTTGGCAAGTAAACTCTACGTTGTGCCGGAGCCAACAACGCATGTACACTCTCCGTCTTCGACCTCCGCAGGTAGGTCTCTTCACGACTGGTTTGGCTGCATGGCCGCAGGTTGTTAGCGCCGACCACAAAACCCCGGCGAACATACCGACAACTCTCCCCCTTTCTTCCCCCTCTTCTTTATAACGAGACGTGGAATGAAAACCAACGCTAAAAATGCTAATTGAAGGTTACAGGTTCTCGGAAGCTAATGAACAGAAACTAAGAGCAATGCTAAAGACGAGTGCCTGTGTTCCTCGCCGTGGCCGTGTGGTAGCTGTGCACACTGTGGGCGGCCATCGTTATTACGCATGCGCGTTTCCACCAAACATTTTTCAGCATATAATCCATTCACGGTTACTTCGAAATTTTCTGATGCACTGCTAATGTTCTACTTCCAGAATATTCCCCTGCCTCATGCAAACAAAGCTTAACCGAGTCTAGAAAAATACACAAAATGACAACGCACCGAATTCGTGCGCACTCAAGATTTTGCAAGAGAACTATTTCTTACTAGGTGCTACCAACACATAACTTATGTTTTCTCACTGTTTTTATTCATATATATTATAAATGAAATATTATAATTTATGCATAAACTATGTGTTAAAACTTCAATTTAACGAGAAATAATATTACATTTTGTTAACAGAGATATAAGACGCTTGTGATATATGGCATATTTATGAAATAAAGAAACACGTGATGCACAGGGTGATTTTTTCAAAGGCTCGATTATAAATATGTGAAGAAACCACGAACAGACTATAGTATGTGAACACTAGATTTTACTGCCTCGCCATCAACATTTTAAAATATTATTTTATAAGTGATTTCTTGCCACTACAGACTAGCCTCTTTTACGACGACCATTAATGATTCCATTTTTTTTTTTTTTTTTCCAAAAAATTCTTTCCTTGTCCGCTTGTACTTTGAGCGTGAAAATACAGCTGTAATTATATCTGCGTATAAAAACCCGTTGCTTTGCTTATTAACACTGTACATAATAGAGCATGCAAAACTTTCCTAGCATTGCAAATATGGCGGGTTAGCCAGGTTTACAGAACTGTCACGCCCACGACGCTAATAAATTAGAAGTATTTTCTGTTTGGAAATCTTGTCGCGTGGAATATTTTTGTCTCGTTGCCGTCACAGAAGTCTCGATGTTGATCGGCTGGAAAATTATTTTATTCGTGTCGCGCCCATCGCGGAGTAAGAGGCTCGGCTTCACACGCATGCGCAGTAGCCCACGGTAGCCCACGGTCACGACTGTTCACAGATGCTTAAGCAAATAACGGCTATTGCCAACTTTGTGGGAAAAAAATCTCCCTTTTGTGGTTAAATTACATTCAACCAGTGGCCTAGATATAAATTTCTTTTCAGGAGGTATAAAATTAATTTTCAGCTGAAGAGCAACAGCCGATTTAGACACTTGTATTTTATTTTACTTATTTATATAGTGTTATTTTGCAGTTTTATTTACCTAATTTCTCATTTTACTGATAACTAACTATATTTTTCTTTTTTTTTACCTTACTGCTCCCTTCATATTTCGGGGGAGGGGGAGTGACCCCCTTCCCGCCCATCGCTGTATACTTCCCTGTATTAAACTATTTATTACCCCGTTAATTTTCGCTTCGAAAATTTCACATTTCAGAAATATGTCCTCACAAATTTGGCAAATAGCAGCGTAATTTCTGGTGTTCCTGCATCGGTATCCAAAAATTGTAAGTTTCAATTATCGTGTTTATCTGTAATTTGCATATATCACACGAATACTTAGCAGGATTTGCAAGAAGCAAGATGTGAGCAAAATCCATTGAAGACGTCACATTCGTCCACGGCATTGTGAAAGAAATTCCCGTGCAAACATTGGTGAGAAAGAACAAATCCTATTCATTTCTTCTTGGTAGGCGATGCATGTATTCAAGGAACAGCTGAGTCTACTGCTCGTTTCTGAACTGTTTCCATGATCCGCAGTGTATCAATCATGGCGCGCAGCGACAAACAAAACTACATTACGCAGCGAATAATTACCTTCGTCTAATTTTTTTTCAAATTAAACAGATTTGGGTTGTTGTCTACAGTAATCATTAATATTTAATACTGTAAATCGCAGTTGTTTACGAACTGCAAATACTGTTATCTGTGTCTCTTTAAGAATTAATGTTCTAGAGAGTTACACTAACATATATGTAAATAAATTCGTTTTGTAATGAATGTGTTACTTTCTTGCTTATGCTGCAGTGGATATCTATGGCATCGTATTAAATCTGCTTTGTATTCATCCTTCACTGCGGGTCGCTTACATGCTAGGACGCTGCGATATGTAATACTCCACAATATAATTCCAAAACGTCTTACCTGTATACTGATATTGTCTTAAAATACACCGGAAATCAAACGCGACATATTGGTAAAACTTTCTTATTGGTAACAACGGTACTACAAATTTTGATGATATCGCACATCTCAGTTATTTCGAGAATGACGGCCTTGCGAAATGTAGTATGGCTTTCAGTACAAAAAAAAAGTGCCTTAAATATAACCACGTTTTCGTAAGAAATCTCTACACACAGCAACAATTCACACGACACAAAACATTCGCACAGTTTAAAACTGCTACGTCACCAAAATCGCTTTTAACGACATTTATAGCATAAGAACTTTGTTTATAATATTGGAGGTGGTATATCAGCGAACTCAATACCGTTCCACATGCTGACCAATATTTAGGGATAGGAACATTTCGCGAGTTCATTTCAGGACAAGGTAGACGTAAATCACGTGTACACTGAAGTTGACTTTGCAGTTGGATCGCAGTTTATTAGACGCGCCCTGGACGACTCTGAGCCAATAGCGGACTGGAAAGGAAACAAGTAGCGAATCCCATGCTGCCACGTATGGAGTAACGATGGCTACTCACTGGGGAAGCAGCCAATGAACAAACAACTGAAGCTCAAGTATACACAGGACTGTGGAGTCTTAGCCTACACGTCACTGAACTCGCGAAATTTCCCTATCCCTACCATATTGAAGAAAGTGGAATTCTTATGATGTTGATTACAATAGCCAATGGAGGCAAATAAGGAAAAATAAAAAGCAAGCGACAAAACCTGGAGTACAGTTTATAACACATAGTGACAGCCGCATCACCCATAGCAGACGAATTGAACTACATGTATTACTCATGGAACTAGGCTCCTACACTCGACGTAAGTTTGTTTAGAAAGTTAGCAGCGTTTCTGTGAGAACAGCCATTTAG
Source organism: Dryococelus australis (assembly GCA_029891345.1). NCBI lineage: Eukaryota > Metazoa > Arthropoda > Insecta > Phasmatodea > Phasmatidae > Dryococelus > Dryococelus australis. The sequence goes on along the minus strand of CM057005.1, from coordinate 89,282,738 downwards.
CATCCGAGGAAGCGTACGCTGAAGTAGCAACGCAAACAGATTTCCACGGGAAAGTTTGTTGGCGCAATTTATAAGAAATCTTGCATCTGCTCCCGAAATTCCGTGTCCGTTATCCGTCCTGGAGTTATATCTACGGTCGGCCCAATCTTCGGAACGCTTCCACATTCCACAGCGGTCGTCGCGTACATTTCCGAAGAATGTCGACCTAATGCGCGCAGACGACGCATGCAAAGAGGTCAAGGCCGTGATGGCAATTTCGCGTCGCTTGAAGTCCCTCAAGGTCACGTGAAGCTTTCACTTTCACAAGATGATACAGTACCTGCGAGGCAACAACAGTAGTCAATCGCTACCAGATGGCGGTTCATCTCAACCATCCCCCCCCCCTTTTTTTCTAGCCTGTCTTAGTCGAGATCGGATAGACCGATTATTCGTCTTCTGCGCGAGTACCCAACATTGACCTATACACCAAACCAACACAACTGTCAAAGTCACGTGATCAACAGTGATGAACGTGTTTGTTTATAAAAATTTTAAAAATACAACCCCTTTTACTTTAACCAATTCGAATTTAATCAAACTGCATCAAAATTTGATTAGAGGATGTATATAAACTTCTCAAAGAGATTGTTTACTAAACAGTGGTTTAACCGCAAATCCTATACACGTCGTTTATGATAGTCGAGTTGGCAGAAAAGCGGTTCAGTGTTGGGACATGGAGACTGGTTTTGTGCAGCCAGCGAGATAGCTCCACCACATGTTCTTTCTACGCCGTCATCGTTGTAAACCCCAGACCAGAGACATACATGAAACAAGTCCCTGGATGTCAGTTCACGAGCTCTCGACGGACTGGAACGCCCTAAGACATGCGGTAAGAATAGATTGGCTTCCGATGGAGTGCATCGGCCGACTGCACAACGAGCAGAACTCAACAAATAGTTCACACATTTCCAAAATTGTCGAGAAATAAGATTTACGTTGCATGTATTTTGTGTACTACATTACAAAATATCTCGCTAGAATTTACTTACGTTTATTTAAACTTTTTTTTTTAAATTCTGTTAACATGAGACTGATTGCAATTAATATTCTAGGGTATTTCCACTTGGAATGCTAGGAATCCTTCGTCAAGTAGTACCATCATAGCAATTACTATGTGTGTATGTATGAAAACACCAGTATATATATATATATATATATATATATATATATATATATATATATATATATATATATACACACACAATTATTTCAGTTATAAAAATGATAACTTTTGTGGCTGAAATAGATTAGCATAAAATAAATTATTCAAATATTTGCAAACGTTATTACTAATTTCTTACTATACGAATACAACAGCACTTATTGTGATGATCTTGCTCGATGAGGTGGGGGGGGGGGGGGTTGGTAAATTCTTGTTCTTCTTGAAGAAACCAGATTGTAAATGTGCATAAACCCAGATTTAAAAAATATTCTACTGCTTACTGAATTAAAAAAAAATTTTAATAAGTACATTCTAGCCAAATATTTTACTGCGTTACAAAATATATGCAGTCTGCTTCCGCATACAAAATAAATGGCAGTATTTCTGACAATTATGGTAGCGTACTTCTTAATGATTTCTGCATGTCGTGCAGATGGGTGGAAGCCATGCTCATTCTAAGGCGTTGTAATAAATAGCTTTATCATGAATTTTAAGTACAAGTCATATGAAAGTGACAAATTGACCAATCAGAAGACGGCAGTAGTTGTTGTTGGCAGCAAACTGACATTCACAGTAAGAAGCAACCAGCACAAATACAAAATAAGCTAATGTGCGAGCATGTTTATGATTATATTTGTCAATTCACTTTAGAATATGAAGTGTATGTAAAGGCTGTTCACGATAATGTGAGCACTTTTGAAATCAACCTTAGAAAAAAGTCACTTCCCCATACCTGCATATATGTTAACGGGCGCAATAAGCGACATTCGCCCAGTGAAGTTGACAATGATAAATGGAAAATAGTTCCATAACTTCACGTCGAATAAAAAGTGTTACGTAACCATTTGTGATAACTTATGTTATTTATTTCGCTTTCTGCTTTTTTTATGTATCGAAGTGTAAAAATGACCAGATTTGTAACTTTTTTTTTCTTCTTATAATTCCATAGTTTCACCTGACCGACGCATGAATAAAGTTACGAGGCCCATGTCTATGTTAATTTTATATAAGGCAGAGGAATACACGACGTACATACAGAGTAGAACTTAAGTAGGTCTCCCAAGTGCTCATTTTACAGTGAACAGCCTATACCAGAAAACGGCAGCCTTAATGATGTGACTAAATTCTGGTCGTGTTATGAGAGGTTAGGTAACCGGTTATCAACAATATGTAGATATGGCATCCTTATCACGAGTGTTCGCTGTCAGGAATTAAAAATTACAATGTTAATTTTTAATCGTATAAAAAAAAAAGCAAGACGTAGTTCGGTGTAGGTACCGCATAATTCTTAATTTGAAATACAGCGATGTGAAAAAGCCGTTTTTAACTACGCTGGCGGGCTCGGAGATGGTATTTCCATTGCGCGTGTTGTTTTTAAAGTAGTTATTCGTACCTCGTGTGAATATGTTTTCTTTTTGTGTATCGGCATAATGCGAACGGGTTTAGTGGTTTCATAAAGAACCGATGATTCCAAGGACTCTGCAAACGTAGTTCTAGCGACAGGTAGGCGGCATCCGTTAGTCATGATTTTTCTATCGCAAACCCACCGCTATAGGAAGTTCAAGGTAAAATGAGCACTTTTGAAAGCCCCGCTTAAGAACTACTTGTGTGCACATTGTGTATTATTCCGCCGCGTGCACAATTGGCATTGCCGTGAGCCTGATCACTTTATTCGTGCGTCGGTTGTGCAACTATCAAATTATTAGGGAAAATAAATATTTTACAAATCTGCTCATTTTATAAGCAGAAAGCGAAAGAAATAATTTAAGTTATCACACATGGTTACCGTAACTTTTTTTATTCGACGTTAAGATACGGAACTACTTCCCATCCATCGTTACCAACTTTACAGGGCGCATGTCACTCAGTGCGCCCGTTAAAATATATGCAAGTAGGAGCAGTAACTTTTTTCTAAGGTTGATTACAAAAGAGCTCACTTTATCGTGAACAGCCTTCAGCCAGCCTGCCGTGCTCTAGAGACGCCGGGGGGGAGGGGGGAGGGGAATTCCCTTCTTTATTGATATGCTGAGGATGTGTGGTTGGCGCCTGCCCAGGGCAGGCAAGGTCGACTGTGTGATGCGTAACCTTCTCTGTTACCCATGGAGGGGCCCGATGTGGGTCGTGGAGAACCCTGACCGCATCTCGCTCTTGTCACGAACAAAAAATTAATTACGGCTGCTACCTATATGTACGCCGGAAAAGGTTGGGAACAGCTAAAAGGTATTCCCCAGTATAGACTATTCGCGGATTCTTCACACGTTTTGAATCAAACCTTTGAAAAATCACCTGACGTATACATACGTTAACTTAAAATAAGATTATTTTTTATAAAATTGAAGACTGACATATATCTACATTCTATATCTATATCAATATATTTTATTTTAGCCTTAGACGTTAACTTTCGAGTCCGGTGAGATATATACACTTTATTGCTTAAATGGCCATATTTATATAAAAGAAGTGAAGCAAGGAAAAAAAAATGGCCGATAGGAAAAAGTAACCAAGGCCTCAAAAGTGCTCACTTTATCGTGAACAGCATATAAGTAAGTGATTACGAATACTGTGCGTTGTCCCTCTCGTGTAATTTTCTAGACTTAGTAAAGGTTTGTATGTCCGAGGCGGAGGAATATCCTGGAAGTATAACTTGAGCAGGGCTTCAGGAAAGCTGGAAGTAAGAGCGAATGGTCTATACTGTCCGCACACTGGATGCTCCCCACGTAGTTGGACGAAGGCTGCAAGTTGTAAAGGCGCGTTCTACAATGACACGCATGTGGACGAGAATAACGTACGGATACACGTAAGAGAGCTGGGCATCTTCCAACTCTTCCGTGTCCGTGAATCTGTGTAGCCAATAGGAATCGAGTATTTGGTTTGTTGATATTCGTTTCCGTGGCCACTGTGGTATACACGGATACAAGTGCCTCGGTTTCCGGTGGCGATTATCATTTTTGTTTTAATAAATAAGAACACATGGATTGACAGAAGTGTTCACGCATTTTTAAACATTTTAAAAATTTACAAAATGAGGTGTGTATATTATGAAACCTGTATCAGTAATTTGCAACAGCTGAGTATTTTTTAACCCTTAATATATAATCCCGAGTATACTGGTTCACGTCTGTCATGTTGCAGAATAGGCGAAGTCATGGTCTGTGCTGTGCAATGTCAGAAGCTAGAACCAGTACACGCATAGCCTTAACCTGAGCAATGCTATTGGCTGCATCTGAAACACCAACTATTTTATAATTGGTTGTTTATCACGCCATGGATCTACTGAAACAATTTCCATTGGTCCCAAAGTATCTGGTTTTGTAAGGAATTTATAAGTACTTCTGACACCAAAAATGTATTCTTCTGCAACACCTTAGACGAAAAAAACGAAATGTACGTTGAGGGGTTAAATTCGTTAGTAGCAAAACTGCGCGTTTCTTCGTATTGCAGAATGGTTAAAATTCATCCCTTTGTCGTCGGCTCGTTCCGCTTGCGCTTCCGAGTCCGTTTTCTTACGTGGCCGTGCATTGTGGAACGGGGTGTTGCCAAGGCGGAGCCGGCCGCCGGACACTGTGGGCGGCCAGTTCCCGACATCTCGCGGGGTTCACCGACCCCCTGGCTGCCTGCCTGCCCACGGGGACCGGTCGCCCCGGCTTACGTCGGCGCTTCCTGGCGCCCGCGGCAGTGACCGCCCGCTCCTTATGGCAGGGGTCACCTCCCCATCGCCCGGCGCCTGGCCCTCGCCCCTCTCTGTCAAATTCTCTCAAGCCTCGCTCAATTTCTTCCTCTAGGATACTGCTCCGCACTGGGCAAACACAGCTTGAACGAGTCTAGAAAAAATTCACCAAAGGGACAACTCACCGTATTCGTGCACCGTGCGCTGGAGACGCAGGTGTAATATTTCATATTTTACACAAGAACTACTCTTACTAGGCATTACCAAGTCTAAACTAAGCATATAGATACACAATGAGGAAATCCTCCACCCCCCCAACCCTTTCCCACACACACACAGCACCTTGCGAAAGTCTAGATCCTGCCCGCGGGCCATACACTGTGCATTATGTATTATTGGCTGTATTACAAAAACGAAGCGTTTGCGGATCTTTGTACATACAACATTTTTTTTCATCCTCCATATGTGAGGAACGTTCCCTCAAAGTATGGCCATGCAATATTGCAACATCCTGTGTGTATACATACCACATATATATATAATCAAAGATAAGCTGGGGGAACAAGGACACGCGACAGTTGATCCGTCCCTCGGTGAGCGATCACGCGTGCACAGGTTGTCGTAACCACAACTCCGCGGGCGATAAGGTTACTGCATTCATTGAGGGGACGAGGAAACGCTTAACTGAGGAAGGAGGGTTTCAGTTCCGCTTACTGCGGGGACCTGACGTGCCCACGACAACTTCACTGTTTCCACGCCGCGGGCGCCGCGTTAACAACTTCTTAACCGCGCGCCGTCTTCCTCGGCGAAGCATCGCGCGACCCGGACAACAAGCATCTTCGGTGAGGATACGTGTTGGAAGGACCGGTCCCCGGTTTGCCGCTGTAAAGGCTGTTCACAATGAAGCGAGTACTTTGAAATAAACCTTAGAAACAAGTAACTACTCCTACCTGCATATATTTTAACTGACATGCTCCCAGTAAAGTTGGTAACGATGTATGGGAAGTAGTTCCGTATCTTAACGTCGAAAAAAAAGTGTTGGGTAACCTTTTGTCATAACTTAAATTATTTCTTTCGCGTTCTCTTTTTTTTTTATGCGTCGAAGTTTAAAAACGAGCAGATTTTATATACAGTTACTTTAAAAATAATTTCACTCTTTAATTTGACCGACGCACGAATAAAGTGATGAGCCCTATGACAATGTTAATCTTACATAAGGCGGAAGAATACACAACGTGCATACAAGTAGATTTTAAGCCTATAATCGGGTTAATTGTCGAATACAGGCGACATTCTCGTGAGCGAGTGAGTGATGAGATTCGGGCGGCTCTTAACGAGGTCTTGAGAGCCAATGAGGGTGAAGTGAGATGTGTGTGGGGGAAACGGGGGAGCCCCGAGAAAATCCGCCGACCAGCGGCATCGTCCGGCACGATTCTCACTTGTGAAAATCCGGAGTGACCCGGCGGGGGATTGAGCCCGGTTCGCCCTGGTGGGAGGCGAGCATTCTAACCGCTCAGCCACCGTGGCCCCCTTGGGACGTTCTCGCTAGCGGACTGCTGTAACCCGCATTATATAGTCTGTTCGCGGTAACTTCACAGTTTTCGATTCAAACCTTTGAAAAATCTCCCGATGCAAGATGTGTCTTTCTGTTTCCTAAATACGCCGTGTAGCACAAGCGTTTTACACTTGTGTTGTCATAAATGTGCCATAGTTCTGCTAAAATTAATATTTATTAATATTTTATTCATAAATTGCAATATTTCAGTCATAATTAATACGAATAAAAACAGTGAGAAAATATGTGTGTTGGTATAGGCCGTTCATAATAAAGTGTACACTTATGATGCCCTAGTTACATTTTTTTTTTAACCAATTTATATCCTTCCGCCGCTTGTTAATGTAAATCCTGCTATGTGAGTAATAAACAAGTGTATACATTCACTATACCCAAAACCAAAAGATCGAGGCTACAATGAAATGCATTTATTAGTAATATGACTGATGAAAACAGCTTCAAAAAGTGCTCACTTTATCGTGAACAGCCTATAATGCCTAGTAAGAAAAAGTTATTTTGCAATACATTGTTTCACTCATTTCGTACCAATGTGGTACGTTGTATTTCTAGAGTAATTTTCTAGACTAAGGCCCTGTCCGAAACGGCAGATTTTTATTGACGAAATTATCACGTGACCCGATTTGGATTTTAAAAAATGGTGACGTATTTGGTAATTTGGTATTTCGTATTTTGCATCTAGCGGATGTTAGCAAAAATACAAAATGACAAAATCAGCGCCATGTTGATTTTTATCTTCAAAATATATATGCGAATGCGTAAATAAAACTTTTTTTCTGGACAAATAAGTGTTCAAGAAATACTCTAGACGTGTTTTACAAATAAAGTAAGTCATGTACTATTTCGCAACAATTTTTTTTTTAAGTCGTTATTGCATAAATTATTATTTTCTTATTTATTAACATATTATGAGCATTCCAGTGATGATTGTAGAAATACCACGTCATAGCTCTCGCAGCAAAAAATAAATAAAAATAAAAATATTTAGAGTTTTGATTCCTTCTCTCTCCAATGAAGAAGAGGGGGGAAAGCCGAAAATAGTGCTGTTAAGTTAATCAACTACCATGATTTAAGATTGTCTCTTGTCGCCATGAATTAAAGTAAGTGTGTGTGTGTGTGTGTGTGTGTGTGTGTGTGTGTGTGTGTATATATATATATATATATATATATATATATATATATATATATATATATATATATATATATATATATATATATATATATATATGTGCGCAAGTATTTAAGTACTCTCTCAAAATCGAAATCCAGGCATCGACATAAGATAATCACAGGTCAAAACCGCACTCGTCAGCTATAAACGTAATTTTTTTTTTCAATTTTTCCCCCGCACCCTAGTTCGCCACCTGGCCACTAGGTTTACTACCAACAGCCCCCTTCCACCATATTGCAGTTTCCTACAATTCGTCGCCTGATGAAGCTGACCTGGGCCAGCGAAACGTCACGATCGCGTCGGAAATGTGTCGTCTTTCTTTGTGTGTGTGTGCGCGCGCGCGTGCGTGTGTGTGTGTGTGTGTGTGTGCGCCTGTCGACAAGTACTACACTTTGAGTACTTGAATTCCTGCTGTCCTTTTATATATTTTTGGTAGACTAGCGGCCTAATCGCAGCCTTAACTAAAGTAAAAAATATAGAATAACCACGTTTGTTTTGTCGAGGCCAAGCAGTTGGGTGAAAATAATAACGTTATTTTCAATTTGTAATCTGCAACTCTGCCCAAGTGTACTTTTGGGGGACCATTACTACAGTTTTGCAATATGTTACATTTTTGTTTAATAAGCCGTCGTTCTCGGATATTTTACTGCTTTTCTTTAATAAAATAAAATAATGAGTTAACAAAAATTAACACAATCTAAGAAGAGACAAACATGTTACCGGTTTCTAAGTATATGATGAACTCCACAAAACTGTGAAAGTTTCCAAAATCTCATATGTTACTATTTTATCTCGATGTAAGTATTTTGAAGGGCCAACGTAATTCACTTCATACAACAAATAATATGAAATTAATCATGTTTATAGACATAGTGTAATCAAAATGATTTTCCTGTGACGTTTTATCGGGAATATATGCTGAATATTATTCATTTTATTGAGCAATACATATTTTGTTTTGTGTTAATGGCTATTTCTTTTTATGCTGAAACGTCCAGTTACTCATAATGTTTTTGTGCTTAACACTTTGTAGACTACACTCGAGTGTAGCTCGAGCAAAGCTAATTTGAAGATGACTTTGTCGTTTAGAACAAAACTCGTATGTATGTGCAGTATTTGTTCTGCTAGTGTTCAACATGATCTCACAAGAACACGACAGCGCAGTTACAATGATATTGCAGAAGATAGAATTTCTTTTTCTATGGCCACTCAAAGGAACATGATTGATTGTACATCATATTTATACGATAAAGGACATTTGATTGGGTCTATATCAGCTCGGATCTCCATTGGTTGATGATCGGCCAATAATGAACGCTGTAAAGTACAAGGTAGTGTACTGTGTGGTATGGACCAATAGGAGATGGTGAGTTCTAACACAGACACCAACAGAACCGGTGTTCTTGCAGTAGAGGATATAGGTGACTCGCTTCTAATTTGTCTTAAGTGCGAGTAAATGCGTGCAGACCTTAAATGTGTTAAAATAATAATTTAATTTGGTTTTTTGTCCAAAACAAGCGACATCCGTGGTTGAAGTCAATAAGACGCCTCGAAGTCCGATGTCTGAATCCTAATCCCGGGAAAGCCGATTTGTAGTTTTCAAATGTAAGTTTAGCTTAGTTAACTAGCACATGCAAGCTGCCCTTTCGTTAGCATCCCGGCATAAAGGGAAGACGTTTTAAATAGCAATAGGAAAATAAAACAAAACTATTAACCATTAATGTTTAGTTCCAACTTTTCTGAAGGCTTGCTAAATTGCTAAGTTCTGCTCTCACACGATTCTTCCGTCTCATGCAAACAAAGCTGAACTAAGTCTTAGAAAATTATACTTACCTCATTCGTGAGCATTCAGTTTAGCAATATTTTGAATGAGAAACTGTTTCTTATTAGAAAATGAACACACACCCATTTTCTCTTTGTTTTTATTCATATCGATTATAAATAAAATATATTTTTTCTGTAAGCAAAAAATTTTAATTTAACCAAAAATCAAATTACATTATGTTAACGATTGTAAAACGCTTGTGGTAAACGGTATAATTACGGAACAACAAAACACGTAAAACATGGAGTGATTTTTCTAAGATGTGAGATTAAAAAATGTGAAGAAACTGTGAATAGACTATAGTTTCTCCACATTCTATGAATAAAACCTTTGAAAAATCATCCCATGTATTACGTGTTTAGATATTTTCTAAATATGCCATTTACCACAAGCGTTTTGTACCTCTGTTAAAATAAGAGTGTATTATTTTTCGTTCAATTAAAGTTTTACTTATATTTTATTTATAAATTATAATATTTCATTTATAATAAATATGAATAAAAGCTGTGAGAAAACATGTATGTTGGTGGCGCCTAGTAAGAACTATTTCTCATGTAAAATAATATTATTACAACTGAGTGCTCACGAATTGAGTGCGTCATCCCTTGGTGTAATTTTCTAGACTTAGTTAAGCTTAGTTTCCATGAGGCGGAGGAATATCCTTGAAGTAGAACGCAGGACTTCATAAAAGTGTGAAGTAACCGTGAATTGATTATATAGTAAAATTTTACAAGAAAATGCAGTTCGGCGGACAAATTGCCATTGTCATTTATTTTTGGACGAGATATCAATAAATACTTTACCATATCTACATCTGCACGTTCTGCCTTCCCCTTGTTCAATTTTTTTCGTTATCGTAGATAACATGCCCTTCCTGCAATATTTGTGCTAATTTTACGATCTACGTTTTTTTTTATCCTCCGGGAGCAGAAAGAGTGACGAGAAAATTAAACTGGAAGCTGCAAGACGTAAAAATGACGGCATCCTTTCAACTACACCTTATGAAAGTTAATTGAGCTGAAGACTTACAATCTCTATTAGCCACACACTGTGGATGTCTCGAGTGACACTCTTCGACACGTAACCAATGTCTTAGCCACACACTGTGGATGTCTCGAGTGACACTATTCGACACGTAACCAATGTCTTAGCCACACACTGTGGATGTCTCGGGCGACACTCTTCGACACGTAACCAATGTCTTAGCCACGCACTGTGGATGTCTCGGGCGACACTCTTCGACACGTAACCAATGTCTTAGCCACACACTCTGGATGTCTCGAGTGACACTCTTCGACACGTAACCAATGTCTTAGCCACGCACTGCGGATGTCTCGAGTGACACTCTTCGACACGTAACCAATGTCTTGGCCACGCACTGTGGATGTCTCGAGTGACACTATTCGACACGTAACCAATGTCTTAGCCACGCACTGTGGATGTCTCGAGTGACACTATTCGACACGTAACCAATGTCTTAGCCACGCACTGTGGGTGTCTCGAGTGACACTCTTCGACACGTAACCAATGTCTTAGCCACGCACTGTGGATGTCTCGAGTGACACTATTCGACACGTAACCAATGTCTTAGCCACGCACTGTGGATGTCTCGAGTGACACTATTCGACACGTAACCAATGTCTTAGCCACACACTGTGGATGTCTCGAGTGACACTATTCGACACGTAACCAATGTCTTAGCCACGCACTGTGGATGTCTCGAGTGACACTATTCGACACGTAACCAATGTCTTAGCCACACACTGTGGATGTCTCGAGTGACACTATTCGACACGTAACCAATGTCTTGGCCACGCACTGTGGATGTCTCGGGTGACATTCTTCGACACGTAACCAATGTCTTAGCCACGCACTCTGGATGTCTCGAGTGACACTATTCGACACGTAACCAATGTCTTGGCCACGCACTGTGGATGTCTCGGGTGACATTCTTCGACACGTAACCAATGTCTTGGCCACGCACTGTGGATGTCTCGGGTGACACTCTTCGACACGTAACCAATGTCTTAGCCACACACTGTGGATGTCTCGAGTGACACTCTTCGACACGTAACCATTGTCTTAGCCACACACTGTGGATGTCTCGAGCGACACTATTCGACACGTAACCAATGTCTTAGCCACACACTCTGGATGTCTCGAGCGACACTCTTCGACACGTAACCAATGTCTGACACTTCTTGACAGTCATTTTTTTTTGGTGCGAACGAATGCTAACTCTGCCAGGTTAAGAGGATTGTGTTTCTCATTAGCGCTTCATAATCCTTCTCAAATATGGTACAATGGTGTCAATTTCTTCATTGTCTGGAAGGAACTGGTTAGTTTATTTAAGCGGCCTATTTGTGACTTTGTGTTAAACGTTCGTTACCATCTCCTTGGTGGCTGTAAATGTCGCACAGCTGTGAATTGAACTACCACGCAAATCATCTGTATTGTTCTACTAGTCGGGCGCTGCGCGCAAATATCCCGTCTGCTGGCCTACATTAGCTAATGATTAAGTTCATATTTCAAGGCAGACAATTGTTTTCAAAGTATTTTTTCTTTAATTTTTTTTTCTCGGACTGTAAATGTCTATCTCCCACCTCTATAGATTTTACAAGACGACTCATATCGTCAAAAACTTTGCACGTGCGCGCTCGCAGGCTCGAGATGGTTATGTAGGTAAAGGCTGTTCACGATAGAAGTGAGAACAAATAATGTAACAACCCCTACCTGCATATATTTTAACGGGTGCCCTGAGTGACATGCGCCCAGTAAAATTCGTAACGATGGACGTCCAAAAAATATTTTATGAAACCATTTGTGATATCTTTAATTATTATTTTTTGCTTTCTTTTTTTCTAGTACAGCAAAGTGTAAAAATGAGCAGATTTGTAAAATACTTACTTAACTAATAATTTCATCGTTTCACTTGACCGACGCATGAATAAAGTGATGAGGCCCATGGCAATGTTAATCTTGCATAAGGCGGGATAATACACAACGTGCATACAAGTAGATCTTGAGCAGAGCTTTCGAAGGTGCTCATATTACCGTGAACAACTATAATAGGCCTCGATGTCTCTTAGACAGCGAGGTCATTAGAAACGGAGCTAGCTGCTCGAGGAAGATGGATTGGGGAAGGAATCGGCCATGACCATCCCAGCATTCGCCTGGAATGATTTCGGGAACCATAAATCAGGTTGTTCAGACCGGGAATCGAACCCGGGTCCTCCCGAATGCGAGTCCAGTGACTGCACCACCGCGCTCGGCGCCCGAGATGGGAATCGAACCCAAGACTCCCGGTCAGGTACTTTTGACACACACGTAAACTAATTTGTGTATGTAATTACGTGTTCAGTAGCAGAAGTGTGAGGGTTCTATTAGAAGCACTCAAGCTGTCATTCCACATTGGCAGGAGCCATCTTGAATATAATCACATGCAAACTCACTTGGAAATGTAGTCACAGACAAGCAGTTCTTTGACAGCTAATATAAATTATATGTAATAACAATTAATTATGTTGATTTATTAAAAATATTAATCAATCAAGTAAAAACATTTTTCATTATAAAGTCACACATTTTTAATGTTTATTTGGTATTTTTTAATGAGACGTGTTCTTAACTGATTCTTGCATATTAATGTAAGTAATCGTAAATTTTATTTCTTGAGCTAATTTAAGTCTTAGTAAAAAGTAAATTAACCACCCACCAATATTTCATCCCCTCCTCTTTTTACCACCCACTTCCTACCCCTTAGGGCTGGCGCCGTATAGTTTGAGAACCATTGTTCTAGTCGCTGAATGAGAGCGAGACAGATCTAGATAGCGCTCCGCAGCTGACGTCTTCAGCTTCAGTGATAGTGAGTGAGGTGAGAATTGGGCAACAACGATACGCAGTGGTGGAGGAAACGGGAACACCCCGAGGAAACACGGCGGCCAACTGGGAGGTACATTACGTTCCCCGCATGCGCAATTCGCCGGGAATCGAACCTAATCCTCCACGCGTATATAATTTAAAATATCAACAGGTCTAGGTTTTTAGGTTCTTGAAACCGCAAACTGACGCATAGTAAAAATTGAGTTCCAGAAATATGTAAATACTTGTAAACTGTAACGGTAATTAAAGCAGATGGGGTCAAAAGCTACCATTAATAAATGTTCTGAAAAAAGAGGAGAAAAAAAGTTTGTATAAATGGTAAGGCAAAACACAGAAAAAATATTCCGACACGGTAGAATTTTAATGCAAACTACTGCAAATTGTTTAACTGGAATCACTGAAAGACTACTGATTATTCCCGTGACTGACAATGGTTTGAGGGTGGTTTATATTAGTTACAGAGCAGAGATTCCCATTGACCATGAAACACGTTTTCAGTAAAATCTCTACTCATCTGCCAGTCGGTAGCGAAACATTACACTGACTGAAATTATTGATTCAGATTATTAGTGCAGGACACCTCTCGTACCGCTCATATTCAGATACATGTGCTACAGTGAGTTAACTCAATCAACGTTTCGTATATTAGTGAGTTACAGGAAGCGTATACGTTTTCCGAAACAGACTTTTTTCCGTTTCGGTTTTCTAAAGTTTCTCCTGCATTTTGAATACTCGAAAAGCAACTGGTAGGATCATTTTCTAGGATAATGTCCTGGACGTTTCAGGCAACTTGCATTAAAAATAATTAAAATTCCGCCACAATTCATGCATGAATAAACTTTGTAGTTAGTCCCCTTTCAATAGTTATTTATAACGAAAAACTCAACACAAGCCTGTAATAAATTAACTACACATACACAAGATTTTTTCTGACCTTGAAAACGTGTAATTTTGAATCTTCTTGCGCAGTTTATTTATTCTTAGCACCACATACATGCCTGTAAATCCTATTTCATAAACCGTTATGCTGTTTAAGGAGACAGTGAAATAAAAATATATATATACATATATACATACATATATATATATGTATATATATATGTGTATATATATATATATATATACACACACACACACACACACAACAGAAATTGCTTGTGTATTCCCAGGAAGCTGTATTTTATTCTTTACCGCAACGCCAACAAAAAAAAAAAATCAAAACTGGTTTCTGAAACTCGTTTTCGAGTTCCAGGCAAGCAGAAACCGCTTCTGCAAAATGTCACAGACAGCTGTTTTATTTTCTTTTGGAAGATTCTTCTTGCTGCGAACAGAATGCATGTTGTATACCTGCCTTTCCGCTTACCTGGCCAATCAATTCCACAAGGTTGTCCTTTTTTTTTTGTCAGAATAAATAACCGACAAAAACATACTCAGTTGATGCTAACTGTGATGTTTCTCATCCCCATCGAAGCGAAATACGTCAGACAAGCTACACGCTGGTGAAGTATTGTTATAAAGTATTCTCTACACATCTGACGGCTCTTTTAAGTGTAATATTTTGCAAAACATTAGTTACCGAACTATTTTATTTTAAAAACGTAACGACGTTCATGACATACATGCACTATATCCACCATTGTATGGGATTTTTTTTTGCACCTGAGTTTAAGATGTGCAAGAAACTTCACTTAAAAAAAAAATATAACTTTGTTCAGATCAAAATTAAAATTTTCTTTGCATACAGCTGTTTATTTCTTATTTTAATGTAAGCACACCTAGCCTCAATAAAGTGGGAAACATTTTAACCACACAATACCAATAACATTTTTGTAACCATAGACTATTTCTGAAAAGAAGCTATTTAACAACCCTTAAAGGCTACCTCCGTAGGAGAGTTCGCTAAGGTGCCGTCACAACATAAGATCAATGTTTCATACTCTAGATGAGAACACTATAGTCAACTCACGGTTGTTTCCAACTTTCCTGAAGCCATGCTGAACTTATACTTCCAGGATATCCCTCCACCTCATGCAAACAAAGCTTAACCGAGTCTGGAAAATTAAATCATAAGTATTCGTGCGCACTTAGTGTAATCATATTTTACAAAAGAACTATTTATTGCTATTCATTACCAACGAGCATATTTTCTCCCTGTTTATATTCACATTAATTTTAAATAAAATGTTATCGTTTATACATAAAATATAAGTAAAAGTTCAATTTAACCAAAAGTGAGATACTTAAATGTTCACTCGTATAAAACGCTTGTGATGCATGACATATTTAGGAAACAGCCAAACACGTCATATATGAGGTGATTTTTCAAAGGTTTGATTCGGTAAATGTGAAGAAACTGGCTTGTGTTGAACATAAGAGTGAATATGGAGTACAGTGATCACGCTAGCTGAGCAAAACTATATGTCCCAACATTGAACTGCTTTTCTGACAATCCGAATAACATAAACCGTAGACTAAAGCCCCTGTCACACAATCAAATTTTTGCCTTCAACTATACTTGACAATAAAACTTGAGGACAAAATACGGCCAGCAAATTTTTCCTTCCAACAAATTTTATCAAATAATGTTGAATGCTTTCGCAAATGTTTCACACTGTCAATTTTTGTTTATTGGGATAATTTAATTTGAAATATTATTTTAAAACTATTTTCGTAGTGAGATATTACTTTCGTTTTTCCATGCGGTCCATTACAGCAAGAAATGTAAGTAATCTTGTAATTTATTTTCCTTTCTTTACTAAATTTAAATTTTATTTATAAGATATGTTTCCTGCACAATGAAATGAATGCCTCTGAGTTCGTAATATTATGTGCAATATTCAATTAAAATAACATTCATGCCCAGCCAGCTTCTACATAAATTAGTTATCTTTATAACTTACTTCGTTTCCAGCAATTGTTCGTTATTTTAAGTTCCTTGACGTCAATTTTTGTCGTGCACGATTCTGATTGACTGAGACCGTCAAACATCAAATAAATATTAGAACCGGTCCAATTTCTAAATGTTTGACGGAAACTGAAGCCATCCAACTTTCTCAGACGAATATGGCGGCATTTGTGACGTTTCGGACGTCATAACTGCCCAACTTTATTCGACCAAACTTATTGGAAGCAGTTTGACGGAAAAAAATTTGACAGTGTGACAGGGGCTTAAAGCCTATGACATAAACGACGAGGATAGTATTTGAGGCTGAAACACCATTTTTTTTATGTAAACAAGGGCTTTGAGCGGTTTGTATACTTCCTCTAACCGATATGTAATGCAGTTTGATTAAATTCAAATTGGTGAAAGTATTTTTGTCTTTTGGAAATTAAGATGTAAAGAAGCACGTTCATCACTGCTGACCACGTGACTGACAGTTGTGTTGGTTTGTGGTAGGTCAATGTTCGGTACCGTACACGCGCAGCCTCGTCTTTATTCGATGGAAAGCAAGCGTGCACTGCAGATGGCCGCCCACACACACACGCGCACATGCTCGGTCACCAAGGCCTGGTCGGTGTACAGATGCGGTCACCAAGGTCTGGTCGGTGTACAGATGTGGTCACCAAGGCTTGGTCGGTGTACAGATGCGGTCACCAAGGCCTGGTCGGTGTACAGATGTGGTCACCAAGGCCTGGTCGGTGTACAGATGCGGTCACCAAGGCCTGGTCGGTGTACAGTAGGGACGGACTGTTTCGTTACATTCCGATATTCGTCACTATAGGCTGTTCACGGTAAAGTGAGCACTTTTAAGGCTCTGCCATATATTTTATTGCAGTCTCAGACGTCAACTTTTGAGAGTGATGGAAAGTATACACTGTGTTTATTAGTCATATTGCAGTGTTTACATTAAAAAGAAGCGGGGAAGTAGAAATTAATTGAAAGGAAAAATTTAGCAGGGCCTTAAAAAGTGCTCACTTTACCGTGAATTGCCTATACTCGTTATTTCACAACTGAAGACTCGTAACATTGTACTCGTTACTTAGTTACTCGTTACATTTTATCAAACGCACGGAAAAAAGTGGTGTGCTGTGAACAGAGGAGCAGTTGCTCGTTACTAAGATATTCCTACTCTTAGCATACATTTTTTACAAAAAATATATGTTTGCCTAATAAACTCGACTCAACCCATGATTTTTACTTAATGTAATAAATCGTAGATACGTTAATGCACTAATAATTTATGTTGGGTATTTTCTTTTACTGTAGCTTAAGTTAATATAACAGAGTAGGGAGGTTAGTTGATAATACTGTGCCTTAATTTTTACAGATAGCCACGTGGATTGTATATGTAACCCTTTATTGTCCATAAAAATAATAAAATTTAAAAAAATATATATTTTTTTTGGATTCTCATATTCAATTTTCTTCATTTAAACATAATTTGTTATTGAAGTATAATTTCATAAACAAAGGTATCATAACGTTTATTTTGTGAGAAAGTAAAAAAAAATCTTTTTTTACCTTATATCATACTTGTGCAACACTTAGGTTATATGCATAACATTTTCGTACTAATAAATATATATTCAGAGTACGCATAAATCAAAATAGAAATGTTTCTAACTTCAATACTTTCGTGACGCGTGGAACTAGGTATTTGAAAATGCTAGAACAAAACGAAGGTTTACCCCCCCCCCCTCCAAAAAAAAGACATAACGGTGTTTTCCGCCCTTCATAGTCCCCCTGCCAACCCAACAAGCGATACGCTATTTCAAGCTGGCATGAGGAGAGGAACTCGTTACTTTTATACTGTGCATCTTTGTTTCGTTCTTCTATACGATTCCTACCGAGCCTGCACAATAAACGACCCGAACAGCTTTGTGAATAGGTACTAGAGTAACGAGTATTTCCAGGAATCGGTAATCGTTACTTCGGATCAAGCACAGTAACGAGTGCTAAAGTAACGAATCTTTACTATTCGCCCATCCCTAGTATACAAACTGTCGTTGGAACACCACCGAGCCCGCATTCCACTTGGTACTGACAGCAGCTGAAATTACTGACGAGTGTTCCTTTACATACTTATTCTACTGATCAGTATATGTCTAACTCACGAATGGTGTTTGTGGCATCTGGGTCGGAGGCTATACTTTCGGCTGCCGCTACTAACGTTAAGGTCAGGCAGTCTCAGTAAAAGCGGACGGCGCAACATGGCGGCGATGGATAACGAGCAAGTTACGTTGTTGTTATTCGAAACAAGCTCTTTGCGTCAGGGGGGGAGGTGGAAGGGGATGATACTGGTTACCGGATATCCCCCGAAACTTAGCCCGTCACAACCCAGACGCACTGAACCGAGAAGGCAGTTATGGGGATACCGGCATGCTTAAATTCAACTCGAGAAAGGATTTGCGCTGTCACGCATTGTAGTTAGTGTGTGAGTATGTAGTTTGGTAGTAGTGTTCTTTCAATTTTCGGACAGCATGGCGGTTTCAAAATTGCAAAGTTCCCGGTGGTTACCTGAGATCAAAAGAGCCGATTTAGGTTTTGTTTGAAGTAGCTTGGAAAGAAAGTAGAGTTCCAGGTATAGCCTTTTAATAGGTATCGGCCACCTGGAGGGGAGGTTTGGAGAGGCCAGCGCCGGTTCCACCGGGAACTTTGTTGTTATCTGCAGAGGACGCAGGTGGAAAGTACATTATCTACCAAAAAGTAACTGGGCACCCGTGAAGATAGGTAATTCAGTACGTCAGTTGACTTGTGTTTCACGGTCTTCGGCGTAGGACCGCTGGTGTTTGTCCGTGGTAGCATGAACACACGAGGCCTATTGTAACATTCTGGATAATGAAATGCTCCCAACATTGTGGCGTTTTTACGGAATGGACCCGTGTATCTCTCAGGATGACATTGCCAGGTACCATGTTTCAAGGTCTACTATGCAGTGGTACGCCGACAACAATGTTCGCCGATTGGACTGGCCCGTCCAGAGCACCGACCTCAACCCTGTAGAACAGCTTTGGGACGAATTGGATAGCCGGGCGAGGGCTCGTCAGGCGCGGCCAAAATTCATTGCTCAACTCATGGAATGGTTGCAAGAGGAATGGTGACGAATCCCGTGGATGTCCTCCAAACACTCGTAGATAGCATGCCAGACAGGATGGCTGCTGTTATAGCCGCAAGAGGTGACCCTACGAGATTCTAACGGGGTGACAACCTCCGAACAAACATTGTGGACAGGTGCCCAATTACTTTTTGGTAGATAGTGTGCATTTTCACATTCTTCGATCTAATAATCGATTGATGAGTTTGAATCAGGAGAAGATGAATAGGAAAAAAAATCCGTCTCTGTTGACAACATGTTAGGCCTGCCACTGCTTCGCCACGCATAGCAGACGGAATTATTCCTGCTGAAAACTCTACTGGCGAGTGTGCTCTACCTGGTTCCACTACCAAGCGCTACAGAGTGCAAATTCTTACTGAAGGCGTTCCTTTTGGTATGATACTGGTCAGCGCTGCCAGTACCAAGTGGAAAGCGGTCCTAAACGTGTAGACATAGCAGCGTGCTTGCTATTCACCGCTGAGGGGCAGACGTCAATCTCTCCTCCGTAGTTAACAATGGGCGGGCGCGGATCGCGATGCCTGCGCAACTCCGCCCGAAGCAACGCAATAGCAGATACCATCTGCGCCATCCATTCACAACACACGCCACTCCGAGTCTAGTGTAAGCGTTTGCCTCTGGCTTCCTGGTGGCAGGTTATCTCAGGTCTCGAAATACGGACAAAACAACCGGCGAGAGGCCATCTTTTTTTTAAGCTCCTGTATCGTAATGCCGGGGTCACATAGCCCCGACAAGCACGACACGACAGCCCCGAAAAGCACGACACGACAACCCCGACAAGACGCTTCAAACCAAACAGCCAATGAAATACAAGATAGATCTGACGTAAGCCCGACAAATTCTGTCGTCCGATCAGCAGTTTTGGATTAGAAATGATTTCAATTTTCGTCGTGTCGTGCGGCACGACACACGGAGTGTACAACCTTGCAAAATAAAATTGTATGGCAAGCTTTACCTACAATGGGAAATACGCTGCTTAAAAGAAAACGAATTCTGGAAATTACTGTATTCAACTCTTAAAAGTAATAATTTTACCTTTGTGAGCATTAGCGATAACACTTTGCCAACATCGTGTACTCCAAATTTCCCGTCTGCTCACCGCCTTTGAAATTAGCGCAGTCAATCAGCGCCTTCCAAATGGTTCCGAAAAAATTCTACTCGTTTCGCGTCAGTAAACTGTCGTGCTGTAAATTTGAGCTGTCACATTGAAGACATTAATGTTGTGCCGTGGATACGATTTTTGTCGTGTCGTGCTGTTTCTGTCGGGGCTATGTGACTCCCGCATTATAATTCGGGGCAGGGAAATTAATTTCGCGAGTTCTTTTAAGGGGGTACTATCCACTCCATCTATGAATTTTCTTACAAATCTTCGTGATGAAAATGTATGACCAGGAATAAAAAATCAAAGTAGACATGACATGTACGACTATTAACGAATTTTTTTTTAATTTCTAGGGTATCAAATATACCTCTATTTCCCCATGTGAGACAGAAATTATTAAATAATTAGATAATGTTTGATTACAGTTACACATGTGACACTAATCATGTAAGAAAAATAAGTGGGATTTAGAAATAACTGTTAAAATGTTCCCTATGTCATGATTAGCTTGGATTTTAAATATTGACTCCAAAAACTAAGTTAATGGGGAAAATACGTAAATCCAAGTTAGCAAGGATACTTCCCCAGTGGCCGCCTGCCCAAGCCACCAAATAACGTGCATAGCTTCGGCAGAAAAACCTTTCATTCAATAACCTGCTTCAATAATACGTAAATCCAAGTTAGCAAGGATACTTCCCCAGTGGCCGCCTGCCCAAGCCACCAAATAACGTGCATAGCTTCGGCAGAAAAACCTTTCATTCAAAAACCTGCTTCAATAATACGTAAATCCAAGTTAGCAAGGATACTTCCCCAGTGGCCGCCTGCCCAAGCCACCAAATAACGTGCATAGCTTCGGCAGAAAAACCTTTCATTCAAAAACCTGCTTCAATAATACGAGTGATTTCTGCTTACACTCCATTCATGGTTACTTCACACTGTTCTGAAGCCCTGCTAAAGTTCTACTTCAAGGATATTCCTCCGCCTCGTGCAAACAAACCTCAACTGAGACATTCCTGCGCACTCAGTTCAATAATGCTTTGCATACGATATATTTCTTACTAGGACTTACCAAGACGCCTATTTTTCCACTTGTTTTATTCATATTAATTATAGATTAAATGATATAATTTATACGTAAAATATAAGTAAAATTGCAATTTAATAAAAATACGGTAGTTGTATGCCCACACGAGTATAAAACGCTTGTGATAGGGCCTACATAGCATATTTAGAAAATATCCAAGCATGTTATGGATGGGATGATTAAAAAAAAAAGGGGGGGCCACGGTGGCTTGGCGGTTAGACTGCTCGCCTCCCACCAAGGCGAGCCGGGTTCAATATCCCAGGCCGGTTCACTCCGGATTGTCGCAAGTGGGAATCGTGCCGGACGATGCCGCTGGTCGGCGGGTTTTCTCGGGGACCCCCCCCCCTCCTCATCAACCAACCCCATCATTCCGGCGCTGCTTCATACTCGCCTCACTTCACCCTCGTCAGCTAAGATCCTGCGGTTACGAGCCGCCAAAATCTCTTCACTCGCCCATTTTTTTTTTTAAATTCCATTCAAATAGTGTGAAAATATCACGAATAGACTATATTATTCAGTTGGGACATACTTTATTAAAGTAAGATAGTTATAGGCTATTCACGGTAAAATGAACACTTTTGAAAGCCCTGCTTAAGATCTTCCTGTATGTACGTTGTATATTCTTTTGTCTTATGTAAGATTAACATTGTCATAGGCCTCATCAGTTTATTCTTGCGTCGGTCAAGTGAAACTGAAATTATTAGGAAAGTAAATATTTAACAAATCTGCTCCTTTTTTTTTTTTTTTTTTTTTTCACTGTGATGCAGTTAAAGACACAGGAAGTGAAACGTATAATTTAAGTTATCACAATAGTTACCTAACACTTTTTATTCGACGTTAAGATACGGAACTACTTCCCATCCATCGTTACCAACTTTACTGTGCGCATGTCACTCAGGGCGCCCGTTAAAACGTATGCTGGTAGGGGCAGTGACTTTTTTCTACGGTTGATTTCAAAAGTTCTCACTTTATCGCGAACAGCCTTTAACTGGCCGGGCGGCGCTTCGAAGGTGAGAGTGAAGTGAGAAGAAGATGGCGGAGTCCTCTAACAAGACCTGTCGATCAAGGTAACACCCGCCACGTTTCCAACATACGAGAGTCCTCCTTCTACCCCGCCGAGGATCGAACACCGCGCCACCGCAGTCCCATTGGTGTTTTGTGTTTTTTCCTGTAAGCGTGGCGGAAGGATACACAGTGAGTATCGCGAAAATAGAACTTTAGCAGGGTTTTATCAAAGTTGGAATTCGTCTCACTATTAGATTGCAGTGTGTAGGTAATCAAACAATTTTATATATGTACACTATTATACGATGCACAAATTTTATATCTGTACACTATTATGCAATGCACCAATTTTTGTCACGTATTTTTGTATTTATGTAGGTTACTTATTGCTTCAACACTGCGTGACTTCTTGGTTCTAGATAATCGGTAGCCATCTGGCAACAGAGCGGACAATTTTCTGTTTACTACAATCCAAGAGTGAGACCCACTCTAGTATAAGCATACACGGTGAGTAAGACGAAAATAGAGCGCTAGCAGGACCTCAGAAAAGTTGGATGTTTCCGTCATGCCCATTGTAGGCAATCTTCAGCATGTTGCACAGGAAGCTAATATTTGAGCGGCACTGTACTCTCCTAAACCTTATTACTACTCTACTTAGAGACTGGTTCATATCACAGATCATCAAGCACAAAGAGTACGGTTTTGTGGTTGTGAAAACGAAACAATTTATTTGCTAGGTTAAGTACAGCACGCAACAAAGATTCCTAATTCGCAGCACTAGAAATTAGAAATTAACGTGGGAATGAAAGGATTAAAATGACACGTGAGAAGATAACTGGTGAATGCAGTTCATAGTGAATGTGGATACTCACTTGCAGTGCTGGGTATTTGTGCCGCTCGGCAAGATGGCACGAGTATTGTCACCTGCAACACAAGAGAAACAGTTACACATTAGCCATCAACACTCGGCATTCGTATAATTTTAATACTAACTGATTTCATAATACGCTACTGTCTACTGAGAAACCAAGAGTATTTGCAGACAGCTATAACCTTATTGCGAGATCGCGATCATCATTTAAAAAAAAAATCCTTGAGTACTTTTTTTTAATTTTTGTACATCGACAATAATGTTGGAAATGAATAAAATAAATGTGTTTTTGTATTGGTATATTAACAATAATACTGACAAAAGATTGAAAAAAGGCTATCAATTTAAAAAAATGGTTTTCACAATCAACTGTAATATTGGCAAATAATTAAAATACCATGGGAGTTCAATATAACAAAGGCCTTTATGAAAGTGACATTTTCAAAATTTGTGCGGCTCATATCAGTTTCATTTTGTTAAATTGTTACTTTCACAGAGAAAACTTTAAAGATTTATTTATTTATTGAACATTGGATACTAGCCACTAACGTATTCGGTGTCCTCTTTAGGCTAATTCAGGTGCATATTAAATGCTAAGCTATTAGGCTCCAATTAGGTCTGCGATACATTGTTCCAGTGTACGAGATGTCATAATTTGGAATTTATACGTTTCTAAACCGAAACGGACGATGCTATCAGAGTAGAACCATTAACTGCGAGTTTAGTTTAATATTAGCTACAATTCACTTTCTGATTAAAAACCTAAGACGGCTGAGGAAACACTATGCACGTTAAGCCCCCAATATGAAACGAGGTATGCAATAACGAAAATTTCTCTGCTCTCAAAACAAATCTCACACAGATATAATTTCATTGTTTCGCTAGTTGAGTTGAGAGATTCGGGCGGCTCTTAACAACGAGGTCTTGGGAGCCGATGCGGGTGAATTAAGTTGAGAGCGGAGCAGCGCCGCAATGTAAAGGCGAGAGAAACGGGAGATTCCCGAGAAAACCCGCAGAACCAGCGGCATCGTCTGGCGCGATCCCCACTTGCGAAAATCGGGGAGTGACCCGGCCGGGGATTGAACGCAATTCGCCTTGGTGGGAGGCGAGCAGTTTAACCGCTCAGCCACCGCAACCCTTGTTTCGCTAGTGTCATCAGACTCTTAAAAGAGCTCTTAACAGCACACACCAGCAATAAATTTTGTGAAGTAAAAAAAATAAAACAACCCGACGTGAACACGATGGTCTGCACATACTTTTACACACGAAAAGATACTTAAAGGGGGAAAAGTTAACTTGGCGAAAGCTAACAACAACAAAGTCCGTAAA
This sequence comes from Dryococelus australis, assembly GCA_029891345.1. Classification (NCBI taxonomy): domain Eukaryota; kingdom Metazoa; phylum Arthropoda; class Insecta; order Phasmatodea; family Phasmatidae; genus Dryococelus; species Dryococelus australis. Next base: position 89,257,972 of record CM057005.1, on the reverse strand, counting down.
ATCAATTATTATTTATTTTTAGCATTAGTGCCAATATTATTTTTACATACAACCATATTATTTATTGATATTAATATTTTCTTGCAAAATGTCCTTTCTGAGATGTATAAAATAAAACACGTTTGCATTTTGACTAAAATTAAGCGCTTATTAACATATTTTTGAACATTTAAATATGTAAAGCTTTATATATATATATTTTTTACATGAATCCCTACATGCATTCATCTTTCACACACAACGTAAATCTTTGTTTTCTGACAATTTCGATAGTTTGAGTAGTCAAAGGCTGTTCACGATAAAGTGAGCACTTTTGAAGTCAACCTTATTGAAAAAATGACTGCTTCTACATGCTAATATTTAAATCCGGCGCACTGAGTGATATGCGCCTAGTAAAGTTGGTAACGATGGACGGAAAGTAGTTCCATGTCTTAACGTCAAATTAGAATTGTTTGGTAACCATTTGTGACAAATGAAATTATTTATTTATCCTTTTTTTTTTTGATGCCCCGAAGTGTAAAAATGAGCAGAATTGTAACATATTTACTTTTCTAATAATTGTGCAATTTCACTTGACCGATGCATGAATAAAGTGATGAGGCCCATGCAAATGTTCAATTTACATAAGGCGAAAGAATACACAACGTGCATATAAGTAGATCTTAAGCAGGGCTTTCAAAAGTGCCCATTTCACCGTGAACAGCCTATACGTCTTTTTAGCGAGTTCTGTATGTCGTAATGACGGTTGTAGTTCTATATTGCAAAGCCAGTCGCCTTAAGTATTTTTTTTTCAATTGTGAACCCATCCTTAACTCCACCTTAGAGGGTACGTTCCATGCGTAATTATAATATTAGGAATGAGAGGATATTTCTGGATGGCGTAAGAATTTCGCTGATGGAAATCTAAGAACACGAGAATGTAGACTGGAGGAGGAGGGGGGTTTGAGGCTTGAATCGGCGATCGAGCACCCAGTGGCAGATGCCACCGACGTACGCGCTGGAGGTGCGAGTGGCAAGTACGTGGCATGGCGTACTGCCAGTACTACGTCAGTACGCGCTACGTGACCGCGCACCCGAAGACAGTTGGAAGTATGACCAGAATGCCGCACGCAGAGGCTGCCGTTTCGATTTTGGCCGAAGAGCGCGGGAGATATAAGGGTCACACTGGCACGCGCTACAAGTGCGCCATCGCCGCTACGCGCACGGCTCTGAACTGGCGTACAGTGTTCTCGTAGTGCTGCGTGTACCTAAGGGACTTTCAGTGGCGGTACAATAATTTTATTGATGAAAAGTCTGTAGCAAAATTTAATACAGGGTTTTGTCAGGCTAGTATGTTTTAATATACGGCACTCTTGAAAAGTCGTTTTTAACTGTATTGGAGGGCTTCGAAATAATATTTACAGCATGTGTGGTAACTTTAAAGTACCATTCCGTTTTCGTATGGGGAATTAGGTATTTTTGTAGGTGGAACATACTGGGAGCACGTTGAAAAGTTTCGTCAAAGAACTAGGATTTCAAACACTCCGCCATTTCGGAATTTTTTTTTGTAATATTCGTAATAAAATTTTATAACCAGAAATTAAAAATCAAAGTTTGACATGTTTGAAGTTTGTGCGGTTTCACGGTTAACTTCACACTTTTCTAAAGCCCTGCTGAAGTTCTACTTCCAGGATATTCCTCCGCCTCGTGCTAACTAAGCGTAACTAAGTCTAGAAAACTACACCAATGGACAACGTACCGAATTCGGGTGCGCTCAACTGTAATAACATTATGCATTAGAACTAGGGCCACCTGTTTTTCGCGAAAATATTCACGCGAAGGCTATAATCCAACGTCCTATGGCACACGTCTCTCTGTCGGAAGACAGTTCATTACTTGACTGAGCCAATCAGAATTAGGTAACTCCGGCACGGAGTGTCCGTGATTCGCGGATAGACACCTGCAAAGCGCGACATTTAGCATCACCCAATCACGAAAGTGGATCTGAGTATTAGAGTTTTGGAGTCCTGGAATCTTTTCGTGAAAAACAGGTGGCCCTTATTAGAACTGTTTCTGTTACCTAGAGACACGCAAAATTCGCGTTATTATTCGGCATCAGGCTAAACTTCACAGTAATGTCTCTACTGGAGCTGGCGTCGTTTCTCCATTGGCTGCTGCATAGATATGAAGCCACGCCCTTTCTGACTGAATTGCACGTGATTGGGGCACACAATTGTGAAGTGTTTATTGACTGGCGCAGAGTTACCCAGGGCGTGTCAAATGCATTTCTCTCCAATGACAAACGTATTTCAAAGGTACGCGTGATTAAGTTCAACGTGTCCCCAAATAATAACGCCAATTTTGCAGGTCTCTAATAATACCAAGTAGTGGTAAACACAGTATAACGGTAGGCATGCAGGGAAGTTTCGCACTACAAGGGAACATGCTCGCGGTTTTACCGAGACTGGGCAAACTTGTCCGAGATTGGGGCCAAGTTTACCCCATGCTAGCCTCACCTGAACTACGACGGAGCGGGGAAACCCGGCATAAGCACCTAAAAACACCTCGACAGAAGAGAATTGCAAGATTGCATGCAATTTATTAAGTAGAAGAGCCGAAATCGTACACATCGAGGACACAAGATTGGCAGGGAAGGCTATCATTTTAATGTTTAGCACAACGTCTCACATATAACGAGGACATTCGCGCAAGCACACGAAATAATTTTTACGCCACTTCTAAAAAAAGAAAACTTAATGTGTCGGGGACTTTTTGTATACCTTTTTGAAGTCAACAATTATGTAGCACATTAATGGTGTATCTGTCATGGTTTAGTTAACGTAAGCCATGTAAGCTCCCGAAAAGCGGCTTTTCCCGACTTGATTAGGAAACGTCGACATTTCTCTACTATCCTTAGATTAAATATTAATGAATTATATGTCTAAACCTTCCTCAAGGAATTCTCTTAACGATGGTGAAAACCGCATCAAAATCCATGGAGTAGTTTAGGAGCCTTAGCCGAATACACAGACACACGCGGCCGAGCGACTTTGTTTTATACTAAAATAAGTATTATTTGAAAAAAAAGATCTTTGTAGCTAATAACGTTTATCATGCTAGTATTTCTCCTTACACATCATTATAGGGTAAGGAGGTGGGGAGGAGCACGTAGTAAATCCCCCCTTAACCCCCCCCCTCCCCGACTTCCCACAAACTTATTACTGTTGCGCTTGTACTGCCTATCACCATGCCAGCACTAGAATAGTTTCGAACTATATTTGAAATGAGGCTGAACGTATCATTCAATAAATAAATAAAAATACGACATATGAAAAAAAAAAAACAGGCAAAACAGCAGTTTCTTATTTAAAACAATTAATCTGGTGCCACCCAGACTTCTGGTCTTTATCACTGAACTAAGAATGCAAAAGTGAGACTTTTACTCCGTAGTAAAAAAACTTGCTTGACCCCGACGTGATTCGAACACGCAGCCTTCTGATCTGGAGTCAGACGCGCTACCGTTGCGCCACGGAGTCGACTCGGTTCATGGATGGCCAGATTAATGTAATTAATGTAGTACTATTTTCAAACGCAAACTTTCCATTCAAAATTGTTATTTTTTTCTGAACTGGAGCATATATATACTAGCGAAGTTCTATTTCACCAAAATTGAAGGACTTTTGCCCTGGATGACGTCAGCCGTGTTCCTGCCTGAGTTTTGCCTGGTAAAATTATTACGTAGTTGCTTTTTTTTTTTAAAATATAGTTTACGTTTTACGTATAGTTAACTTAGAAACTGGCAAGCTATTAAACAGTATTTATAAATTCACAGCGATAAAAATTTTTTCAAAAAGTTGAATTTTAAGCACTCAGGTCGTGGCTCAAGTAACTGTAATTGCAGTAAACAAATATGCAACATTGTCACGATAACTATTTCATAATATGCAACATTGTCAAGATCACTATTTCATAATATGCAACATTCTCAAGATAACTATCTCATAATATGCGACATTGTCAAGATAACTATTTCATAATATGCAACATTGTCAACATAACTATCTCATAATATGCGACATTGTCAAGATAACTATTTCATAATATGCAACATTATCAAGATAACTATTTCATAATATGCGACATTGTCAACATAACTATTTCATAATTTCATACTTTGAAATAGTTTTCAAACATGTGTTTTTATGACAATGCTTTTTTAGTATGTGTTTTACCGCTCAGTTATTTTATTTTTCTGCTTCTTAACGAAAGACAATGATCTAAAGATCTTTATGAAGGAGTACAATTTATTTAATGAACTCTTGGCATTTTAATTTCACAATTCTAATTCCACAGTTAGCTGTAAACAGCAAAAAAATCTTGTACAAACGATAGCAGAAATGCATGCTGAGCAGCCCGGACATAGAGGGAGGCCCAGTAGGCAGAGCCAAGGCTTCCTTCATGGTAATTTAAAAAAAAAATATATATATATATATACTTTTATTCTTTTTGTGTACTGTAACGTACTAACTAAATTAGCAATATTTAATTATTATGTATACAGTTAAAAAAGATTGACATATCATTTTTCGTGACTTGTGTCCTAAACGTGTGCGGTTTCGCCTGTCTACGGAAGCCCCTCCGAGGCTAGGACCCTACGTTGTCACGTTCCAACACAAACCTACAAAATACAAAACATTTAAAATTACAGAAAAAGCGAAAGCAGGACCGACTGGCATACGATCACTAATCAATAAGACACTCCGGGATTTATGGCGTCATTTCCGAATATTGCTATCGTTCCCATAAATACCAGAAATTTATTCTGAGCATGTTCTAAGCACTGACACAAGAATTGCAGTAACTCTTTCAAACAGAGTCGTGTTGTTTGTATCGTACCTACATCGTGCGGATGCACAACGACAATTATTGGGCATGTCAAAAATAATAGAAGACATTCGTTTCAAAAGTGCACAAGAGTATAAACATTAAAAAAAAAAAAAAAATTACGTAGCTTTATTTTATTACAATTCCAAAACAGCTCAGTTATTTATCTGAACACTGCACCACCCATAGTCGAAGATCATGTGTGATTTTAACACTGTGAAGTATAAAATATGTCATTCAATGCCACGAGACACATGGTCACTACGCAGTTAGCATGCATCGAAGCGTAAAAATTAGCATATTTGTAACGTATTTACTTTCCTAGTAATTTCACAGCTTCACTTGACCGACGCATGAATAAAGTATCCAGGCCCATGCCAGTGTTAATTTTACATAAGGTGGAGGAATACACAACGTGCATACAAGTAGTTCTCAAGCAGGGCTTTCCAAAGTGCTCATTTTACCGTGAACAGCCTAATACATTATGCAACGTCTAACGTTATTTGCAGAGCTCGGGTGTTATATGTTATAGTGCTGAATCACCAGTAAGCCTATGAATACAGGTGCTCATATGTTATAATAAACTTCATTTTCTATAATCATTTGGGTGCAAGCAACGTCTCTATTTAGCCTAATATTAGTTACAAATTAATAATACGTACACGAGAGAAATGAAAAATTATCCGCTACACGAGACGTATTCAAAGTCTTTGTTCAAGTTTTAACGTCATAGAGCCTACATATACATCGCGCCACTCGTAATAAATGATATTTTCTTACGAGTTAAACCTTATAATTCTGGGCAGAAATATTTTTATTATTTAATTATTGAGAATGATCTTTTAAACTTAAATTATTTTAAGTGCGAGATAATGGTTTGTAACTGTATAAGCAACACTATACTATATCATATATTACACGAACGAGTGATTTTTTTTTTTTTTTTACAGTTTAAAATGTACTCCTGTTTACAGTTGTGCAGAGATTTTTATGTTGACTTCCTGGGCGGGTTGAAAGGCAGCTGAATGCACAGCGCACAGTGCGACACTGCTGTTGCTATGGAAACAGCTACGTACAAAATACGTCTCAGAACAGCCACAGAATGCACCCGACCGTGGACCGGACCATATGAACCCTTTCGCCAGATGGGACGTCGTGTCACTGCTGCTGTCATTTGGAGTTATCTGTGTGTACAGGGCTGTTGAGCTGCCATGGTGCTGTGGGCTGTTCACGGTAAAGTGAGCACTTTTGAAATCAACGTTAGGAAAAAAAACTCTGCTCCTACTTGCTCCTACCGCGCTGAGTGGTATGCGCCTAGTAAAGTCGGTAACGGACTGAGGGGAAGTAGCTCCATGTCTAATGTCCAATTATAAGTGATAGGTGGAAACCTGCAAAATTCGCGTTATTTTCTGACTGCACGATGAACGTCGCCGTCCTGTGAATACTCGAGTCAAGGTCATTTGTTTATTGGCTTCCGCAGAAGTCGGGTGCCATTTTCCCTTTCGGCTTGTTAGGACGCGATTGGCCCATGGGTCGTTAATTGTTTCTTATTGGTTGAAATACGTCCGGGAGGTGCCAGGAAATATATAACCCACTAATAAAACCAATAGAAATGTATAACGTTTTGAAGTATATTCTGTCCTCAAATAACAACGGAAATCTCGCAGGTATCTAGTGATAGGTAACCATTTGTGGCAACTTAAATTATTTCTTTGATTTTCTGTTTCTTTTTTAATGCATGTTAAGTATAAAATTAGCAGATTTGTAAAATATTTACTTTTCTAAAAATTTCACAGTTTCACTTGACCGACGCACGAATAAAGTGATGAGGTTCATAGCAGTGTTAATTTTACATAACGCGGAATAATACACACCGTGCAGACAAGTAGATCTGGAGCAGGGTTTTCCCCCAAGTACTCAGTTTACCGTGAACAGCATATAGACCGACGTTCGTCTTCAGAGCACGGCCCCTACATGCACTGATTCGCCCGTAGAGTGAACATGAGGCGGAGCGATCTCGCTGGCTGCGCACAACCACGTCCCAACATTGCAACTGCCTGCTTTCCCGCCGACACAACTGTCATAAACGACGCGAATGGGATTTGACGTGACGTCAGAACACTGTTCAGTAAACAAGTGCTTTGAGATCTTTGTATTATTCCTTTAACCACTTTGCTCTGCGGTTTGATTACATTCAAATTGGCAAAAGTATTTGTATTCTTATCAAAGTGCTTTTCTTTTGAAAATCAACCCTCTGGGGATGGAACAAATTTACTGGCACTGAGGACAATGTTGACCTGAGCTGCGTATATTGTGTTGGTCACTGCATATTCACTAATCATTGTCCTATTGGTCCTGGCCACACCGGACACGCCTACTATACTCTGCGTCGTTTATTATTGGCTGGCCGTCGGCCTATGGAGTCGCGCTTTGACTGTGCACCATTTAACGTGTCGCTACAGAGGTAACAAATGTTAAGGCTGGGTTTTTACGGTGCCAATGCCGGTTTCTCCCAGTCTCTTCTTAGTTATAGTTTCAGCTAGGGAGGTTGTCATGGCGCCAATTTCTGGTCATGGCTGCCCAATCCATCTCTATCGAGATGCAGGTCTCCTTGTATGATTTCCCTTCCTTGTAGTCGTAAGGGATTCGCCCTGAGACGCAGTCAGCCCCCGACCTACCTTCGGGATGCACTTAGTAATAGGGTAGTTAGAAAAAAAAATTAACAAATGTTACAATCCATCGTGTCCAATTGATAAATTATTTTAAATAATAGTTTTCTTCTTACAAATAGAAATATTGACTAATTGTAATATATTTACTTGGATTCCGATAAAGTGCAGTGAAACAATAAAACTATAAACTATAAGGTTTCCATATAAACTTAGCCCCGAGTATATACATGCGTACTCCTCAAAGGGTTAAATTATAAACAAACATGCTCATCACTGTTGGTCATGCGACAATAACGTTGTACTAGTTTGGGGTAGGTCAAGGTTGGTTAATGCGCAGACGAAGAGGAATCGGTCTACCTCATCCGGGACATGCAGGGTTGCCAAATGAAATATACTGCAGATTAAAAACATATCCTAACTTACGGTTTATAATATTATGTAAAAAATAGTTTTTAACTTGACAGAAAACTGTAATATAATCATTAAATACCACTTTCATTTCACTATACTTTAGTTTGATAGGGTAATAGATTTTCCGTGTTTTTGTTATTTTTTTCTATAATTCTATTGCACGCCTACACAGTTAATCGACACACTTGCGGAATGCTCCATGACTAGGGACCTGCAAAATTCGCGTTATTGTGTAGCTCCAGACTAAACTCCAAGACGCTGTACGCTTGCTTATTTTCTGCCATTGGCCGTAAACTTGTGTGAGACGCCCCGTCGACGCTTTTAGCCAGTAGTTAACAGCTCAACAGTTGAACAACCAATCTACAGCAGAGAGAACACGCGTGTTTATGACGCCGTACAGTTGGCAGTAGCAGTGAAAATACGAAGGGTTCTCATATAGGAATAGGGCAGTGAAGTCCAGCATGGTGTAGGCTGTTCACGGTAAAGTGAGCACTTTTTAAGACCGTGCTAAATTTTTCCTTTCAATTCGTCTCTACCTTTCCGCCACTTTTTTATGTAATCATTGCAATACGGCTAATAAACACAGAGTACACATTTCATCACTCTCAAAAGTAACGTCTGAGACTGCAATAAAATATATTTATTAAGGGTTTATGCCAGTTTTGAGGATCTTGAAAAGTGCTCACTTTACCATGAACGGCCTATATCAAATAACGCGAATCTTGCACGTCTAATTCCCATGAAGTTAAAAAAGTGTCAACTCCCCTTCACTGGTACAGCAAGCGACGGCGATGGTATTTCTAGTTGACAGTCACCCACTCTAATCAACAGAGACCGCGCAGGTGAAAGTAAAGGAAAAGTATGCATACTTAAGGCAGCCGTTCCCTCCGCCAATATTAGTCGTCAGCCGTCGAACAATGTTCTCCAACATCACGGACACAGAGCAGGTGATCATACAGAAGTGAAAGGCGTAGCGATTCCTTTTACGTGGGCGTACCCACTCGTTGATTGGTTGCACGAGGATACGGAATGTATCTCGAGTCTGATTGGTTGCTATGTTTCACGGAAGACGTCCTAGTGGGTGAACAGCCGGCTGGCAACAGTAAAACGCCTGACTGGCGAACGGTGTTGCCACACGTTGCCGGCCAGCGACGCCATTTTGCTGTCGTTACGCGGCTGGAGTTCGAGGCATAAGCGGCTGTAGTATACATGCCATCTTCGATTTTTCTTATAAATCTTAGTATGGAAATTTATAACCAGACGTAAAAAAAAAACAAAGGCTGGTCATGACAAAGACGACTACTTAGCAAGGAACCGCGGTGGCTGAGCGGTTAGCCTGCTCGCTTCCCATCATAGGCGAACCGGGTTCAATACGCGGTCGGGTCACCGGATTTTCGCAAGTGGGAATCGTGCCGAACGGTGCCGCTGGTCGGCACCCTTTCATATCGGCTTTGCTTCATGCTCCATACTCCCCTCAATCACCCTCATCGGCTCCGAAGACATCGCAGTTAAAGCGCCACCCAAAACTCTTCACTTCACTACTCCCTAAGAGTAGTATGTAGCTACGCGTCCAAGATCAAGAAGCGAGAAAGCGATACGGGCGACACAATCACGCACGCCTAGCGCCTCATCGCTCCTACGCGCAAGGCGTGCAGTGACGCTGTACAGTGTAAATTAGATCTGTAACATAGAGATTTTATTACACGCGATGAAAACTACGCCGGTATGTTTGTACATGGGCAAGCTTAAAAACTGCGATATTTGACCATTTTTGAGCATTTTTTTCACCAAGAATACACTGGGCATAGATAATTGTTTGTTATCTTTTCTGACAAAAAGCCGTATTCGCAGAACATTTATTTATAGAGATACGCGTATTTGCGCAAACAACTATTTCACAAAAAAAGGCGCAGGTCCATCTCACTCTTAAGCATTCTATGCCACGGCCATAGAAGAGAAGCAGCCGAAATGGCAGAATGTCGTCGCCCAGTCTGCAACCTTTCTATGGTGACCTGTGACAACACCGCGCCGTCGCATCGCGTCGCGTCGCGTCTCGTCGCGCCAGACTAGCCCACGGCCTTGACCACCTTCGAGAAGAATATATCACAGAGCGCGCATTCCGCCTGCGACGACGCGTGCGTGCACTTTAAACTGAACCAGTGGCGCGTAGGGAGTTTTGTTACAGGGTAAGTGATTTCTACTAACAAACGCAACTTCAATCTTTGCTTCCCTCCACGTGTATTTGCCGTCTTATAATACCTAACATTAGTTATAAAAACGGAAACGAAATGAATGTAATAATAATTAAACTGAATATTATTTAGAGAACATATTACAAATTATAAGAAAACTCCCGTTTTCCCGAACAGTTTCATCCAATTTCCAATTTCCAAGGAAAAATGTAGGACTGGAGGACGCAAACAGAACGACTGCGTACCCTTCCGAAGGAACGTGGTCGAGCGTGTGGAGTGTTGTTGCTTGCGAGTTCGATTCATCGCTAGTCGCTCCCGTTTGTGGAAATACATACTAGAGAGCAGCACTATGCTTGTACAGTGCGGGAGTTACGAAGACTCTGTTTCTCGAATCGGAAACGGGAAAGAAAATTATAAAGGGTTAAACATTTCCAATACGTATAGGGTAAGCATTGCTTACCTTGCGTCTATGGAATAAACGCCACTGACTGAAACAGCGAGAACTGAACCAAATCAGTTAGAACCAGTGGAAATTGAGCGACTGATAATAAGTGCCAGCAGATAACTAATTAATCTAATGGCTGAATTTCACAGACTGATTTGTGATTTCCACTGAACGTCGGAAATTTCACTGCCTTTAAGTCACTTGTTCCCAGTTCATTTGATTGATTTGCTAGTCGGCAGTAGCTTATCAACTGACGTTCAGTGAATGTTATTTCACTGATTGGTATCACTGATTCGGGCTGTGTGTGGTGTGTGTCCCTGCCTTATGCGCCGAGAAGGGGAGGGCAAGGGAGGTATCACCGCTCCACTAATCAGCTCCGTCAACCCCCCTAACCCCTCCCCCCCCCCCGGCCGGTCACTACTTCAGTAATTTATATTCAAATATTCCTGTTTTCTGTTATGTAAATATGTATAAACAATTTGAAATCAACCTCTAAAAAATTTCACTATCCCTGACTTCATATATTATAATGCGCCCAGTAAAGCGGGAGGAAGTAGTTCAATTATAAAGTAAGTAGGAAAGCATTCAAAAAATAAAATATTTGCCGTGAAATTATAATGTGGAAGATTAAATTTATAGTTTATTACTAATTATTTGATGTATTATTTGACACTCCCAAGCTAGGTCGTCATATAACAAAACTTTATGCACAGTATGAACAATACATTTTGTTTGAATTTAATTACTTCAATCTTTGTTGAAAGCGTAATAAAATATGAACACATTTTTTTTAATTTCCGGCGGCGATGGAAACGATAAATAAGAACATATGGTATCTTACGAACCATCTGCCATATACGGCAGGTCTAAATTTAACCATAGAGTATGCTTCATGTGTGGTAGCCAAGCCACAAACATCTCAGTTAACAGGCTAGGTATGTACCTTCCGAGGCCACGATCGAGATGACGTCTGAATCACGTAGCGGTCGGGCACGTCATCACGTGTAGGTCGGACGATTGCAACTCGCTTTGCTGGGCTGCTCGCCCAAGGACGCGAGTACTGTTACAAAGTTTACACCTCTCTCTCTCTCTCTCTCTCTCTCCACCGCAGGCACTCAAGGCACACCCGCTCTGTCTGGACGCAAAACCGCTGAAAGGAGATACTACCCCCTCTCCCAAATAGTGTAATTTTGGATAGTCCTTGACTTGCTCTTTACTTCAACTGCTCTTGAAGTAGGCTGCCGAGACAACACCGACCACTTATAGCACAAATAGGCTGTTCAAGGTAAAACGAGCACTTTTGAAAGCCATGCTTAATATCTACTTGTATGCACGGTATATATTCTTTGCCTTATGTAAAATTCCCATTGACATAGACCTCGTCACTTAATTCATGCGTTGGTCAAGTGAAACTGTGAAATATTTAAGAAAGTAAATATTTTACAAAATACGCTAATTTTTTACATTTCGATACGTTAACAAAAACGGAAAGAGATAGACTTAATTTAAATTACCACAAATGATTATCTAACACTTTTTATTCGACGTTAAGATACCGAACTACTTTCCCTCCATCGTTGCCAACTTTACTGGGCTCATGTCACTCAGTGTTCCCGTTAAAATGTATGCAGGTAGGAGTAGTGACTTTTTTATAACGTTGATTTCAAACGTGATCACTTTACCGTGAACAGCCTTTACACATACGCATCACAGCCACGGGACCGCGTGACCACAAAAAATACGTATATAGGTTTTGTTACCTCACCGTTACTTCCAACTTTTCTGAAGCCCTGCTCAAGTTCTAGTTCCAAGATATCCCTCCGCATCATGCAGGCTAAGCTTTGGGAAGGGAAAATAGCATAACAAGCAGGTGTGATGGTGGATAGTGGGTATTAAAACCTACGCAATAAAATAATACACCAACAGGGGAGTTGGTGATAAAATCGCACCACGTAGGGCTGTTCGATTTTTGATATATCGATAGTTATCTATATAGAAAATGACTTATCGATCTATACGTAACTTTGAAAAATATTGGTATATAGAAGTTTCGATATTATCGAAATTTTGGTATTATCGAAGTTTTCTGTATTATGGATTATTTCGGTATTATAAATTATTTCGGTGTTTAAAATTATTTCGATGCTATCAATTACTTCGGTATTATCGATTATTTCTGTACTATCGATTATTTTGGTATTATCGATTATTTCGGTACTATCTAGTATTTCAGTATTATCGATATATCGAGAATACCGAGTAACTGTTTGGGGAAATATTTATATTAAATTTGTATGATATCGAACAGCCCTAACGCCCAGTGGGGAGGAAGTGGATGGAAACCGCGAGGGATGCGGGGACGTTCATGGTAGGTCACGACCTCCGCCCCCAGGGAGGCTTGCACCCATGGAACCTCCAGGAGGCTGGTTGAACCAGCTTTAGCTCAGTAATATAAAGTTATACTGAAATCGAGATTACCAATTACCCACAAGTATAGTTTTCATAGCGTAGCTTCGCTACTACAGTGATGGCTTTGCAGCCGGGGACTGGAGCAATGCAAGCCTTGTTCATGGTAAAATGAGCACTTTTAAAAACCCTACTTGTATGCATATTGTGTATCATTCCACCTTATGTAAAATTATTATTGTCATGGGCTTCATCACTTTATTCATGCGTCGGTCAAGTGAAGTTATGAAATTATTATAGAAGTAAATATTTTATAAATCTGTTCATTTTAACACACTGGGGTGTTAAAAAAAAAAAACAGATACCGTAAGAAATAATTTAAACTATTCCAAACGGTTACCTAGAAATTTTTATTCGACGTTAACATATGGAACTAATTTCCATCTTTCGTTACCAACTTTACTGTGCACTTGTCATTCAGTGCGCCCCTTAAAATATATGATGGCAGGGGCAGTGACATTTTTCTACGGTTGATTTCAAAAGTGCTCACTTTACCGTGAACAGCGTATATGTATGAACTGTGTACAGTATTTTCTATCTTATATTTAAACGCGCATCTACCGAAACTTTTATCCTAAGAAGGGACTGATTCGCATTAATCAATGTTGTCGAATTTTCATTTGTTCATTGGCAAAAGCAATTTAGCAAGCGTCGGGAAACGAAGCGATATTCTGGAGAGCCAGATCTTCGCTACCAAAGCGCGCGTATGGTTCAAATCCATTCACGGTTACTTCGCACTTTTCTGAAGCGCTGCTTAAGTTCTTCTTCCAGGATATTCCTCCAACTAAGCTTACCTGTCTACAAAATTACACCAAATGACATCGCATCAACTCTGCACTAGAACTATTCCTTACTAGGCGCTACCAACACACACGTTTTTTCACTATTTATATTCGTATTTATTATGAATGAAACATATATAATTTCTAAATAAAATATAGGCGAAACTTCAAATTAACGAAAAATAATAAATTTTATGTTAACAGAGGTATAAAACGGCTGTGATACATGGAGTGTTTATGACATAACTAAACACGTCTTACATGGGGTCATTTTTCAAGTTTGATTTAACTAAGTGTGAATAAACCGCGAACAGACTATAGCGCTTCATTAATTACTGCTCACACTCTCGGTGGCTAGAGCTCGGAGCCCAAACTAGAAATCTAACACCTTGGCAACGACGAAGGACCCACTGAAATGTAGTTTCCATTTTCCACTCGCGGGTGGAACCGCGCTTTCTCGGATACGTGCTTCGTTTAACAATATTAATGCCGTCCCACTTTCGAGCTCGCCGAGTTGTCGTTGTTCGAGCCAAATCAAAGGCCCGGAGGAATTATCACACGCGCGCAGTGGTAAAGGCCGTTCACGGTAAAGTGACCACTTTTTAAAACAACCTTATAAACATGTCACTCCCTCTACCTATATATTTTTTTAAGGGGCACACAGGCCGCCATGCGCCCACTAAAGTTGACAACGACGGAGGCAAAGTAGTTTCATGTTTTAACGTTGGATCGAGAGTGTCAAGTAAACCTATGTAGAAATTATTTACTTTTATTTCCTATTATTTTTTAATGCGTTTTGATGTAAAACTTAGCAAATTTGTAGAAAATTTAATTTTATAATCATTTTACTGTTTCGCTTGACCGAGGCACGAATAAAGTGACAAGGCCCACGGTAACGTAAATTTTACGTATGGTTACGGAAACTACACAATGTGCGTGCAAGTAGATCTGAAGCAGGGCTTCCCAAAGTGCTCACGCTGGGGGCGGCCACAGTGGCTAAGCGGTTAGCCTGCTCGCCTCCCACCAAGGTGATCCTGGCTCAATCCCCGGCCGGGTCACCGGATTTTCGGATGCCGTCGCTCGGCGGGTCTTCTTGGGGATCTCCCCCCCCCCGCCCATCCCATTCCGGCGCCGCCCCATACCCACCGCAATCACCCTCATCTGCTCTCAAGTCCTCGCTGTTAACATGCCTGCCTACCAAGCCGGCAGCCGAGAACTTCAAATGAGGAATCAATGTTAAATGAAATTCCTTCTTATTGCGTCAGTTTTAAAGATAACTATTTCAAACAAAAAACACGTTGATGCGATTTTCTCAAAGAATATTGCTACATAAAATGGTTTTTGGAAAAAAAAATCATTTATCCATCTTTTTTTTGTGTTGTGTGTAAATTTAAATATTTATATTTTACAAAAAAACATATTACACAAAAAATTGGCAAAAATTTTAAGGTAGCATCATTCCTTATGAAATTTCACGTAGAATATATATATATATATATATATGTTTTGAAATAGTTGTCTTTAAAATTGGCGCAATGAGAAGGAATTTCGTTTAACATTGATTACTCATTTGAAGTTCGCGGCTGCCGTCTTGGCGTGTTAAGGTGGAATATCAGACACAATACTTGCTTGTAAATTACGTGCAGAGCTACCTACCTGTTGCGTGGGCAGATACAAACGAAATTGCACGGACGCAGTTCACGAGTTCCCCGCTAGGTAACACTATTATCACTTAAATGCGACGGTAGCTGCAAAACGTAACAAAAAAAAAAAAGAGGTTTAGCGCTCGCTGTAGCACAACTGGACTCGCATTCGGGAGGACCCGAGTACGATTCCCTGTCCGGGTCATCCTGATGTTTGCGGTTGCGGGGGGGGGGGGGGAGGATGGTGGCTAAGGACAGAACGGGACCAGCGTCGCTTTCTCGCCGCGGCGTGACGTGTGGAGGGGGAGGAGTCTGCCTGGAGATACGCGACACACACGTGTGGTTACGAAACTCGAGGTGCCCCGGCGCGCACACCTCCATTCGGCGCCCACCTTCGTCCAAGCAATCTGGGCGACGCCGCTGGCCGTTGCGAAACTGCCCGCGCGATAACATCGCTGGCGTTTAGGAAATAGATAAACAAGCACGCACGCGGGAGTGAGATTGCGTCCCGGAACACGTCACTTTTTACTGCAGGCAACCCTTTGACGCCTGCGACATTTGTCCCCGGGGGTTTCCATAACGGCGCTGGACACTGTAGACACGACCTGGTTCTAACGCCTCCGACAATTTCTACGGAGAATCGGCAGTGACCCCGTCTGTATTATTTCGCATTACATATTACTAGGGCCACCTGTTTTTCACTAAAATATTCCAGGGCTACTTGTACTCCAAAACTCTAGAACTCAGATCCACTTTAGTGATTGGCTTATGTTAACTGTCACGGACACTCAGTGCCGGAGTTACCTAATTCTGATTGGCCCAGTCAGGTAAGGAACTGTCTTCCGACAAAGAGGCGTGGCCAGTAACCGAAGGAAAACTGCACGTGTGCCATAGGACGTTGGATTATAGCCTTCGCGTGAATCTTTTCGCGAAAAAACAGGTGGCCCTGTACATTACGTATAAAACATCTTCAATCTGGCAATATAGGCTGTTCACGGACAACGGAGAACTTTTGAAAGCCCTGCCTAAGATCTACATGTAAACACATTAGGTATAGCCCGTCCAAGGTAAAGTGAGCACTTTTGAGGCCCTAGTTATTGTTTCCTTTCCGACATTTTTATCTTTTAATAGCCTTTTTTAAAATCAATATTGCCATGTAAGTAATAAACACAGTATGTATAAGCCACCGCATTCTGGAGTTAATGTCTAACGCTAAAATTAATTTATTGACTATCATTCCAAATGAGACGGCTTTCAAAAGTGCTCACTTTATCGTGAATAGCCTTTAACATTAACATTGCTATAGGCTTGATCACTTTATTTATATGTCGGTCAAGTAAAACTGAAAATTATTATAAAAATAAATATTTACAAAATTTGCTCATTCCTACAATTACATACATTAAAAAAAAAGCAAAATAAATCATTCCAATATTCACAAATGCTGACATACCAATTTTAAAACAACGTTTAGGTATGGGTAGGGACCTGCAAAATTGGCGTAATTTTGGAGTTTCAGGCTAAATTCCAAGATTTTGTGGGCTTGAGCGGCTTCTACTATTGGAAAACAACTTGTGTGCACGCCCCAAGGACGCTTTCAGCCTATAGTGAAGCCTCGACGGTTGAACGACCAATCTCCAGTAAAGCGGTCACTCAGGTAACTGCGCTCAAGCAAGTATAAACAGTGCATTCTAGCGTGGTAACAAAAAATAACGCGAATTTCGCAGGTATGTAGGCATGAGACTACCTTCCCTCAATCGTTACCAATTTTGCTGGGCGCATGTCACTCAGTGCGCCCCGATAAAATTGTATATGCACTTAGACGCGGTCACTTTTTCTAAGGTTGATTTCAAAAGTGCTCATTTTTTATCAACAGCCTTTAGTAATATTTTACTGAATCTTCAGTTAATGCGCTGTTGTCTACTGGAGGATCAGTGGAGTGCGCTGCGGTTTTACTGCCATACCAGTGCAACAGGAGTCAGTAGAGATCACTGTTTAACCAGTGAATACCAGCTACTACAAACGATCAGCAAAATTTCACTGATTCAGGTGGAGCAGTTCAAACAGATCTGCAGTCAAATTCACTGATTTAAACCAATTTTAATTGTTTCAATTCTAGAGTGCATATGGATAAGAAAAGAAACTTTTGGCAGACATTATTCATTTTTTCCTTCTAGTTGCAATGCGCTGATCTGAAGTGGGGGAAAAGGTTTACACTTTTACCAGCAGGGAACAAACTCATTCATAGGCTATTCACGGTAAAATGAGCACTTTTGAAAGCCCTGCTTAAGATCTACTTGCATGCATGTTGTTTATTCTTCCGTCTTATGTAAGATTAACATTGTCATGGGTCTCGTTACTTTATTCATGCGTCGGTCAAGTGAAACTGTGAAATAATTAGAAAAATTATTTTTAACAAATCTGTTAATTTTTTTTATCACTTTGGTGCGTTAAAAAAAACTGAAAGCGAAATTAATAATTTAAGTTATCAGAAATGGTTACCTAACACTTTTAATTCAACGTTAAGATATGGAACTACTTCTCATCCAGCGTCACCAACTTAACTGGGCGCATGTAACTCAGTGCGCCCGTTATAATATATGCCGGTAGTAGTAGTGACTTTTTTCTAAGGTTGATTTCGGAAGTGCTGACTTTATAGTGAACACGCTTTATCAACAGTGGTTATTATTCCAGGCGTAGCCTAGACACGAACACCCCGAGACCTTATCTAGCTTTCGAACATCACTTCTGCTAGCGTGCGCAGGGTCAACAATTAGTGTGTGAACGGAACAAGTCTCAAGAAGGGGCCCCCCACAACAAAGAAGCGGTGTATTTACTAACTACCAACAACCTGTGATTTCCCACTTCGACGGCGGTTTTTAAAGAAATACACTTCGAACAATCAGCGCGACCTTCGTCGGTTTCAACTCCTAGAATATGAATTTTCAGCTTCAAAATGCTGCCGATTAAGAGGTCCTTTGCACAGTCTCATGCCGTCTCTTCCGGGTGGTGTAAAAGTCAGTAGGTGTTGGCCCTGTCAATACCTACTGGCAGCTCGTTTCCATTTTCTTTAGTTTTTAAGTATCTATTGGGGATTCGGGGGGAAGAGGCTCAATAGCGCCACTTCCCTCGTCACTAGGGATAGGAACATTCCGCAAGTTCATATCAGGAAATGAAGTGACTTTGCAGTTGGATCGCAGTTTATTAGACACGCCCTGGACGACTCTGAGCCAATAGCACACTTGCAAGGATACAAGTAGCGGGTGCCATAATGCCAGGTGTGAATTAACACTGGCTATTCCCTGGGGAAGCAGCCAATGAACAAACAGCTGAGGCTCGAGTACACACAGGACTGTGGAGTCTGGCCTACAGGTCATTGAACTCGCGGAATTTTCCTATCCCTACTCACCAGCGGTATGCCAGCGCTCCCTCCTACAAATGCAAAGAAATAAATGAAGTTCCTTTCACCTCTCTACTAGTTTTTTTTTTTTCATCTCTACTAACATAGAGCATGTTTCCACACACTTTGTCTCCTGTAGCATTTATGTTTAATGCAGGAATGATTTTGGATTCCATTCTGTCGATTGGCTTTTTTACGGCCTGTCCAGGTTTTTCCCAATCACTTCTTATTTATAAGTTAACTACAGGTACACTCCGGGAGATAGTCATGGCCACAATCACTGGCCATGGTTGTCCGAGCCTTATCTGTCCCGATGCATGTCTCCTTGCATGACTTCCTTCCACTGCGGGCGTAAGGGGTTCGCCCTGAGACGCGATTAGCTCCCTTCCTACCTCGAGCAGACACTTAACACTTAGAATTAGGGTAGGTTAGGAAAAAAAATAGATCGCATGGGGGAGGAGATGGTACTCAAATAGTGAGTAAAATGTCAAAGTTATGATTTTTCGTAGCAGAAAAAGTCTGAGCACTGAGGGATTCGCTGATTATTGCGTATTCCCAAAAAAAAAAATGTCTTCTGATTCGCAACATTAGTACATGAGCAACAAGAACACTAAAAGGCGTTGTGGAAAATGACGTGACTGTAGCCTATTTATGCTAAAATCTTTACGCAAAAGCGAACAGTAACCAAAATTAAATTTTCACAAACAATTGACAAGATAATTTTTGTAACACTGCAAGTAAAGTAGAACAAATTTTATAACTTCCCTGCTGTCGAATACAGCACGTTTTTTTTACAAACATGGAGAGTAACCACGATTAATTTTGTATATTCTCTAAATAAATGTTTGTGAAATGTAAAAAAAAAAAGGACATACATATACATATGATAGGTTGTAATCATTTGATAACGCCCTCTTTTACGTAAGGAAAAACAGCGGTCTCCCTTGCGACCTCTTCCCCTTCCCCTCACCAACATGTTTTTCATAAGCTCTCAGAAGAGTGCATCAATGAAGAGTGCATCCCGAGCCGAGAATTCGCTGGCAATGTAAAGGCGTTGTGGAATTTCTCCAGGTAAAGGCTGCTCGCGATAAAGTGAGCACTTTCGAAATCAACCTTAGAAAGAAGTCACTGATCCCAACTACATATATTTTAACAGAAGCGCTGAGTGACACGCGCCCAGTAAAGTTGGTAACGATGGCTGGAAAGTAGTTCCATAACTTCACGTCGAATAAAAAGTGTTAGGGGAACAATTGTTATAACGAAAGACCGGTAAAATTAGCGTTATTAATTGGGGTCACGTTAAACTTCAAACACGTGTACCTTTGCAATACGTTTGTCATTGGAGCATAATATATCTGGCACGTCATGGGTAACTCTGAGCCAATCAATGAACACTTCACAATTATGTGCCTCAATCACGTGCATTTAAATCAGAAAGGGCATGGCTATATATATATATATATATATATTATATATATATATATATATATATATATATATATATATATATATGTATCAGCCAATTGAGAAACAATGCCGGCTCCAGTACAGAGAGTACTGTGAAGTTTAGCCTGATGCCGAATATTAACTGTAATTTTGAATTTCTCTAGTGATAACTTAAATTCGTACTTTCGCTTTCAAGTTTTTTAAATGCATAGAAGAAAAAAATGACCAAATTTGTAAAATATTTTCTTTTCCAATAATTTCGCAGTTTTACATGACCGACGCATGAATTAAGTGATGAGGCCCATGGCAACGTTAACGATACATAAGGTGGAAAAATACACAACGTGTACACAAGTAGATCTTAAGTAGGGCTTTCAAAAGTGCTCATTTGACCGTGAACAGCCTATAACTCTGTGGCTGAACATGAGCGTTAAGCTTCTTACACAACAGAAAACTTTAGCATTTGACTTTACTATTCCTTTCCCCTAACGAAACCACCAATACACACTACAATATTGTAAAGTCAGAAATCAGACAATTGAACATTGGTTCTGAGAGCTTCGTAAAAATGTGTATCTTGTTATGAAAATAATTACGATATTATCCAGGAATGCATTTTACGTACCTTTTTTTTTTAATAGCTTAAAATTTATATTACAAGCTTAATTCAAAACAAAAAAACTCAATTGTGTAATATATTAAAATATGTAAATTCTTATATATTTCATCTTCAAATTATATTCGTTAGCCATTTATTTAATTTAAGACGAACTTTTTTTAATATACCGAGATTAAAATCGCACTACAATAAAATAACGCACTTTCCACATAACCTCCGTTAGGTTCTCGGCAAAATGGCTGCTTGACTTTGACTTTAAATGTCAACATTTCGAAGTCGTGAAGTCAAGAGTTCCATTGTGTCAGGCTTCATAAGAAACAACATGTAGGAAAGCAAACGTAAAGTCAAATGTTAAAGTTTTCGCTTGTGTGAGGACCTTAGTCTCGACCTTGCGTCTCGGCGTCGACTCCCTCGTACGTCGAGGGAAGCGACTATTGTCGTATAAGAGGAGACGACTAGCCAATCGCATTGGTCCAGATTGTCAGCCTCCACCGCGGGGAGACGCTTCTTGGTAAACACACTGCAGCGGAGAGCATGTTTTTTTTTGTTTTTTTTTTTTTTTTTAATTCTCAGGCGTCTTTCGTTGTAAAATCATTCATAGTTACTTCCAACTTCTCTCAATCCCTGATAAAGTTATACTTCCTGGCCATTCATCCGCCTCACGCAAACAAAGCTTCACCAAATATAGAAAATTACACCAAAGTGAGAGTGCACCGCGTTCGTGAGCGCTCGGAGTAACGATGTTTTGCATAATAACTATTTCTTACTAGGTATTACCAACACATATTTCTTTTTCGCTGTTTTCATTAACATGAGATATAAACGAAATTTTATAATTTATAGGTGAAAAGTAAATACAATTTCAACTGAACCAAAAATGCTGTAGTTTTATGTCAACACAAGCATAAAACGCTTGTGATGCATAGCATTTTTTTGAAAACAACCAAACAGATCATACATGAAGTATTTTTGAAAGGTTTGATTTAAAAATAAGTGCGAAGAAACCACGAATAGACTGTAGAATCTTTATATGCACCGACCCTTTAAAATTATTTATATTTGCGGTTAATTGGGACACTCTTAAAGCCTTGCCCAATTCCTTTATTGTGAAAAGTACGTATCTTTCCACCACACTTAAGAATTAAATGTTCCGCCAAACTTAAAAAAAATGAAGCTGCTCGTCAAACTAACGTTGCCTTGAACTTATCCATCGATACATCAGCCAAATGACAATATGGAATTGGTACAGAAATGTTTTTCACAGCGAAAGCACCAGTCTTGAACCCATCCATTCGTACACGACTCGAAGACTCGGACGAAATAGTGATTTATTGAGTAAATGCTATTAGCCAGATATGATTTTTTAAAGTATGCAAAGAAAAATAACAAAGAAGTCTTCACTCCCGCAAATATTTCGGATTAACAGAAATTAATTACTGTTGGTCTTAACCTCACGCAATCCTATTGGCTGAAGATCTTTGGTTTTACTAAATTTATTGTACACCACTGAACATCTTCTGGGCCTACATTGTAACTTTGGGAGACGAGTAATACATAGGGATGGGAAAATTTCGCGAGTTCAATGACCTGCAGGCTAGACTCCTAAGTCCTCTGCATACTGGAGCCTCAGCTGTGTGTTCATTGGCTGTTGCCCCACTCCTGGCAGTTATGGGATTCGCAAGGTGTTTCCTTGCAAGTCTGCTATTGGCTCAGAGGCGTGCAGGGCGGTTCTAATAAACTGTAATCCGATTACAAAGGTGACTTCACTACATATGTGCTTGACGTCTATCTTGTCCCGAAATGAATTCGCGAAATTTTCCTATCCTTAGTAATACCTAAGCAACCGATTAGAAAAAATTATTAGAAAAGAGTTACCGGAAACTGGGGTTATTTTGCGCAACTCAAAATGTTTGTTTTCGTGTCATTTGGCAAAGAAAGAAAGCACTTTAGCTATGTATTCAAAAATTTTAATGTTATCTTCCCAAGTAATGTTTGCTACCTCTTCACCATGACTTCAAAACCAACATTTAGAGTGTCCCTAAGTAACTCCAGTTTACAGTAGTGTAAAACATTATACTATAACAAGGAACGTTATACATAGCCACCATCTTTCAGGAGTTTTTTTTTTTTTTTTCGTTTGCCCTATATGTAGGGATCTGCGAAATTCGCGTTATTTTGTGGGTACAGACTAAACTCCACGATACTGTAGGCTTGTGTGACTTCTACTATTGGCCAACAACTTGTGTGGCACGCCTCAAGGACGCTTTCAGCCTACGGTAAAGCCTCAACGGTTGAGTCACCAATCTCCAGTAAAGCGGCCACACAGGTAAATGACGTATAGTTGCCAGTGGCCAATGGAATCACGAATTGCACTAAAGCAAGTATAGCACAGTGAAATCTAGCATGGTACCAAAGAATGATGCGAATTTTGCAGGTCTCTACCTATACATAAAGCTAGTGACTTTTCGCGAATAAATGAGTACTTGGTAGACTTCAATACTATAAGCACCCAACAGCGGTTTGTTTATTGCCATTGGTTGCTGTCCGCTTGAGAAGGCGTTTTTATATTTGACCGGTCCACTCAGAATTAGGCAACATAGGCACGGCTCTTACGTGATTCGTGTGCAGACAGTTGACACGTGTCAAAATGTAATTCAGCCAATCAAGATAAGTAAACGAATCCTACAGTGTTTTGAAGTATAACTTGTTTCGAAATCTTTTCGCGAAATTTCAGTGCCTACATGATACCTTGGAAGGGTAAGGAAGTGACATTTCGAACGCCTCCGTCGGAATGCAGGTAAAACCCACAACGTGTCAGCTCGCAATCTACGAATCATGCACCACGCCCTGCGGGGGCCGTCATACTCACAGCGCGCGGACAAAATCCATCCACGCCGATCAACCCAGGTCGCCGTCCATAAGGTCGCGGGTTGCACAACGTGATCCTTGTTGCAGTTTCCAATCGAATACCCACACGAAGGAGCGGGAAAGCCGGTAACCTCATACACTCCCTACCACAACCACCACCGCGACGGCCGAGTGTGGGGCGTGGAAACTCTCTCCGGGGACGTACTTGGGGCGGTAAGAGGCTGGAGGCTGCTAGAATGACCTTTCTGGTCCAGGGGAGCCGGCTTCAGCGGCAGTTGATTAGCCCCGCCGTATCTTCCAGTTATCGCTGCTTTCAGTTTAATGAACCCTTTCAGGCCCATTATAAATTACAGTTTCAGGCGTTGCAAACAAAAAAAATATGATACGTGCAAGCTGTATGTTCGGCTACAGGTTTATACACCTATAATGACCCAGACCAGTAAGACGGTTTGCCAGCCATTTACTCTCAAGTAAGATCATTGGCCACCGAGCTTCGCAGTGTACAGTACCTACAGACCAAAAATTACCTACACGAGTGTAATGTACACAAGTGAGCACACTGAGACACTTCTGGAAAAATAACTTAGAAAAAATACCTGCCTTTAACGTTACGTAGTTTGACGTAGATAATGACTGAAGTACTTACACTAATGTTGCCAACAAACAGGTAAAGGTAATTTAAGATTATCATCTTTAAAGCAGCAACATAAGAAATAACGCCCATTGTACGAGAAACACATACACGAAGGACAGATATTTTCTATTTTTTTTTTTTTCAAACCTATCGTAACCTGTTTGAGAAATCGTAGGCCCAAGGTAGGGATGTATCGTGTCGTCCACACTGGAAATAAATATTTTGTGGCGGCCACAAAATATTTTTTTTCAGTGCAGCCCGTGGCAACTGCACGTGCGTTTTTGGACCAGAAAAGCGTAAATTATTTGTGTGGAGAGCATACAATATGGCAGTGCTCGAAATGTAGAGGGAGACGCCGGAGAATTTCCCCCTTCTGGACTTGACCCTCTGCTTCAACATTCCTATGTAGACTTCTAACCGGGAAAGAAAAATAAGGTTCGTTTCTTCCACCCAAATTAAAAGTGCAGCCTATATAGTGTAGCGTAGTGCAGCTACACCAGTTTACTCTGTCGGTGCAGGTCATGGGTGAAAAATGGCGCATCTTTACACTATGGCGCAGTTACACGTTCAAGGTTGAAAGAAACGACTTTTGTGCATCTGTCAACGCCATTTCGTTGCACAATAGACAACACGTATTTTTGTGTGTCGGATATTTCTTTATTACGAGAGTACAAGTGAATTCGAATAACTTACTTTTATTACGGTATATTTTTTGAGCAATCGTATAAATCATATCATTAGCCTATAATCTGCAACATCATGTCTGCAGGTTTCGAAATGCCTCGCAAACATAACCCTATAATTTTATATTTTGTGCTCAGCAAATTTAACGTAAAAATTTTCCCCGAAGAATCTATGTAAATTCGAAATCAATTTACGTTAATTTGTAATGGTATTTTCATCAAAAACGACAACATTTTCATTAATGAAATTCCTTAAACCATAAACTACAAGAATGTTACAGAGTTTTATCCTGTTATGTTTCCTCAATCAATCAATAAACATGTGACTCTGTAGCAGCACAAGGTTGAAAGAAAAGGCAGTTTTAGAGTTTAGATTGCCTGTCTAGCCTGTTTAGTTGAAAGAAACGAACCCATTGTCTCCCCTTAGAATTTATGCTTTAATAATCCTTAAATTGAACTTGAAAATTTATTATTTATTTTCTGCATGGACGTCTATCTCGTTGTGTGCTGGAACTGTTCCGAGTTGCGGTCGCCATTTATATGATCCAGTATCTATAGTTTTCATCAGTGATAGTGAAGCCAACACTAAACATAATATTTTCCCAGTATTTTCCCCGCTATTCGGGCGAGAAATTAAAAATGCCATTTCAAATGTTACAGTAAGTATAAAAGAACAATAATAACGACTCATAACTTAATAACAAAAAACATTAAAATCTAATATGTAACGAACATTAAAAATAAAACCTGCGTATACCACGAGAAATTTCCCTACATCTCTACATTTTCATCAGTTCGAACACTGCACTACGGAAAGGAGAAAAAAAAAAAAAAGCAGGCTTTTCAACGGTACTCAATTAATAAAGAAGCAAATATAATAACACTCAATCAGCGTTTCGTGATTGGCAGGCATTTCATTTGAAACTGAAGCCGGCGACAAAAAATACCCACGTCCTCGTCTCAATCGAATTTCACTCAACAGCGATCTCACTTCATGACCTTTAGAGAAGGCCGCCTGCCGACAGCTTGATCCGTGCTCGATAGCCCCGATGCCGTTGGTGGTTCGTAAGAGTTATTTCAGAGTGGCGATGAAGTAAGCAACAGTAAGCAGTAAGAAATCGTTTCCGTCTCCCTACTGACAACTCTTCATAAATTGTCCGCAACACGTTACTCAACACGAAAACTATACAGTTTTTGCCCCTGGAAATTTAGCGTAAACTTTACGCAACACACGGCAACGAGTTGTAAAATTAACTATACGCAATTCACGGTAAAGTGAGCACTTTTGAAAGCCCTGCTTAGTATCTGCTTATATGCACGTTGTGTATTCTTCAGCCTTGTGTAAGATTAACATTGCCATGGGCCTCATCACTTTATTCATGCGTCGGTCATGTGAAACTGTGAAATTATTAGAAAAGTAAATATTTAACAAACCTGATTATTTTTTACACTTCGAAGCATTACAAAAAACAGAAAGCGAAAGAAATAATTTCTGTTGTCGAAAATGGTTGCCTAACACTTTTTATTCGACGTTAAGATACGGAACTACTTCCCATCCATTGTTATCAACTTTATTTGGGCTCAAGTCTCTCAGTATGCCCGTCAAAACATATGAAAGTAGGGCAGTGACTTTTTTCTAAGGTTGATCTCAAAAGTGCTCAATTTATCGTGAACAGCCTTTAAGATTTACGTGTAGTGTAGCAAAAATAATCCTGACAACCTGTTTACAAATAATTGTTCGAATCAAACATTTTAAAAATCAACCCATGCCTGACGTGATTGATTGTTTCCTAAGTATGTCATTTATCACAAGCGTTTTATTATTTTAACATAAAAGTATAATAATTTTTTTTTGTTGAATTGAATTTGTACTTATTATTTGTTAATATGAATAAAAACAGAGAAAATAGGTGTGTTGGTAATTATTTCTGGCGCTTGCTGTTTTTTTTTATTATTATTATGAATCGATGAGTGAAAATGAGCATATTTGTAAAGTATATACTTTCTTAATAGTTCCACAGTTTTGACCGAAGCACGAATTAAGTGATGAGGCCCATGGCAATGTTAATATTAAATAAAGTGGAAGAATACACAACGTACATACAAGTATAGTCTGTTCACGGTAAAGAATGAGCACTTCTTAAGGCCCTTCCAACAAGCATTAGCCACTAATAAATATATCTTATTGCAGCCTCAGGCATTAAATTTTGAGGATGATGAAATGTATACACAGTGTTTATTCGTCACATTGCAATGTTTATACTGAAAAGCAGGAGGAGGATGGAAATTGGATGAAAGGAAAATTTAGAAGGGCCTTAAAAAGTGCTCACTTTACCGTGAACAGCCTATATAAACCTGAACCAGTGATATATGTGGCATCTTGATCAGGCTGTGGTCAGGCCCTGGTGGTTTCGTGTTGCAAGCGTCAGCTCGATAATTATACTAAAGTGGAACACACAGTTGATTGCCCCGGATAATATCTTTTTTTTCATACCACCTCTCGCCTCCTTAGCCTAATCTTTCTTGGCGACTTGAAGGCTGCGTCATTAACCGAGAAAACCCTAATTCTGCGTAATTCTGCCAGCGCCACAACGATGCAAAACATTATAAAATATATTAGACTCGTGGCGATGGTAACTTCCACCACTAGTTTCCATGTCAATAACATGAACTCGTGATTATGAATGTATTTATACAGATTGGTAGGGTATATTAAATTGAAATAATCTCGCTTGAGCTAACGGAAAAAGTAGAACATTTATAGGCCTGTCAAGAGCTTAAAAACAATGTAGGTTTCGGTTGGTTCCCATATGGACAAATGAGTGAGTGAAGAGATTTAGGCGGCTCTTAACAGCGAGGTCTTGAGGGCCGATGAGGGTGATTGAGGGGAGTATGGAGCGGCACCGGAATACAAGGGCGTGGAAAACGGGAGATCCCCGAGAAAACCCGCCGGTCAACGGCATCGTCAGGCACGACTCCCACGTGCGAAGATCCTGGAGCAACCCACCGGAAATCAAACCCGGTTCGCCCGGGGGAGGCGAGTAGTCTAACCACTACACAACTATTGCACCCTATCGGTTGGTAAGTAAATAAGCTATAGGTCATTCACGGTAAAGTGAGCACTTTTTAAGGCCCTCCCAACAGGCATTAGCCACTAATAAATATGTTTTATTGCGGCTTTGGGCGTTTACTTTTGAGAGTGGTGAAATATATACACTGTGTTAGGAACGTTTACATTGAAAAGTGGCGGAGAGATAAAAATCGCCTCAAAAGAAAAATTTAGCAGGGTCTTAAGAAGGGTGCTCACTTTATCGCGAATAGCCTATACCAGGAGATTACTGACATGTTGCTCGCCAGTGGCGCTATGTTGCTGGCAAGTGCAATTGGAGTTAGAAGTATAAGCAGATGTTTCACTTCTGTACTATCACTTACTCTGAGCCTGCACAGTGCAATGCATTTGGTTTACTCGTATAGTGGAAGAAAGAGAAATGCTGTCTGATGGCAGAAATAAGAAAAACTTTTTGGCCAACGATTTTAATTTTTGCTAGAATAAAGTCAATATATTTTTTATTAAATTTGCCAAATTTTCTACGTTAAATGTTATTTAAACAGGTAAATAGGTTTAGCAAAAACGGGATATTTTTGTATACGCGCGCGCACATACACGCGCACAACATAAGAGGTCACAGGAAGGTGACACTATAAACCTTTCTTTCTAAAGGAAAGTAGGCTCAAATAAACGTAGCCGATACCAACGAGGAAGGTGACACTATAAACCTTTCTTTCTAAAGGAAAGTAGGCTCAAATAAACGTAGCCGATACCAACGAGGAAGGTGACACTATAAACCTTTCTTTCTAAAGGAAAGTAGGCTCAAATAAACGTAGCCGATACCAACGAGGAAGGTGACACTATAAACCTTTCTTTCTAAAGGAAAGTAGGCTCAAATAAACGTAGCCGATACCAACGAGGAAGGTGACACTATAAACCTTTCTTTCTAAAGGAAAGTAGGCTCAAATAAACGTAGCCGATACCAACGAGGAAGGTGACACTATAAACCTTTCTTTCTAAAGGAAAGTAGGCTCAAATAAACGTAGCCGATACCAACGAGGAAGGTGACACTATAAACCTTTCTTTCTAAAGGAAAGTAGGCTCAAATAAACGTAGCCGATACCAACGAGGAAGGTGACACTATAAACCTTTCTTTCTAAAGGAAAGTAGGCTCAAATAAACGTAGCCGATACCAACGCGGAAGGTGACACTATAAACCTTTCTTTCTAAAGGAAAGTAGGCTCAAATAAACGTAGCCGATACCAACGCGGAAGGTGACACTATAAACCTTTCTTTCTAAAGGAAAGTAGGCTCAAATAAACGTAGCCGATACCAACGAGGAAGGTGACACTATAAACCTTTCTTTCTAAAGGAAAGTAGGCTCAAATAAACGTAGCCGATACCAACGCGGAAGGTGACACTATAAACCTTTCTTTCTAAAGGAAAGTAGGCTCAAATAAACGTAGCCGATACCAACGAGGAAGGTGACACTATAAACCTTTCTTTCTAAAGGAAAGTAGGCTCAAATAAACGTAGCCGATACCAACGCGGAAGGTGACACTATAAACCTTTCTTTCTAAAGGAAAGTAGGCTCAAATAAACGTAGCCGATACCAACGAGGAAGGTGACACTATGAACCTTTCTTTCTAAAGGAAAGTAGGCTCAAATAAACGTAGCCGATACCAACGAGGAAGGTGACACTATGAACCGTTCTTTCTAAAGGAAAGTAGGCTCAAATAAACGTAGCCGATACCAACGAGGAAGGTGACACTATAAACCTTTCTTTCTAAAGGAAAGTAGGCTCAAATAAACGTAGCCGATACCAACGAGGAAGGTGACACTATAAACCTTTCTTTCTAAAGGAAAGTAGGCTCAAATAAACGTAGCCGATACCAACGAGGAAGCTGTCTCGGACCATTCATACCAAAACGAGATGCGCGGAAATAGAAATAATAGAAAATGTACACCACGTGATTTCCTTTTAGCAACCTGTTTTGATGTTGAAATACTGGAACTCGTTCTGACGTACCGCACAGTTCAATACACTATCGAAGTTGTTCTAGATCGACTTCTATAGTTTATGCACGCTTTCTTCCAACTTTCCTGAAGCCCCGCTTAAGTTCTTCATTCAGGGTATTCCTCCGCCTCGCGCAAGCAAAGATTAACTGAGTCTAAGAAAATTACACCAGAAGGACAGCGCACCGCATTCGTGCGCACTCAGTATAGTAATATTTTGCATAAGAAACTATTTCTTATAGGCTGTTCACGATAAAGTGAGCACTTTTGAGGCCCTAGTTGCTTTGTCCTTTCAATCGTATTCAACCCTTTAACCACCTTTTTAAATAAATATTGCAATTCAAGTAATAAACACAAGACATATATATTTCCCAGCACGCGGAATTTAACGTATAACACTAAAATAAAGTATAGTTATTGACTATTATTACAAATGAGAGGGCTTTAAAAAGTGCTCACTTTACAGTGAATACCCTATACCAAGCATTACCAACACACGCCTATTTTCTCCCTGTTTTTGTACATATTAAATATAAATGAAATAGTATAATTTATAAATAAAATATAAGTAAAAATTCAATTTAACAAAATAACGTATTTTTATGTTAACACAAGAATAAAACACTTGTAATGCGTGCCATATTTAGGAAACACCTAAACACGTCATATATGGAGTAAGGGGGTTTGGATTCAAAAAGTGTGAAGAAACTGTGAATGGACTATATCCATGTTCGCTCGAATGAGATAAGAAGGATGAATGATTACGTTACTTTCGGTTATTACAAATAAAACAACGACGACAACAACAAAAACAACTGTTTTCAAAATGTTAAGATATAACTTGTGTCCTAACAGGTTCTCTTTTAAAATATTAATTTAAAAAATAGTTATGAAGACGTGTAATTTGATCCAAACTTTAGGGGAAGCGTTGCAGAGGTTTAGTATAAAACTCGTATTTCAAAAAAAGGTTCGATATTTCGTACAGTCTAGGTCCCCTAAAATCTACCATGAGAGTCAGATTCACAGAACTAATAATCTACTGAAACTGTGACTTTTGTCGTTAAATTAATACGGAAAGGCAAATTTGTTTATAAATGATACCAGTTATTACGTTAAAATAAAAAGTGTAAAGGATGTTCACAATAAAGTAAGCACTTTTAAAACTAACATTAGAAAAATGTCACTGCCGTGCCTGCATACATTATAAGAACGGCGGGCTCACTTGGGGACATACGTCCAGTAAAGTTGGTAACGGTGGATGGAAAATAGTTCCATACACTTAACATCAAATTAAAAGTGTTAGGTTACCATTTGTAACAGCTTAAGCTATTTCTTTCGCTTTGAATTCTTTTTAAATCTATCGGAGTGTAAAAAAGAGCAGATTTGTGAAATATTTACTTTTTTAAATAAATTCAAAGTTTCACTTGGAGCTTGAATAAAGTGATGAGGCCCAAGGCAGTGTTAATTTTACATGAGGCGGAAGACGCAACGTGCATACAAGTAGATCCTAAGCAGGTCTTTCAAAAGTGCTATTTTACCGTGAACAACCTTTAGGTACATGTTTGTATCATGTAAGTTATGAGCAAGCCTTAAAATATAAAACATTTCTGTAAGAATTTTCTGTGAATTGTAATATTTTCTAGTGCTAATTTTAGTTATAAACACTATATATATATATATATATATATATATATATATATATATATATATATATATATATATATATATATATATATATATAATATATGTATGTATATATATATATATATATATACACACATATAATATATATATATATATATAATATGCTATTCACAGTAAAATTAGCACTTTTGAAAGGCCTGCTTAAGATATACTTGTATACACGTTATGTATTATTCTACCTTATGTAATATTAATATTGTCGTGGGCTTTATCACCTTAATCGTGCATCGGTCAGGTGAAACTATACAATTATCTGAAAAGAAAATATTTTAAAATCTGTTAATTTTTACATTTCAATGCTTAAAAAAACAGAAAGCGAAAGAAATAATTTAATTTGTCACAAATATTTACCAACACTTTCATTATTCGACCCTAACTTACAGAACTATTTTCCCTCCATCATTACCAACTTTACTGGGCACATGTCTCTTAGGGCGCCCGTTTATTTAACGTTGATTTCAAAAGTGCTCACTTTATCGTGAACAGCCTTTAACTGTGGTTACAACACAAATTGTAAAAGTATTTAAATTAAATAAAACACAAGAAAACATACACAACACCGAAAAAAAATCTTGACCCTTGGTGCCCTAATGACAAACACTTTCCGCCGCCACTGTATGGTGGCATTTCAAAGGTTTGATTTAAAAAGTGTGGAGATACCGGTTATAGACTATATTTCTCAGCTGTCATAATTTATAGTCTATAGTCCATTCGCCGTTACACCCAACTTTTTTAAAGCCCTGCTAAAGTTATATTTCAAGTATATACCTCCACCTTATACAAACAAAGCTTAACCGAGTCTAGAAAACTACACCGAAGGGACAACGCAACGTAATTGCGTGCATCAGTATTATCATATTTTGCTCAAGAACTATTTATTATTAGGCATTACCAACACACCTATTTTGTCCCTGATTTAGTCACGTTAATAATGAATTAAGTATAATATCGTAGAGATAAAATATTAACAAAAGTTCAATTGAACTAAAAATAAATTACTTTTATGTTAATACGCGTACAGAACGTCTGTTGTATACATAACGTAGTTAACAGAGTGGGATGGAATCCCTGCGTCCAAGGTCAAGAAGCGAGGGAGCGATACGGGCGACACTAACACGCACGCCTAGTGCCTCGTCGCTCCTACGCGCGAGGCGTGCAGTTTTTTCCGTCGTGACGCTGTACTGTGAAAATTACATCTGTAACAGTGGAGTTTTATTACACGCGATGAAAGACCACAGATTAAACTACGCCCGTATCTTTGTTCTTTTCTCTTGCCGCTTGAAGGAACTGCATAGGCACGCTTTAAAAATGCTATATTTGACCATGTTCACGAATTATTTTTCGCCAAGAATACACTTAATACGAGAAAAGTAGAAAAAAAAATGGGCAGAGATGATTTTTTTTTTTTTTTTTAATCTTATCTGGCAGAAATTCTTATTTGCAAAACATTTATTTACCGAGATACGCGAATTCACACAAACAACTATTTCACAAAAATGCGGGGGTCCATCCTACTCTTAAGAAACAACCGTCACACATGGGAGATTTTTCAAAGGTTTGAGTGGAAAAGTGTTAAGAAACCTCGAGTAGACTATAACTTGAGATTCGTCACGAGAGTGCGGTGTGAAGGCGAGAATATACCGTCGCTGTACCAGGAAAAAAATTAAAAAATCACCGATCAGTTTCACGGCCGCTTG
Organism: Dryococelus australis; assembly: GCA_029891345.1. Classification (NCBI taxonomy): domain Eukaryota; kingdom Metazoa; phylum Arthropoda; class Insecta; order Phasmatodea; family Phasmatidae; genus Dryococelus; species Dryococelus australis. Next base: position 89,224,382 of record CM057005.1, on the reverse strand, counting down.
GACTAGCTTTCTCCCGCCAGAGTGTTTTGCAACGCCAGTCGTCGGCAGCAGCTGCGCTCTCCGTATGGCCGCGCGTCTATTACTGCGTTCGAAGAAGAGGATACTATTCAACAGTGTTGCCAATGTCCGGGTAGTTAAATGCTGTTCACTATGGAGTGAGCACTTTAGAAATGAACCTTTAAAAAAAAAGTCACTGACCCTGCATTAATGCGACCATATTTTTCTGACCCGAATTCCGGACGCTCGTTTTGGCTCATAAATGGTCGGTAGTGGGACGGGGAAAGTAGTGCTGGGAGTGTGTGTGTGTTGGGGGGGGGGGGGAGGGGTCCACTGTTTACAGGGTGTGTTTTGTTAAAAAAAAAATAGTGAATACCATTGCTGTTTTTTTTTACTAATTATGTATCATAAGGCGTATGATTTATTGTTTAAAGACACTAAATAAAAACAATGACATTCTTTGTTATTTTACTTTCATCAAAAAATTGAGATACAATAACTATTTTACCTCGTCATATTTTGCAGATGAATGAATTTTTTTTCAACATTTCTCTCTTAGAAAACAACATTTTGTAAAAGTCTGTACAAGTTTTGTTGAAGTTAACCTTCGTGATCAACATTCAGAACAAACGGCCGTCCCGAATGACCCTCTAAAAAATTCGGGACCTGATCTCGAAAATCGGGACGTCTGGTCACCTTACCCTGCATCCGTGTATTTTAATGGGCGCACTGAGTGACATTCGTCCAGTAAAGTTGGTAACGATGGATAGAAAGTAGTTCCATATCTTAACGTCGAATAAAAAGTGTTAGGTAACCATTTGTGATAACTTAAAATTATTTATTTCGCTTTCTGTTTTTTTTATGCATCACAAGAGTAAAAATGAGCATGTTTGTAGAGTATTTAGTTTCTGAATAATTTCATATTTTCATTTGACCGGCGCATCAATAAAGTGATGAGGCCCATGGCAATGTTAATTTCACATAGTGCGGAGGAGTACACAACGGGTTTACAAGTAGATCTTAAGCAGGGCTTTCAAAAGTGTTCATTTTAGAGTGAATAGTCTCTACCTAAATTTCTGCTATTTTTTGTGCTTACGGATCAAAATTCGGGTATTCTCCAATTTTGGTTAAGATGAGGGTGTTTTGCTCCCGGAGGAATAAAAACATTTGATAAAGGTTGTTCACAACACTTTCGAAATGAACCTTAGAAACACATCATTGTCCCTGCCTGCATATATTTTAGTGGGCGTAGTGAGTGACATGCGTCCAGTAAAGTTGGTAACACGGGATGGAAAGTAAAATTATTAGGTAACAATTTGTGATAACTTAAATTATTTCTTTCGGTTTCTGTTGTTTTTTTTTAATGCATCGACCAGTAAAAATGATCAGATTTGAAAAATATTTACTTTTCCAATAATTTCACAATGCCGCTTGACCGACGCATGAATAAAGTGATGAGGCACATGGGTATGTTAAGTTTACATTAGGCGGATGAATGCACAACGTGCATACAAGTATCTAAAGCAGGGTTTTAAAAGAGTGAGTGAAGAGATTTGGACGGCTCTTAACATCGAGGTCTTGAGAGCCGATGAAGGTGATTGAGGTGAGTATGGAGCAGTGCCGGAATGAAAGGGTGGGGGAAACGGGGATTGAACCCGGATCGCCTTGGTGGGAGGCGAGCAGGCTAACCGCTCAGCCACCGAGGCCCCTAAATTTCAAAACTGCTCATTTTGCCGTGAATAACCTATATCAGTAGGGACAGGAAAATTTTGCATTTTAAGAAACCTCTAGGATCGACTCCACGGTCCTATGCATTTTCGAGCCACAGCTTTCTGTTAACTGGCTGCTTCCTCCGTGTGTTAGACAGTTTTACCTCAGACCTGGTGACACGGTCTTCGGTGATTGCTTCCCTGTAGGTCTGTTATTGGCTCTGAGTTTTCCTGGGCATTTCTAATAAACTGTGAACCAACTACTAAAGTAACAGAAGTTTAAATGTGTCTGAGGTCTAGCTTGTCCTAAAACAAATTCACGAAATTTTTCAGTCCCTAGTAATCAGGACTCAATAAAAATAGATTTTTTTTTTACTTTTAATAGTTAATCATTTGAAGTTCACAGTGTTTCAAACATTAATTGTTCAGAGTGCAAAGCTTAGAAATATATAAGGGAATTTCAGCATAGATGAGGATTACTAATATAAATTACCTGCCCTATGATTGAAGTTTCTAAGCTGGCAAACTTCATGTTACCTTGGTTTGTACCGGTCATTTAGGGGTCATTATGGGTCATTTATACGTCATTTTGGGTCATTTATGGGTCAAGTGTCAAGGGATTTTCAATATATTTTTTTTAATTTTTGGATTTAATAAAAGTTTTAAGAATTTTTGGGGTTCAAGGTCAAAAATCACGAGGTCAAGGTCACCTGCAACCAATGTGGCGGTAATAGTCAGTAATATAATATGCCCGTTGAATTTTATGACTGTATAATTTTTTTTTCGAGTTCTGGTTTACAAGGTAATCTAAGGTCACGGGGTCAATGTCAAGGTTATAGGGTCTGAGTCCTGAGTTCTGAGTCCTGCTCTCCTGCTCTGGGACGAAAATTGATTTTCTGGGGATTGTTCTTTGCAGCTGGAGAAAAGAGACATTTTTAGGGAAAAAGATAATTTTTTAGGGAAAAAAAAGGGAAATTCAAGATGGTGGCCGGTCGGTTCTGTTACTCCGAATCCCAAATCCCTTGCGCCAGAATTCTTCATTTCCTCCTACTTATGCACATTATTATATTCATCCACATATGTAGCATTAACATTGCCATGGGTCTGGTCCTTTATTCATAAGTGAAACTGTGAGATTATTTGAGAAAAAAAAATAATAATTTACACATTTACCGATTCTTACATTCAATGCGTTAAACAAATAGAAAGCAAACGAAATAATTTCAGTATTTACAAATGTTTACCTGGCACTTTTTAACTCAACGTTAAGATACGTGACTAATTTATCTCCATCTTTACCAACGTCACTGGGCGTATAGCCAGTCAGTGAGCCCATTAATCCATACTAGTGTACACAATAGTGTACAATACGCAAGCGTAGGTAACGTTTGGCCTTTGCTGCACACTGCGAAGCTCAGTGACCAATGATCTTTCATGTAGGTAAATGATTATAGGTAGAGCCACGAGTATTTCGCGGATTGAGTTGCAGCAAGCTAGGCTGGACAGCCCTCTATACACTCGAGACATTATCGTTAGCTTATTGGTTGACGTGATCAAGTGAGGCCTCAGTACAGCACTGGTAAACACTCACTCATTTTACTGCTTCCGACTTATTACTCGCTGACAGTTAAGCGGGGCGTGTCTAAACAACTGTCGTCCAATCTCAACAGTAGCGGAAAAGAACAAGTGTATGGAGTCTACCTCGCCTCCGAATGAATTTTCGAAATACTCGCGGCTCTACCTACACATGAAAATACCAATTCGGAACCGTCCTAGGTATGACTCAGAAGCCCTCCATGGAGTGTGGAGGTAACCCACATCTATACTCCGTCTCATATAAGCTGGCGAGAATTTGACAGTTCAACGAATGTTTACTTATAGGTTATGTATCCTTTCGCCACAGCTGGTGCGTCAATTGGAGGCTACACGAAGATTAGGAAATGGGTTTCCGGAAGAAAAAAACATGGCATTTTTAGGATTTAGATGGACAATTACTGGCCCAATACAAACTACTAGTAATCAAAATCGCTGTACACGAAATATATGTTGCTATGAAAACTATGCAGAGCTTGCGGAAAAATAAAACTATTGGTATCTGTTCGTAAATTTGTTATTTTTCATACGAAACCTATTCATTTGATCTTTATAGCTGGTTAGGTTCGAGAAAGAGCACACAGATGGCGAGAAAGACATGGTAAAGCATGTGAGTCACGCAGGATACCACCAGATAGCAGCAGGTTCGCCGCCTCTAGATCCTGCTTTTTAAAACTTGACTTTTCTCCTATTACTGTCTTGAAACGACATGAATTTGAAATATATTTCGTCAAATTATTTGAAAAAATAATTCAATATTACCATGCAATATTTCTGTAGGCTTTTGGAATTAACATCAAGCACATAATATGGAAAGCATGGATGGACAGTGGGAATACAACACGAAAAGATCTAAGGTTTGAAGTCGCGTTTCATTCAGCTATGAATCGTCTTATTGTGCATTTCATTCAGAACACCTTACTACTTTAGCACGAAGATTAGTTTGTAACACTTACAACGGCTGTTTTGTGACCACGTAAAATAAAATATATTAATTAATCTAAGAACTCTTCGATATGGCGTATTTTGTACTTGTCTGATGTGCGTCGCCAGTGCACTCAGAATAGCCAACTTAATATTAACTTTTGTTCGTTCGTGCATCAACTGATACACGATTTTGTAAACAGCACTTTGTTTGTTTCGTAAACGTCAAGTTGCCCCTCACTGACTGTCAAAATCTCGCCACCTTATATGTTACACTATCTACCAAAAAGTAATTGGGCACCTGTCCACAATGTTTGCACGGTGGTTGTCACCCCGTTAGAATCTCGTAGGGTCACCTCTTGCGACTATAACAGAAGCCACCTTGTCTGGCATGCACTCTACGAGTGTTTGGAGGACATCCACGGGGATTCATCGCCATTCCTCTTGCAACCATTCCATGAGTTGAGCAATGGATTTTGACAGCGCCTGACGAGCCCTCACCCGGCGATCCAATTCTTCCCAAAGATGTTCTATGGGGTTGAGGTCGGGGCTCTGGGCGGGCCAGTCCAATTGGCGAACATTGTTGTCGGCGTACCACTGCATAGTAGCCCTTGAAACATGGCACCGGACATTGTCGTCCTGGAAGTAACACGGGTCCATTCCGTAAAAACGCCACAATGTTGGGAGTATTTTACTATGCAGAATGTTACAATAAGCCCCTGTGTTCATGCTACCATGTACAAACACCAGCAGTCCTACGCCGAAGGCCGTAAAACACAAGTCAACTGACGTACTGAATTACCTATCTTCACGGGTGCCCAATTACTTTTTTGGTAGATAAGTGTATATGAGATATAGACAGTACAGAGGTCTGGAGGCTGTGTTGTTGTTCGTGCGACGCCCTGCCAGGGACCGTGCTAAACGGTGGGGGGGGGGGGGGTGTGACTTGTACATGAGTTGCGAAACCCAGGCAACAGGCAATTACGCCGCCGCAAGCCAGCGAAGCCCGGCTAGTGTGTTGCTGGATTACCACGCCTCGCGGCATTTACTAACCTGCAGCGGCTGAGGTACCTCATGGCCAAAGAGCAATTACGAATGTAGGTTGTCCACGGTAAAATGAGCACTTTTGATAGCACTGCTTTAAGATCTACTTGTACGCACGTTGTGTGTTCCTACGCCTCACGTAAAATTAACCCTGCCCTGGGTTTTACAACTTGATTCATGCGTCCCTCAAGTGAAACTATAAAACTATTAGAAAAGTACGGTTATTTTACAAAACCGCAAATTTTTCCGCTTAGACACATGAAAGAAATAGAAAGCGTAAGAAGTAATTTAAGTTATCACGAATTTTAACCAAAGATTTTTAATTTGCAGTTAAGATATGGAACTACTTCCCCTCCATTGTTACTAACTTTACAAGGCGATTGTCACTAGGTGCGTCGGTTCAAATATATACAGGTAGGAGAAGTGACATTTTTCTCAGGTCGATTTCAAAAGTGATCAGTTTATCGTGAACAGCCTTTAAAAAAACTCATTCGTGGGACAGGCCAAACGCTCGAGCTCAATTATAGGACGTTCACAATTAACTAAGCACTTTCTAAATCAAACTTTGAAAAATGTCACTGCTCCTACCTGCATATATTTTAACGGACGTACTGACTGACATGTGCCCAGTGAAGTTGGTAACGACAGAGGAGAAAGTAGTTCCATTTCTTAACGTTGAATTAAAGTTTTTTTTTTACTGCGCGTGTGTGTGTGTGTTGTGTGTATATATATATATATATATATATATATATATATATATATATATATATATATATATATATATATATAAGAATCAGTACATTTGTACAATATTTAATTTTATGATAATTTCATAATTGAACCGACGCATGTATAAAGTGATCAGGCCCCTACAAAGTTAGTTGAACGTACGGTGGAAGAATAAGAAATCTGACGGCAAGATGGCGAGAAGCCTAACGCCGGACATATGGCTGGTCGCTGCGAAGAGGCAGTCCCTTCTTGCGTAAAAAAAAAAAAAAAAGGTTCTCTTGCGCAATGCATAACCGGACGAAGTCGTGACGGAAACTGACCAGCTACCGCGCGGTCCCGTTAAAAAAACAGCTTTTTTGGGACGCTGCCCAACCGCCTGGCCGCCACCTCTGCCCATCCGAACTTTGCAATGGCACATGGTAACAATTTTACACTTATGATGCCGTTTGTTTCTTGTTTGCACACTCGCATGTGTGATTTTCTGTGCATGGTGCTTGATGATGTCGTACACAGAGAAAAAGGAATTGTCTAAACAACCAAATAAATAATATTGGCATTTGTTTTGCTGTTTGAAACCAACTATTGTTAAATCAAACTCTGGATTGTTAAAGTAGATATAGTGATTTTTTTTTTGTTTTGAACAAATAATTTTGTTGGTGTATTTTTTCAAATAAAGCGAATGTTTTACTGATTATATCATATTTTTCAGGTATGGTATGCTCAACTATTTATCTACATCAATTTTGCAAAAAACATATATTTGTTTTTAAAATGCCTACACATGCTTGTGTTTACAAAAAGATTGATTTAAATCAACTATATATTTGTCAAACTATTTTGACATGGTAAATTTAACCATTTGGATACGTCCGTCTGAACGACCAGCTTGGTTGGAAATGAGCGAGTGCAAAATGGCAGACCAAGAAACAAGAATGTTCGTAATTTCATGGGGATTTGAAAAAATGTACACCTGTTTTTGAAGGTATGTGAGGTTTTCTTTCTTCTATTTTTTGGGTTCCTATTGTCAATGTGGATTAATTTCAGTGACATTTCATCGTGTTTTAAAACGTTCGTGCTATACTGCCCTTGTTATAAACGTAACCTAGATTTAAAGTAATAATAAAATTACTTTTATTACATTTACGAGGTGTGTTTCGAAATACCAGCGCCCAGAAACAAGTAGGAATAAGACACGCGTACTAGATATTACAAATATTCGACACGTGGTTTACGGCACATCAAGGGACATCGTTCGTGCTCCTAGTCGATTTGTAACTATTTGATAATTGTATAATATATATTTTCTACCTTAGAATTAATTTATGTCTTGTCATACAAGCTGCCCAGCATGGCTCTTTTTATGTTACGGTATAACTACCGCACTCTGGAGTAAAATTACCGTACACAGCGGTGGAATTTTCCCATGAATGGATGGGAAAATTATCTTACGACGCGTGCATCTCTTCAGCATTTTCTCAACAGCCAAGTGGGAGGACGGGCAGAAGAAACAATTCTTAACGCCTTAATAGTGACTTCTAATATCATGTAGTCGATGTGGTGTACATCGGCCTACCGTGATAGAGGTCGGAGATTCGCGCCCACCTTTCGGCAAGTATCGTGGATTTTAGAGTTAAGGCTATCCGTCAGAGGATATAGGTAATAAAAAGCAATTCACAGTACTAATACCCCGTGTATTTTTAATATAATTCTATTAATCAATATAGTTAGTATTATTTTTTACAGTGTGGTTCAAAGAAGTAACGCTAATAATTAAGTCGAATAAATGCATGTCTGGTTTAACTAAATGATTCGGGGAGGGGGAAATAGTCACCAAGCCAAATAAATGCACGTTTGTTTTAACACAGGCGTATATTTGGTTCGACAAAATTATTTGGTTAAAAGTAATTGTCTTATTATTCAAGCCAAACACTTGCTGGGTTGTTTTAACACAGACATGTTGAAGTTCAACATAATTATTTGGTTGAAAGAAACTACTGTCGTGGTTCTGCCAAACCTATGAACTGACTTGATTCAGCAGTGCATATCGGTTATTATTACAGCAATATAACATTGTTGAAAGTACTAAATAATATAAAACAAATAATTTTGTTGCGACGAGCAATGATCTTGATTGCTACTAGGCAAATATACCCTTTGGTTGTTTCAAACAAATTCCATTAGATTCTACCAAATATTTTTCTCTGTGTAGGTTGTAAAAATGGTATTAATGAGAATAAGCTATATTACATTCACATTTACTTCAAACTTTTCTGAAGCCTTGCTAAAGTTGTGCTTACAGGATATTCATCCGCCTCATGTAAACTAAGCTTAAACGAGTCTAGAAAATTACACCAAAGGGACAACGCACTGCATATAATAATGTATAGATAGGGGCACCTGTTTTTTTTCGCGAAAAGATTTCAGGGCAAGTTTTGTTTCAAAACACTTCAGGTAAGAACCACTTTCGTGATTAGATCATTTCTAGTTACGCGTCTTATGTGCTTGCCAGCGAATCACGGATGGTCAGTAATTTGGGGGGGGAGGGGGGGGGTGGGATGACTTAATTATGATTGGCTCACTCGTTTAATTTTTCGATTTTTCGCGAAAAAAGATATGACTACGCGGTATACTTCAACACTAACGGCACCCAGCAGCAGTTTGTCTATTGATATTGGTTGTTGTCTCTCTGAGAAGGCGTCTTCATATTTGACCGGGCCACTCAGAATTCAGCAGCATCGACACGGCTCTTACGTGATTCGTATGCAGACAGTTAACACGTGCCAAAAAGTAATTCAGCCAATCAAGATAAGTATGCGACACTACAGAGTTTTGAAATACAATTTGTCTCGAAATCTTTTCGCGAAATTTCACTACCCCTACCAACAGCCAAAGGAAGGCTGAAAGTATGCACACGGGATACTGAAGTTAAGCTTCCGTGTAAATCTTTCGTGAAAAACATGTGACCAGGTGACCCTATGTATAGATAAAATATTACTACAGTTCAATTTAATCAAAGATAAGATACGTTTGTGATACGTGATACATTTAGGAAACATCCAAACCCGCCAGGGTGGTTTTTGAAAGGTTGAGTTCGAAATGTGAGAAGAAACCGGGAATACATTATAACGTCGCACGAATATATAGACTAATCACGGTAACTTCCGATTTTTTTTAATTAAACATTTGAAAAATCCTACCATGTAAGGCGTCTATGGTTATTTCCTATGGCATGCTTCACAAGCATATTATACTTCTGTTAACGTGAAAGTATCTTATTTTTTGTTAATTTGAACTTTTACTTATATTTTATCTATAATGTCCATTATTTTGATGATAATTAATGGAGACCTGCAAAATTCGCGCTATTACTTGTGGACACCATAAACTTCAAACACACGTTCTTTTGCAATAAGATTGTCATTTGATTGTACTGTAGTCGGCACGCCCTGGGTAACTCTGCGCCAATAAATGAACAATTCACAATTGCAATTGTGTACTCCAATCACGTGCATTCCGGTCAGAAAAGGAGTGAATTCAAGGCTATGTAGCAGCCAGTGGAAAAACCAACGCCGGCTCGAGTACATACAACACCGTAAAGTTTAGCCTGATGCAATGCAGTAACGCGAATTTCGCATGTCTCTAATAATAAATTTGAATAAAACCAGAGAGAAAATAGGTGCGTTGGTAATAACTAGTAAAGAGAGCCACCTGTTTTTCGCGAAAAGACTTCCGCACAACCTATATTTCAATACCCTACAGGCATACCAGCAGTATTATTTTGCTTATTGGCGACGTGTCTCTGTGAGAATACATTTCCTTTCTTGACTGGCCAATCAGAACTAGGTTGCTCCGACACTGTACGTCTGTGGTTGGCTGTCAGACATCTTAGACGTGTGCGAGTTAAACTCATCCAAACGCGGTATTCGTTTTGAACTGACGTGTCTTGAATTACAACTATAGGCTCTTCACGGTAAAATGAGCACTTTTGAAAGCCCTGCTTAGTATCTACTTGTATGCAAGTTCTGTATTCCTCCGCCTTATGTAAGATTAACATTGCCATGGGCCTCATCACGGGCATCCTGACGTTATTCATGTGTTGTCTAGAGAAACCGTGAAATTATTAGAATACTAAACATTTTATAAATCTGCTAATTTTCACACACTGAGGGGTTAAAAAACCGAAAAGCGAAAGATATAATTTCAATTATCACAAATGGTTACCTAACACGTTTTATTCGACGTTAGCATATGGAACTATTTTCTATCCATCGTTACCAACTTTACAGGGCGCATGTCACTCAGTGCGTCCATTAAAATATATGCAGGCATGGGGCAGTAACATTTTTCTAAGGTTTATTTCAAAAGTGCTCACTTTATCGTGAACGACCTTTAGTCGTGGAATGTTTTCGCGAAAAACAAGGGGCCCTATTAGTGAGAAATAGTTGTTGTACAAAGTGTTTTTAAACTGATTACTAGGGATAGGAACATTTCGCTAGTTCATTTCAGGACAAGATAGACGTCCAACACGAGTACACTGAAGTTGACTTTGCAATTGGATCGCAGTTTATTAGACACGCCCTGGACGACTTTGAGCCAATAGCGGACTGGAAAGGAAACAAGTAGCTAATCCCATACTGCCAGGTGTGGAGTAACACTGGCTACTCACTGGACCAGCAGCCAATGAACAAACAACTGAAGCTCGAGTACTCGCAGGACTGTGGAGTCTAGCCTACAGGTCACTGCGGTGCGTTGTCCCCGTGGTGTCTTTTTTAGACTTGGTTAAGCTTAGTTTGCACGAGGCGTAGGAATACCCTTGAAGTAGGACTTCAGCAGGGCTTCAGAGAACATGTAAGTAGCCATGAAAGGACTGGAGTTATTATATAAAAGCGCCGGTGCGTGTCGTCTGTCACGGAAGCAAGCCGAGTCCCGGAGCGGAGCTAGAGAGAGAAAGTGACCGACCGACGCGACGTCTGGCCTGACGCAGCAGCAGCAGCAGCGGGCGGCGAAGAGAAAACGCGCTGGGAAGATGGCGGCGACTCCCGGCTGATTGGAGGGGATGTCCCCCACCTCTTCGATAACTTTCACCCCGCCGCCGGCTTGCGGAAGGGTCGGGGAGGGGTGATTAATAATCGCGGTCCGTCGTCCGATATGGGAGCTGGACAATGGGAGTCGTGCGGTGAGAGGCCAGTCTTCCCTTTCGTCGGGTTCCCCGCCCTCCTATGTACACTTCCTTGTCTACGAACTGGTTCATGTAGTTACAGAGTCTATCATTCCGCTTCATGGAGACAGGTATTTTTCGCGGAAATATTTCAGGACCAGTTGTACACCAAAACACTTTATTTCATATGCTCTTTAGTGGTTGGATGATTCTAAATGTCACGTGCCTCAAGTGTCTGCCCGCGAATCACGGACGTTCAGTATCGGGGTACTTGTTTATGATTGGCCTAGTCAAATAGGAACATGTCTTCTCACGTAGACACCTGTCCAATAACCAAAGGAAGTTGTGGTTGTGAACGTAGGATATTGAAGCATGGCCACAAATATTTTCGCGAAAAACACCTGTCCCTAATAAGTCAGCATCCAGGTAGACGACATACAAGTAGAGACCTGAAAAATTCGCGGTTTCATTTCGGGACAAGCTTCAATTAGGGATAGGAGAAATTCGTGAGTTCGGTGACCTGTAGGCTAGACTCCACAGTCCTGTGTGTACTAGAGCCTCATATGTTTGTTCATTGGCTGCTGTCTCATAGGGTAGCCAGTGTTACTTCACACATGGCACTATGGCACTCGCTACTTGTTTCCTTGCAAGTCTGCTATTGGCTCAGAGTTGTCCAGGGCGTGCCTAATAAACTGCGATCCAATTGCAAAGCAAACTTCAGTGTACACGTGTTTGGCGTCTATCTTGTCCTGAAATGAACTCGCGAAATTTTCCTATTCATAGCTGCAATTTAAAATCTCGTACGTTTGTATTGCGTATGACATTGGTCCGCCCGTTAGTTTACACCTCATTAACATCTCTGAGCCAATTATAAACACATAATAAAATGCTGACCGTATCACCGTCTTCCGCTAATACAGAAAGCAACCAATTAACATTGAGGTTTGCATGATTTCTTCATAAGACAATGGAGTATAGCCTACAGGTCATCGGAACTCGCGAATTTTTCAGGTCTCCATAAATTGCAGGTTACCGTCGGTTGTCTAGTTACAACACGAAAAGGCAGGCTACTCAGCGATCACACGTGTTCTTATGAGATCTCTGACCGATCACGTTCTCAAGCCGAAGTGCAGTCGCTGGGAAGAATGCAGCAGGAAAACAAGTCGCTTCAACATTCACTCGGCGGTCATAATCAGGCTGGGTGGCGCAACGAGAGTGCAAGGGACTGATGTACTAACAACCTCAGCAGCGTGCAGCGCAACACAAACCAACTGCAGGTCATCCAGGATATCGGGCTGCAAAAACTGCGGAGCACGTTCACTTCTCGCTCGACCTTGGGGTTGGTCGCGGGTTGGCCAACAGCCGCCTCTGGTGAGGCGCGCCCCCGTTACAGCCGGACATGCCTGCCCGCGTTCGACACCTCCGGGCATTGCCCCTCTCCACTCGCAGATCAGCGAGGGAACTACAAGCTGAAGGACGTATCTGCTTTATCGACTTACGTAGCGAACGAGACTTTTCCATTTATCGTATGCGATTATTGCAATGCTAGGTGACGTACACTATATATATATATATATATATATATATATATATATATATATTATATATATATATATATATATATATATATATATAAAATTAGCGTCACTAATATTTTTCCGTGTACAGTGTTGAATAACTACCGAGTGTTAGCAATTAGATAATCATACAAGATATCAGTTTAAGTATTTGTTTACAACGATTGTATATATATATTTTATAATTACACAAAATACGTTGTTTCCTGAAGGTGAATAGTTTTGCATCAGTACATTCAACACGTTTTCGTCATGTAAGACGTACACGTAAAATTTCATCCATTCCAAAACAGAACAAAGTTTATTCTTCACTTTCTATAATATTTTTAAAAGGAAATTGTGTCACATTAGAAAACATTAAAAACAATTAACTGTAAGCCCCGTTAAAACCATGTATATCACTGTTATGCTCCGATTATGACTGGCTGGAGAAAGACACGCGACCGTCTCTTTACTAGAGCCATCTATCTTTTGCGGACGCAACTTCTTGAGACCACAAAGCTATCATTCCGCCTATAGGCTGTTCACGGTGAAGTGAGCACTTTTGAGGCCCCAGTTACTTTTTCCTTTCAGCCCTTCTTCATCATTTAACCATATTTTTAAATAAATATTACCATGTAAGTAATGAACACAGTGTTTATAATCCACCGCACTTGCAAGTTAACGTCTGATGTAAAAATAAAATATATTTATCGACTATTATTCCAAATGAGAGAGCTTTCGAAAGTGTTCACTTTACCGTGTACAGCGTACATTAGTGTTTACTCACCGTGCTTGCACCGGCTCCAGCCCACTTCACACAGCAGTTTTAAAAACGTGCTTGCGTGCTTGGCTCAGCTTCTCTACGGGGAAGCCACTGAAACTGAATGCTATACAGAATGTCCGGTATAATTCCATTTTGGAATTCCCTGACTTTTCCCTGTTTTCCAGGAAGTATGTTGCCGCTTACCCTGACCTATTTTTAGTACTGAAATATTCCAATGCCATATTTTTCCACTGTTGACGGAACAAATATGCTATCAGTGAAGTTGAATTAAATTACATTGCAACAGACTAAGCAAGCAGAGCAAGCATTTTATTCAGCCCATCATATGTTTCACACGATGCAAACAAAAATATTCAAAATAATTTTCAGAATGTTGAAACTTTCCTCTGCGTTGAAAATGTTTTGGGGCAACTCTCGTAATTGTTTTTTTTTTAAAGTAAGTTAGCTTATATTAGCAAGTGAGTTAGTGTTTATAATTTTTTGTTTCAGACTGTGACTGAAATGTCATTACGCATCGATTTTGGGATATTTTTTTCGATTGGTGTTTTGACGCAAATATATAATAAAAATTTTATTTATACCTATTTTAAAGAAGACAAATAGAAGGGAAATTCACACACGCGCGCGCACACACACACACACACACACACACACACACACACACACACACACACACACACACACACACACACACACACACATATATATATATATATATATATATATATATATATATATATATATATATATATATATATATATATATATATATATATATATATATTCACTTGATTTTCAATGCGCACGAGACAGCAAATCAATCATATACATTAGCTGATCCTCCACTGTTTCGGCAAACTCACGAGTGGAATATGTGGAATGTACGACTGCGGCAGCGTGAATGTGTTTTGATACGTTAAAGACAAACCACTGCTTCGTAGGTTGGAGTCAAGGTCTTCCACACAAAAAGACCTCGTTCCGAAACCGATTGAGCAACACTTGGAAATTTAATAATTTCGTTGGTAGTTTAGAACATAATTTTTTCACGAACGACGTAGCAACGATTTATTTCGAAGCGTGCTGACCTGTATTGGGCCCGTCTACACTGTAAAAAGAGTTTTTAATAAAATTAACTTCCTAAATTGTAATAACATTTACAGAGCTAAATGCATGGTTTACTGCAAACAAATTAAATCTCAACCTATATAAATCATATCTTATGAATTTCCTCACAAAGAACAGAAAAAACATTAATTCATATGTTAGCAGTAACAGAGGCGAAATAAATGAAACCACAGTGATTAAGTTTCTTGGTTTAAAAGTAGCCAATTTACTTAACTGTAAATCTCACATTGCGTATATTTTATCTAAACTAAGTTCAGCCTATTTCGCTCTGCGGGGTGTTGCAAAGGTCTTGACCAAAAATACAGCAAAAATGGTACATTTTGCATATTTTCATTCCATCGCATAGTGTGTTATGGTATAATTTTTTTGGGGTAATTCCACTGACAGCAAAAATAGCGTTTCAGATACAAAAGAGAACTGTAAGAATAATCTATGTAGACCTCTTTTCAAGAGCTCAGAGATTTTAACAATTGTATGTGAGTACATGTTTTCAGTACTTAAATTCATGTCCAAAAACAGTAATTTATTTCAGAAAAATGAGTCCTTTCACGAGCATGACATTAGAATTAAAAAAAAACACTTGCACTTGGCTTCAGTTAACTTAAAACTTGTCCAGAAAGGGCCATCCTACCTTGGTAGCCAACTTTTCAATAAGCTACAACACCTTCAAGAAATTAACTTCTCTAACCAATAACTCTCTAAAAAACAGCCAAAATATTTTTTTCTAAACTAATATTTTATAGTGTAGGTGAATACCTAAACTACAAAAATTAGAAATTATTGCATAACATGTCCTTGTATACATTTCTTGTTCCGGGTTTTCTCATGTCCTTTTTCTTCTGTTTCAGCAAAACGACGACGCCCCACAGTATGTTGGAGGACGATTGGTCAAATTATGACGAAAATATGTGATGCGTGTGCGTGTAGTGTAGCATATATATGTGTGTGTTTACTGTGTCCAGTGTATAAATTTTGTATACAGTAATTTGACTTGTCCAATATCTTTGTTCAGCTATGTATTGAAAAAACGATCTTACGAGTGCAATAAAACAAAACGAAAAAAAATAAATAAAAAATTAACACATTGAGGTCTGCACACATTTACTGGCACTTAAGACAAATTAGAAGTGAGTCACCTATATCCACTACTGCAAGAACATCGGTTCTGTTGGTGTCTGTGTTAGAACTCACCATCGTCCTATTGGTCCATACCACACCGGACACTACCCTGTACTTTACAGCGTTCATTATTGGCCGGTCATCAACCAATGGAGAGCCGAGCCGATACTGACCCAATCAAAAGTCCTTTATTGTATAAAATGATTTACACTCAATCATGTCCCTTTGATTGGCTATCAAAAAGAAATTATATGTTTAGCAATATCATTGTTACTGCGTTAGGTATTCTTCTGGAGGTCATGTCTAGCCGAACAAAGACTGCATATCCATGCGAGATTTGTTCTGAACAAAGAAATGTTCAACTTAGCTTTGCTCGAGCTACAGTCGAGTAAAGTCTACAAAGTGTTAAGGAATACTGGCATGTTAAGAAATAGTCGCAGTGCAATTTATCATTTGTTTGTAAACTGTCACATTAAAAATTTACCTTTAAAAAAAGTTTTTTAAAATTAGTTTTTAACGTGGCAGTATTTTCTGAGAAAGTTGTGTAAATTTTTTTATTTGTTTCAAACTGTTATTTTTATAATTGATGCATTGAGATGAAATTTCTTTAAAATTTGTCCTCTCAAATTTACTATACATCAGATTATAAATACGGGAATGTTTAGCATAAATGATGTTCAAAATTGGGTACTTTACACATTTCACTGTTTCCTAAACTACAAGTAGGGTAAAAAATCGTGAAAATTTAAGCCAGCGTATGTTCCATAACACTCGTAATTTAGTCTTTCATGATCGGATGGACAAGAGTTTGTCTCGGCTCAGTTGTATGGAAACGTTATGCCTTAGTATCAGAATCCTCATTGGTCCAGTAAAAAGGGATTGAATCTTCACACATGCATGACAGCCAATAAGGAAAGAAAACTGTCGGACATGTTTATAGTATGTTGAATCCTGGCAAACAGTCAACTTTTGCCGCGATAAACCAGCTTCTATAGCTATAGTCTATTCACAGTAAAGTGAGCACTTTTGAAAGCCCTCTCATTTGGAATTATAGTTAATAAAATAATATTGTTTATGATAGCCTTAGACCTTAACTTCCGAGTGCGGTGAAATTTTATAGGCCTCTGTTTATTACTTTCGTGGGAATATTTATTTTAAACAGTGGTTAAAGCATTAAAAAAATTGCCTGAAAGGAAAAAGTAACCAAGGTCTGAAAAGTGCTCACTTTACCGAGAAGACAGCCTTTAATGTAGGAAGGCTACGATGAACATATGGGGGAAATATTTAACACTCTTTGTTTTCTCAATATGCACATATATTGATGTCGTAAATTGTGGAATGATTTCTTACAGTGTACGGTGACTGCTCGTGTTCACCACAATAAAACAAAAACTAATGCGACAGAAGAACTGTTCTCTAGGCCCAGTAGGGAAGTTTTAGTGCAGCAGCAATATAGCCAGTTTACCAGCATTACGATATCACGTTAGTTTACGGCAATTGTATTTGTTGCATGAATAACCGAAATATTGCTGACGTAGCTTTGTTGAAGGAAACTCTGTAGTACTCTGCTGTAAGACATGTATGTACTACAAGTAGTTGCAATTAAAATTGAAAATTCATACAGGACAACAAAATACAGTTAGTTGGTATTACTGTCCAGGTTTACCTTATTTAGTTGGCACCAGAAACTCATCTGAATGCTGGTCCTATATTAACTGTCTAAGATGGGTTATGGGTAGAAATCTGCGAATCTCGCAAATTCTTCCAACTCCAAAAAACGTAAACTTGTGTGTCCCAGAGTTGCTCGGACACGGACTGGCGTCTCTCCAGTCGATGGAAAGCCAAGGAGAAGTCGTAATACTGAGCGGTTAGAGCGCTCGCCTCCCACCAAGGCGAATCGGGTTCGATTCCCGGTCGGGTCGCTTCCGGCTTTTTTACGTGTGGGAATCGTGCCGGACTATGCCGCTGGTATGCAGTTTTTCTCGGGGATCTCCCGTCACCCCATCTTGTAACCCGGCGCTGCTCCATTCTCACCTCATTTCACCCTCGTCGGCTCTCAAGACCTCGTTAAGAGCCGCCCAAATCTCTCAACTCAACTACATATCTGTTTATGTGCAGAGAAGCATTTTGTTTGGCCAACCCACACCACCAAACGACTAACTACCCCTCCACCATTCTTGCTCACAGTTCAACACCTCATTTCTCGTTCACGCATAATTTATTTAAGTTATTTTTAATAAGACTTTTATTTACCTGCTAAATTTTTTAATACAGTTGCGGTTACTTAATTTTCAACAGTCTTAAAATTAACATACTTTATATTTTTCCGTTCGTATGACGCGAGAAAATAAATTAAATCTGTGTAACTTCAGGTGATATCTTTAACCATTTGCAAAACATTTACAGAACTGAAATTTTCAGAATAAATCAGGAGAAAATTCTATGGCAAAAGCAAGGTAAGGATCGCTTTTGCATCTCCCCTGTAATTACCGCTATAGGCTGTTCACGGTAAAATGAACACTTTTGAAAACCCTGCTTAATATATACTAGTACATACGTTATTGTTCCGCCTTATGTAAAATTAGCATTGCCATGGGCCTCGTCACTTTAGTCATGCGTCAGTCAAGTAAAACTGTGAAATTTTTAGGAAAGTAAATATTATACAAGTCGGCTCATTCTCACACTTCGATGCATTTTAAAAAATGCGAAAGGAATAATTTAAGTTATCACACATGGTTACCTAACACTTTTTATTCGGCGTTAATATATGGAACTATTTTCCATCCATCGTTACCAACTTTACTGGGCAAATTTCACTCAGTGCGCCCATTAAAATATATGCGTTCAGGGTCAGTGCCTTTTTTCTAACGTTCATTTCTAAAATGCTCACTTTATGGTGAACAGCATTTAAGATAAAAACCTCGGACTGAACAGTGAGCGATTATCCAGGTATAAAAAAATCGTGTCACGCGAGGCTTGGCACGATCCTCAACGCTTGACTGGGTGAAGAAGAAAAGGAAGCTGCTGCATCTTACGGTTATAGTCATGAACTCCAAACAAATCTAGCTTTGCAAAGGAGTAGAACTTAACTTGATGCTAATAACGTTGGGACTGTTTTTACTACTGTATTCCTCGTGTAAACCACGGGAATGCAGTAGATTTATTTTGTCAATGATTTAACAGCAGTCCAGCGTTAAGCCACCCCTAAAAAATATTTTCACAAATATGTCTAAACAAATGTATAGATTTTCTGTTGCAGTAATTTCTGAAATAAATTAGCATTTAAGGTTGATTCAAACAAAGATTCGAATCTGCAAAGTTTTGAATAAAAACTGAAATTCGAGTTTGTCCTGCGCTACACAAGCAAGTTAAGCCGTAACAAAACTCTATCTGATAAAAGGTGACCCGGAATAGTTGGTACACGAATCACTCAGCACTTTTGAAACTCCTTTTTATTTCTCTTCTAACATTTCAAGTATACACACCATACCAATAAAAGGTCTTTGGATATTGCTTATTGAGATGTGTTGAGGAATCACGATCTCGACGGAGCCCAGCCATTTGGTGCAACATATGCATGCATGAACTTGTCTCGGAAAACTTCCTGGCACATTTCCATTGTGCCAGAAGTGTTTTATTGCAATATCGTGGCATTTTGTGCCGTTTCTTAATAATTCTAAACTCAAGAGTGAGTGTGAGTTTTTTTTATGTCGGTTGTTGATATCATCATTGACGTATCGTATACAGCTCAATTTAACTATAAAAAAATCTAGTTAATTTTTTTATATAAAACATTTCAGCAGGGCTCTTTTTCTTGCCGTGCTGTATGGAAATGTTATGGCAATGATTCTGTGCAAAAATACCTGAAATTACAAGCGAATTATAGAATTCCCGTGCACTTACTCATGCTGAAAATATTGATAATATCGTCTGTTAGCATAATGATGGTTATGTGCAATGTTGTTCAAATATATAACCAAATGTTGATCACCATACGGCCAAACACTCCAACCAAATGTCAACTGTTTAACCAGAGTTTGTTGTTAACTATAATCGGCAAACCTTTTTGTTTTTTTTTTTTTTTTTTTTTTTTTTCCCGTAGAAGCATAAGACATTTTCACACTGTAGATTATGCTAGCAAGCAAAATATCCTTCTGATAATAGCCGTTTATAGTTATAAGTCGGGAGGGGAAATGACGGCATCTTATCTTCAATAAGTATGGCCACCTGTTTAACGCGGAAATATTTATGCGCATGCTATACTTCAACTTCGCACGTGCACACTTACAAGTTTCGTTTGGTTATTGGCCGCATGTTTGTGCGAGAAGACATTTTCTACTTGACTGGGCCAATCAGAATTAATTCATCCCGACACTGGACGCCGTTGATTGGTCGGTGGCCAACTAAGACGTGTGAGAGTTGAAATCATGCAACTGCGAAATTGGTTCCGAACTAACATGTTGTGCAGTACAGCAAGTCGTGGAATCTTTTCGCGAAAAACAGGTAGCAATATTAATAAGCACTGAGTGATTATTCATTTCCCCCCCCCCCCTCCTTTTAAAAATTCTTGTTTAGAATTCAAAAGGTTGGATTACAACATGAGAACCGAGAACTGCGCAGGTGGGTATTCCTGGGACGAAAGCAGAATTATGCGCATTACATGGCGTCATAGCTTTTCTAGGCGCTTCATGCTTGAGATTTCGTGCTAAGTGCAATCATGAGAAGTTCGCCTTGAGAAATTTTCTCGTCAGAACCCACTAAGTAAGGTCACATGGACAATGTTCTTAGCGTATAGATAAACATCAGCGCTGGCTGCAAAGATGGAAACGAGCTTGTAGAATGTATTCTTTTAAAAATTTATGCAAATATTTTCACTCAACGAGCGCAGGCTACCTGAACAACTGTTAATGCATTAACGTTTCTTGGCACGCACACTTCAAAAATGTTTAAATGAGGAATCGTTTTTATTTGTAGGTATTTTGGAGGGCTGTTTGCTAGGATTCTATGTACTGTACACACGTCCAACAGCATTTTTTCCCCGTTATTGGATGTCGTGCATGTATGAAGCTACTACCCCATTTCATAGGGCCAATGAGGACTCTGATAGTCTAAGGCACAACGTTTGTAACTGATCTGCAAAGAAAAAGCCGAGTTAAATACACCCGACCACAAAACGTCAAACTAGCAAGAGTGTTATCAAAAATATGTTAGCTTAAATTATTTATCTTTTTGTTCCATCTATTTTTTCAGTATTTTTAGCTATAAGACCCTGCCAATTCTCGTCAAAAAAATAACACCCAGCTGGACTCCACAGTCGTCTATACAAATCGAATAGAAGTCACTTGTTCATTGCCTGCTGCCACAGGCGGAGCTAATTCTCCTGTATGACCCGGCCACACGGAATGAAGCTACCAGAGTGCTGAGTCGTTACTGTTGGTTCTGTGTCCTGCAAGGTGTGTCGGATGAGGGGAAATCAATTGACTAGTGCATTTAAGCTTGACTCACAACCATCCTTTTCATCCGTCAGTCGCCCGTCCGTCCGGCGGTCACGTGATCTTCAACCAATCGCAGGGCGACTTTTTTTTTCTATCTGTCAATTCGTCAAATATATTTCAAACTTTTTATTTTGATAGACCCGACGACGGATGGTCCACCGTCTTGTAATATCGTTCCTTGAACATGGCTGTCGGAAAACTGTCACTTGTTTATTTGTCTGAATAATATTATTTTTAATACACGAGGCATTCACGAGTTGTTTACTTTTTTACGTTTCACCTTTGAATTGAACTGAAGATGATTTGTAGATTTTCAGAGTGAGTGAGTGAAGCGATTTGGATGGCTGTTAACATCGGGGTCTTGAGAGCCGATGAGGGTGATTTAGGTGAGTACGGAACAGCGGATGGTTGCGAGTCCAGCTTTATTTGGTATCAGATTAGAATTCTCAAACCATTCGGGCCACAATTGTGTATTCATTCGCCGCTGTCATAGTGCGGTACTATTTTTATTCTAGTCGGTTGCACGTGATACGGTAACATCATTACTTCTTGTTTATTTCTGGCTAAATATTGAACAGGACGTGTCAAAACCACCACGGCCCAGTCATGAAACAGATACTGAAGTGTACGTGCTTGAAATCTACTGATATTGACTTTTAATGCGAAATATTAACAAGTAGGGAACATGGCCAATCAGCATTAGGTTACTACGACAGTGAACTTATGTAATGCGCGGGGAGACAAACGACGCTTAGCAAGTAAATCATCCAATCACGAAAATGTATATCAGTGAAAGTATCTAGAAATAAAACTAGGCGAGGAATTGGTTTTGCGAAAATAGTTTGTCCTTAATTACAGTTAGAGACATGCAAGATTCGCGTTATCATTCGGCATCAGGCTAAACTTCACAGTGCTGTCTGTACTGGAGCCGGCGTCGTTTCTCCATTGGCTGCTACATAGATATGAAGCCACGCCCTTTCTGACTGAAATGCACGTGATTAAGGCACACAATCGTGAAGTGTTCGTTTACTGGCGTAGAGTTACTCAGGGATTGTCAGATACATTATGCTCCAATGAGAAAAGTTTTCCAATGGTACAGTACACGTGTTTAAAGTTTAACGTGCCCCCAAATAATAACGCGATTTTTGCAGGTGTCTAATTATAGTTTTTCTAATTATACCCCTCTTTATGATACATTTTTCCCCTCCAAGCTCTTCCCTCCATGAGGCTGCCTGAACGTCATTGTTAGTTGCAGTATTGAGGATAATCCCACCACGTCAAAATGCGTATTGTGGCATCCTCCATCACCATTCGCGTTTCTTGACCAGTTTTCAACACACTGGATATTCAAAATAAGAAATAAATCTGCAAAAGTGCAAATGTTTTCTTGAGGAGACTACCTTCTCTCTTGACCCAACGCCTTTCCTTTGGAGCATTGGCAGAGATACTGAATTTGAAAGTTTTTTTTAATTTTTGCAATTTCAAATTCAAAATTTTTGAGCCAACATACCTTCAATAACACTCTAGCTAGTTTACTCCATTATAACTGGCTGATCAAGGTTAAGTTGATTGCATACAAATCAAGAACGTTCTGCGCTACAGTATCAGAATCCTCATTGGCCTAGTGAAATGGGGTGTTAGCTTCATACATACATGACAGCCAATAAGAAAAGAAAACTGTCGGACATGTGTACAGTGTGTTGAATCCTAGCAAACAGTTAACTTTTCCCGCGATAAACAATCATCTCTAAGCATGGCACACGTGGATATGTTAAAGATAAATCAT
Organism: Dryococelus australis; assembly: GCA_029891345.1. Taxonomy (NCBI): domain Eukaryota; kingdom Metazoa; phylum Arthropoda; class Insecta; order Phasmatodea; family Phasmatidae; genus Dryococelus; species Dryococelus australis. Next base: position 89,201,360 of record CM057005.1, on the reverse strand, counting down.
ACACATCCATCGCGAAATAATTCTTGAGACTTGACAGAAAAACGTTTGGATTGTAAATTCCGAAGGAGAAACTAAATTTAACTGTTAATCCTCGAAACTCTTCTATCGTTGCCAGGAGAAATTTTAATTGGTGGTTAAAGGGTTTCAAACTGTAATAATTTCAGTGGATATATGACTTACGCCCTAAATAATATGAAAAAAATAATAATGTACCGGTAACATAAGTAGATAGCCGGGAATTCCAGAGTTCAAGAAGTTACAGGATAGCCTTTAAATACTTGTAGTTAATTGCTGCTTCTGTGACTCGGCCACTCGTACCTGATACACGCTGAAGGACAGTGAACCAGTAACACTAACACACATGTAGGCAGAGACCGAGCGATCAGTCCCTTATCTCGGACATATTCGAAAATGAACTGACAATAAACTCAGTGTCAGTAATCTAACACTGCCACGTTTCGAGCCGTTCCACAATGCACGACCACGTAAGAAAACGGACCCGGGAACGCAACCGGAACGAGCCGACGACAAAGGGACGAATTTGAACCATTCTACAATACGAAGAAACGCGCAGTCTTGCAACTTACGGACTCAATAATAATCATCTGTTGCAAATTACTCATTTAGGTTTCATAATATACACATCTCATTTTGTATATTTTTACAGTGTTTAACAATTTGTAAATACTACCGCCGAACCATGTGCACTAATTTATCAAAAACAAAAGTGATAATAGCCACGGCAAATACTCGATTCCTATTGGCTGTATGGCTTTCTTACGTGCATCCGTTTGTTATCCGTTTCCGTACGCGTGTCGCTGTAGATTGAAATGGAGTGTGTTACGTGCTCGGCTACCGTGATCCGCTCCGCGTCATTGTGGAACGCGCCTTACAGGTGAGTTTACTCTCACGCTCCAACCCAATGGCAACATTATATTTACAGCTGACGCCAGAAGTGTCCCTTGGCTAGGGCCACCTGTTTTTTCCACTAAAAGATTCACGCGGAGGCTAGACTTCAATATACTATGTGCACACTTGTAGGCTTCATTTGGCAACTGGCCACTTGTCTTTGTGTGAAGAGAGTCCGTTTCATGGTGAGCATATCAGAATTAAGTTTCTACGTTTCTGACTGTCCGTGATTCGCGGGCAGACAGATAAGACGAGTAACAATTCAAATCACCCAATCACAAGAGTGGTTCTGAACTAAAGTGTTTTGGAACACAACTTGTCCTGAAATCTTTTCGCGAAAAACAGGTGGCAAATCTGTAAAAGTTGGTAACCCTACTGCGAATAAGTACAGAACTGCAAAATTCACGTTATTCTTTGGTGCCACGCTAGATTTCGCTTTTCTATACTTGCTTGAGCACAGTTCGTGATTTCATTGGTTACTGGCAACTGTACGACGTCGTTTACCCATGTGGTCGCTTTACTGGAGATTGATCGCTCAACCGTTGAGGCTTTACTATAGGCTGAAAGTGTCCTTGGGGCGTGCACACAAGTTGTTGCCCAATAGTAGAAGTCACTCAAGCCTACAACATCTTGGAGTTTAGTCTGCACCTTCAAAATAACCGCGAATTTTGCAGGTCCCTACGAATAAGTGTAAAACGGTTGGTAATAAAGAGTCATTAAAAGTACCTAATTGTAGTTACAATTACTCGCATTTTTCTGTAAGGGGCAGAGACCTTGGAGCGCTTACATGACGTGAGTAACGAATTCGGTTATCACGCAACGTCGCGATTTCCCACGTACGTTACGGAAGCCAGCGGGCCATGTCGGACACGGCACTTAGCTTCTGGCGGAAACTTACCAGAAGGGAAGCGCTAGCTCGAGGCGGCGCACAACTACTGCGTGTTCGCGGGCAGCTGCTTTATATCTACTTTTCGCTAAGCATAACAAATACCCGTAACTAGAGACCCGGAAATGTAGCGGATTCGTTCGCCAGCAAGCTAGACTCCACAATCTTTTATTCATTCGAGCATCAGTTAGTAGTTCATTGACTGTTGCTCCACGTAAACCCCAGACCAGGTTACATATGTAGAGCCACCTATGTTTCATGAAAAGATTCACGCGAAGGCTACACTCCAACGTCCTAAGGCATGCGTTACTGGCCCCGTGTCTTTGTCGGGAGACAGTTTCTTACCTGACCTGACCAATCAGAATTACGTAACTCCAGGACTGTGTGTCCGTGATTCGCGGGCAGGCGCTTGCGATGCCCGACAGGTAACACTTTGTAGACTATGCTGGAGTGCAGCTCGAGAAAAGCTAATTTGAAAATTTCTCCGTTGTTCAGAACTAAACTCGCATGTATGTGCAGTCTTTGTTCGCTTAGTGTTTAACATGACCTCACAAGAACACAGCAGCGCTGTAACAATGATATTGCTTATTGACAGAATTAATTTTTATAGCCACTCAAAGATATGATTGATTGTAAATCCTTTTATACGATAGACCTAAAGGACTTTTGATTGTGTCAATATCAGATCGGCTCTCTATTGATTGATTGTAATTGCAATTGTAAAGGGCTCTTTTAACGTCCTCCGGTTTTATGCTTGAAAGCTTAGCAGAGGATGGCTTACGGACTAACTTATAACCTAACTTGAATTAACACCCGTGCCTTACCCGGGATTCGAACACAGAGCCTCCAGCACCCCCAGATCGGTGGCGCACCAACCGACTGCGCCACGGGAGGTGTCCGGCCAATAATGAATGCAGTAAAGTTCAGGTAGTGTCTGGTGTGGTATGGACCAATAGTACGATGGTGAGTTCTAACACGGACACCAACAGAACCAGTGTTCTTACAGTAGTGGATATAGGTGACTCACTTCTAATTTGTCTTAAGTGCCAGTAAATGTGTGCAGACCTCCATGTGTTAAACTTTGGTTGCATGAGGCGGAGGAATATACTGAAAGTAGAACTTTAGCAAGGCCTCAGAAAAATTTGAAGTAACAGCGGATGTACTATAGCCTGCCCACGGCACAGTGAGCACTTTTGAGACCCTAGTTGTTTTTTTCTTTCAGTCATATTTTTTCCTTTAACCACGTTTTAAAATAAATTTTGCCGTGTAAGTATTAAACATAGTGTGTACATTCCACTGCACTCGGAAGTTAACGTCCAAGGCTAAAATGAAATGCATTTATTAACTATTATTGTAAATGAGAAGGCTTTTCAAAAGCGCTCAATTTACCGTGAATAGCGCATATATCTCATATTTCGCGTATGTTGTGGATGGGCCATCATCAACCGGTCAGCCACAGGCTTTCTGCTCAGCGCTGCCACAACGGACCTTGTAATTCCCCCGTCCCGTTAACCACTCGCGTGACGAAGCGAGGCTATAACAGTAGCTGTATCGTGGGGCGCCCTTGTTTTTATACACGAGCTGACGGGACCCGCGGACCCGCTAACTACGTTCTTCCCGCCTCTGGATTCCCTGACTCGCGTCCCGTGCTGTATAGCTAGTTCGCGGTTAGGTGAGCATTGAAACCAACCTCTGAGAAGACGGAAAAAAAACCCTACTCGTAACTGCATACATTTTACTGTTACACCGAACGGCCATGTTCTCAGTGAGAATCCTAAGATGGAGTCACGTCGAAAACTTAGCCTACACAACCCAGCACAACCTCCTTAGTTTTAACCAAGAGTGAGTTTTCGAACCAGTTCAGGCCTCGAACAGTGGATGCCAAATCTTTACCTGGTGGTCACCGCCAAAATTAATTCGTAACATACAGCAGTTTCAATTATTCTTGTATCGAAGATAACCAGCAAACTTACACCCATTGTATTTATAATGCTTTTGAAGCCAAAGACTGTGAACCTGCAAAATTTGCGTTATTTTGGAGGTGCAGACTGAACTCCAAAGATGTTGTAGGCTTGAGTGACTTATATACTATTGGCCAACAACTTGTGTGCACGCCTCAATGACGCTTTCAGCCTATAGTAAAGCCTGAACGGTTGAGCGACCAATCTCCAGTAAAGCGGCCCCACAAGTATATGACGTCGTATAGTTGCCAGTAGACAATGAAATCACGAACTGCGCTCAAGCAAGTATAGAACAGTGGAGTCTAGCATGGTGCCAAAGATTAAAACGAATTCTGCAAGTCTCTACCAACGACACACAGTTACGTATGAACCAAAAGGTTTGGTGCACGAATTCTAGTTAGGCCCGTAAGCTGCTTGTTTAGTTATAAATTTAAGATGGTTCTGTTTGTAAGCACGTATCCCCATCTTATGTCTTCTGCCACAAAAGTTGGGAGTAAATAAACTCATTAAAGAAAAACGCTAGACAAACCAAACAAAAACTATGCCTAAGTTAACCTTGTAACATACATATTTATATACAACTCCCTAACAAGTGAATTATGACCTGGGAATACGGTAATGCAGATAACGCGTAAAATACGGGGTGGAGGGGAGGCATGCAATAGCACATAAGCCCCTAAACATCATATACATCAATTTTATTTCAATATAAAATATTCCTCGTGTGTATCCTTTTTGTGGATGGACTGCAGAATAATTTCACACAAATTTGTTTCCGTGTTCACTGAAAACGAGACAATTTTCTCCCCACTAGCTTCGGCAGTGAGGTGTTACACAGCATTCCGAATAAGGTCGCATAGACCGGCTTTCGCTGTTAAACTGAGGTTGAAAAACCGTACTCCAAAATACAGCGTTAATCGAACGGGTCGAAACTACCGCTTTCGCGAAAATCGATTAATATAATTCTTTGCCAGCTCGTGCTGTTTGCCTGATAGCTAGAGGGGGTGGTGTATAGCTGGAAAAGTTGACCCCTCGCCATTCAACGTACTGTACACATGTCAGACAACTTCCCATAGTTACTGGCTGTCATGCATGTACGGAGCTATTGGCTGTTCACTTTTGGAAACCTTGTTTAAGATCTACTTGTATGCACGTTGTGTATTCTTCCGCCTTATGTAAAATTATCATTGCCACGAGCCTGATCACTTTATTCATGCGCCGGTAAAATGAAACTGTGAAATTAATAAAAAAGTAAATACTTAACTAATCAGCTAATTTTTACACTTCTATGCATTAAAAAAAAAGAAATTGAATGAAATAATTTTAAGTTATCACAAATGGTTACCTATCACTTTTTATTTGACGTTAAGATGTTGAACTACTTTCCATCCATCGTTACCAACTTTACTGGGCGAATGTCACTCAGTGCGCCCGTTAAAATATATGCATGCAAAGGTTCATTTCTAAAGTGCTCACTTTATCGTGAAAAGCCTTTAGTCAGTCCACTCATATAGTTACGTTCAACTTTCCTGAAGCATTTCTAAAGTTCTACATACAGTATATCCTTCCGCTTCAACGCAAACAAAGTTTAACCAAGTCTATAAAGTTACAGCAAAAGGACAACGCACCGCATTCGTGCGCACTCAGTTTAGTAATATTTCGCGTGATAACTATTTCTTACTAGGCATTACTGACACAATCCTATTTTCCCTCTTTTTTTTTTTTAGTTTGGAATAACAGAGCTCGGAAAAATTCGCGAGTTTAACGACCTTTAGGATTGACTTCATATTTGTTCGCGCACACAAGGCGATATCAAATGCGCATTTGCTGCCTGCTTTCACGGTGAGAGGTGGTGATTGGGACTTCATTTTGCTGCCTGTTTACTATTGGCTCACAGTCCTGGAAGAGGTATCTAATAGGTCGTGGGTCAATTGCAGAAGTAACGCTAACATACAAGTGTTTCAATTCTAGCTTGTCCCGAAACGAATCCGCGAATTTTTCAAGTCTCTACGTATTAATTATAAATAAAATTCTGTAATTTATAGATAAAATACAACTAAAATATCAATTTACCCAAAAATAAACTACTGTTGTGTTAACGAAAATATAAATCGCTTGTGATAGGCCTACACGGCATAAGGTATTTAGAAAACAAATAAACATGCCTAGGGGTAGTGAACTTCGTGAAAAGATTTCAAGACAAGTTATGTTTCGAAACACTGTATGGCCGTTTACCTATTTTTATTGGCTGAATTAGGCCTACTTTTCGACACGCGTTAACTGCCTTCACACGAATTATGTAGGAGCAGCGCCAATGTTGCCGCATTCTGAGTGGCCCAGTAAAATTTGAAAACGCCTTCTCAAGCAGACAACAACCAATGGCAATATACAAACTGCTTCTAAGTTTTTATAGTGTTGAAATCGACTGTGTACTCATATTTTTTCGCGAAAAATCACTAGCTCTAAACACGCTATGCATGGGGGTAGTTACAAAAATATGAAGACACCTCGACTAGACTGTTATCAGTCGATGTAAGGCAGAAATCAGTTACGTCTGGCAGCCAAATCTGTTGCTAGCATTAGGATAAGAGCAGTGAGTGCCGATAAGTAGGGATAGGAGAATTTCGCGAGTTCAATGACCTGTAGGCTAGACTCCTCAGTCCTGTGCATACTGGAGCTTCAGCTGTGTGTTCATTGGCTGTTGCCTCACACCTGGCAGTTATGGGTTTGCAAGGTGTTTCCTTGCAAGTCTGCTATCGGCTCAGAGGCGTGCAGGGCGGGTCTAATAAACTGTGATAAAATTGCGAAGGTGACTTCACTGTATAAGTGTTTGACGTCTATCTTGTCCCGAAATGAATTCGCGAAATTTCCCTATCCCTGCCGATAAGGCAAGACCAGTCCTAAAGCCAGCTGTGATATACTCGTGACGACGCCCACGACGAATGCATCAATCACACTGAACTGGTTTCGCCTCGCCCCGACAACGGACAACGGCCCCTTCACGCACTCTGCCGGGTGTCGCAACCGTCAGGGCGACAAGCCGCTACTAACAGAATTTATTTGAACGCAAGCTGAAACACCACAGGAAGCGTGTAATGGGCCCCTTCTTGCTGCTCGCTTGTGAGTGGTCGGAATACATTCAGTTTCCCCTAGGCTGCACGGTGGTTATTGGCTCCATGCTGCGTGCACCGATAATGTACAGCTGTGAGCAACAATCAGCCTACCTAGCACAGCTTCACCACACGCCCATGCTCTATAAGTAAGTTAATCAACTTGAAGATAAAGGATAATTGCTTCAAACAGAGCACCGCACTCAATCTTTCAGCATGGAAAACTTATTAAAAACATGAACTCCAAAAATTGTCATAAAAATAAGATTTACGATGTGTATAAAAGAAGAATGCATATTGGAAAATATTTTGCTAGAATTTTTTTTATTTAAAGGTTAAAAAATTAATTAATAAGAGTATATTTTTAATCAAAACTTAAGCGTATTGGCATTCCAGGTGCTTCAAAAAGCACATTTGGCAAAAAAATAAAAATGATTATCAAGCAAAACTATCATAATAATTACCCTGGTTTAAAGTAATAAAACATTTGTATGTTGGTAAATATTTTTTAAAAGTCGATTTTATTCACGTCCATTTCAACCACAAATGTTATCATTTTTATAACTTAAGTGAATGTACATACGTGAAATCAATTACTTAAATCACTTTTTAACATTACTGCCCTATTTTCTGGCCTATAATCATAACAATTATTATGATTGCCCTACTTGGCGGTTTTCTTGGAAAATGTGGTTTCTGAATCTTCCAGAATTGAAAGACGTTTAAATTTTGATTAGAAGTTAACACATTAACTAACTATTTTAAACATTTAGCCATATAATTGTTGCGAAATATTGAAGCGTTTTAAAAAATACACGATGTCAATGAAAAAGTGTTACGAATTAAAAGGGGTGGAATGTAACATATTTTATTGAGGTAGCCATGTTCGTAAATGCCTGCTTATATCCAAAATGACCATTATAGCTAGGGATAGGAAAATTTCTCGAGTTCATTTCAGGACAAGAAAGACGTCAAACACGTGTACACTGAAGTTGACTTTGCAATTGAATCGCAGTTTATTAGACACGCCCTGGACAACTCTGAGCCAATAGCAGACTTGCAAGGAAACAAGTAGCGAGTGCCATACTGCCAGGTGTGAAGTAACACTGGCTACCCTACGAGACAGCAGCCAATGAACAAACATATGAGGCTCTAGTATACACAGGACTGTGGAGTCTAGCCTAAAGGTAACTGAACTCGGAAATTTTTTCTTTCGCTAATTATAGCGTGTAAGGGGGGGGGGGCGGCTTCAGGTATTAAGAAAGGTGCATGCAAGTTGCGGAGAACATCGTTGATAGAGAAGTTCAAAATTCGCGTTTTTATTTAAGGACAGACTGAGCTGAAAGTTACTGTGCGTTTTGACTGAATTCAGTCACTGGCCGGAAATATGCTCGGTACGCCTGCGAGGTCTTGCGAGCCATTAATATTAGTTCAGCGATGAGTGGCCAATCTCTTTTAAGGTGATCAAGCATGTAGGTGGCGTTTATTAAGGTGCAGCGGCCAATGAAACCACGGAATGCGTTCCCTTGTTTATAAGGCAGTGGAGTCTGTCCTCTCACCGAAAGGTAACGCGAATTTTGAACCGTCTCTAGTCATTGAAGATGGCCGGCGTGATCTTCATGGTTTCGAATGCTGCACGAATCCCGGCCACAAGTTCTTCTCTGGTATTCACAGGGAACACGAGTGGTTTTACGTGTCCCCAAAGGGGATATGCATTCTTCTTCCAAATGCAACACAAAAATTAAATCTTCTTTCCTGACAATTTTGGTAGTGTGTAGCATACTAATGGCGGTTCCCGATAAAGTGAGCACTTTTTAAATCAACCGTAGAAAAATGTCACTGTTCCTACCTGTATATATTATTATCGGGAGTACTGAGTGGCATGCGCACAGTAAAGTTAGTGACGATAGATGGAAAGTAGTTCCATAATATCTTAGCATAGAATAAAAAATGTTATATGACCATAAGTGACGACTTAAGTTATTTCTTTCCCTTTCTGTTTTTTTTAATGCGTCGAAGTGTAAAAATGAGCATGTTTGTAAAATATTTACTTTCCTCGTAAGTTCTCAGTTTCACTGGACCGATGCATGGGTAAAGTGATGAGGCCCTTGCCATGTTAATTTTACATAAGGCGGAAGAATACACTACGTACATTCAAGTAGTTCCTCAGCAGGGCTTTAAAAAGTGCTCATTTTACTGTGAACCGCCTATACTTTATAATGAGGTCATGGTGTGTTGTCGGACGAGGTGTCCTATTAGAAACTAATTATTAAATAATATCCTTATACTTTAAACAATGTCTACTTTCCAAATTGAAACTGATATGGTGATGTTTTTCGTTGACGCCTGCAGTAGGTAGCTAAAATTCTTCACTTTTTTTTTTATTTTAATAAACCCTTAACAAAACGCATTTATGTACAAATTGTACACTGTGAAAAAATTTCTGGTAAACTTTCTAAACTGTATTGGGTGTTTGTTATCTATATATTGTATGGCAATGTTACCACACATCGAACTGCAAATGTAGGAAGGTTTAGTATCACTACAATATACAAAGTTGGGAATTTCTCCTCCACGCATTTAACTATTTCCTGAGCAAACCAAGGAACGCTACCATGGATGCATGGGCAATAATTTCACCATATGCTCTTTCCCACTATACATATACACTGATGTGATAAATTTGTCAATATTTTTTTTAGATTGCAGAAGCAGGCGTTTTTCGTCTCGAGAAGTATCACTTCCACGACGGGGCGCCTTAATCATTTCAGTCACAATGGGCAATGTAGTGGGCATATATTACATACAAAATGGTCCACAAAGTCACGGTATGCAGTGACAAACCAGTGCCCATTTAAGTTACTAAATGACGGGAAGAATATGGCATTTTGTTGTGTCGCTCGCCCGTATTATAGTCCATTTAAGGTTACTTCCGATTTATTCTAAAGCCCTGCTCAAGTTCTACTTCAAGTATATTCCTCCGCCTCGTGCAAGCAAAGCTTAACCGATTCTAGAAAATTACACCAAGGTGACTACGCGCCGCATTCGTGCGCACTCAGTGTAATGATATTTTGAATTAGAACTATTTTCTTACTAGGTATTGCCAACACGCATATTTCCTCCCTGTTTATATTTATATTAATTATATTTGTAAAATGTTATTATTTATTTTTAAAAAAAGTGCAAGTAAAAGTTATATTTAATAGGAAATACGGTGATTTAGGTTGACGCACGCATAGACATACGAAACAACGTAAGCACGTCACACATGGCGTGTTTTTTTTTCAAAGGTTTGATTAAAAAAGTTCGAAGACTACAGACGTCAAGAAACTCTCGCAGCCAGTCACCGAACGGATACGCCTACGTCAAAGTAATCGTTATTTCATTTCTGTATACTTGCCTATTCTGTGGCACCTACTGCTGAGTTGCTGGAACTAACTGACGTCCGAGTGTGATTTGTTACTGCCAAACTTGCCCTGCAGCGTACAGTGCTGCAACACTGACATTTGAGGAACGCTCTGTTGAGAAACTAGACTTATGTCGACATTTGAATTCGGAACGTGTTCTTGAGGTTATGTTTCCACGTGTCCAGGGCGAGGTGAATAGGGGAACATGCTGATTCAACTGGTAGCACTTTGAGATAAACCTTTACAGCAGCTCGTTAACGTACTGCATAAATTACCGCGACAACTAACTGCAGTATTTTACGTTAAGGTTGGCAGTAAACTAAGGAAGTTAATTCACTGACAACGTTTTTACCAAAAGGGAAATGTTTACGGACAGGAATTTTTTTCATGTAGGTACAGAATAAGTACGTAGCCTATAGGGAAGCGAAACGGTGTGGTGGTCCTGACATTTGGATTTATTTTACACCACTTCAGAATAACTTTATACCACACATTTTAGTTTATAATTAAGGCTCTACTGCCAACACTTAAGCGTCATGGAAAAAAAAAAAAAGAATTGCGAAAAAAATACTGTCTGTAAACATTAAACTTTCAATATTTTAAACGTTGATTTCAAAAGTTGTCACGTTACCATGAACAGCCTTTAGTTATGTTACCTTACATTCTGCATCGTACACATTTTACTAAGAATTGACGGAACAGTCAAATGCTGTAGTCACTTGATCGGCTAGTTACGATTTTGTTTTAGTTGTATTTTATTGTAATTTAATTGTTTTTTTTTTCATTGAGATAGAGTTACTTTTGTTGTAAAATTCAAGTTGATTATATCAACGAAGAAACGACGTCTTATCAATTATATTTAAGCTGGTTGTATGTTAATTTGCCCTTCAATTTTTTGGTTGCATACCTGAAAATTCCTGTTCTCTTAAACTAATATACTTATCACTACAAGTGATATCTTGTATGTAGGCATAGTTCAGATTATTTTTCAATTTTATTACATAGCTATTCGTAGTGTCTGCAATGAATTGTCTGTAACATGACCAGTATATATGAAAACCGTCAAAACGGGTAACCAATGTTAGAGAAATTTTTTCTCAGTGCATTTATTTTTAAGATAACTGTTCAAAGAAGAACATGTTCAAAGTAACTTTCTCCAAAAAGGCTGCTACGTTGATATGTATGTGTGTGTGTGTATATATATATATATAATATATATATATATATATATATATATATATATATATATATATATATATATATATATATGTATATATGTATATATATATATATACATACATACATACATATATAATTTTTATAGTAAAAATGGAATATTAATGTTAAATTTTCTAAAAAATACTAAACACAAAAATTGGCAAGATTTCTTAACGTACCAGTAATCCTTTAGGCCCGGTCCACAATGCACGTATACGTAAGAAAACGGACTCGGAAACGCAAGCGGAACAAGCCGACGACAAACGGATGAATTTGAACCATTCTACAATACAAATAAACATACAGACTTGCAACTTACGAAATCAAAAATCCTCAGCTGTTGCAAATTACTGATACAGATTTCATAATACACACAATTCATTTTGTATATTTTTGCAGTGCTTAAAAAATGCGTAAATACTACTGCCGAACAAAGTTCACTCATTTACTAAAGCAAAAATAATCACCGCCACGGGCAAATCGAAGCATTTGTTGCCGTGTATACCACAATGGCCACGAAATCGAATATCGACAAACCAAATACTCGATTCCTATTATCTAAACGGATTCACGAACACGGAAGAAGTGGGAGATTCTCAACTTTCTTACGTGTGTGTCCTACTTCGTTTCCAGCAATTGTTCGTTATCTTAAAGTTTGTTGGCGTCAATCTTTGTGGTGCACGATTCTGATTGGCTGAGCCCGTCAAACAGCAAAGGAATTTTAGAACCGGTCCAATCTTTCCCAGACAAATATGGCGGCGTTTATGACGTTTCAATGACGTCATAACTGTCCAGCTTTATTTGACCGAACTTATTGGAAGCAGTTTGACGGAAAAGTTTTACAGTGCGACAGGGGTCAAGAAAACCCGTTTTGTTTCAAACCTGAGTAGAAGTAACCTTGGTATAGCCAACATCCCTCTCTCCAAAATAAATGAAATAAAAATAAATACAAAAAAGCTCGGCAGCTGTTAGGAATGGCCGATAGTCGAGACGAGGAACAGGCTCACGCGAACTTAGTCGTGAAGCAGATGTTTGGTGCGGTATCTACACGGCTCGCAGTTTGCACAATGCCCTATGGCCGCGAGATCTGAAGCAGAGAATGAATAGCTGCGTGGCGAGTCGATTAGCCGCGGGCCGGATCTCGCTTTCTAAAGCATTACGCTCACGTTCAATATCGCCGCGACCGAGCGCCGCTTCCCGCGCTACCACCAGTTCCGAAAACATCAGCTGCGCTAATTATATTTATTTACCCGCCTACAGTACAGCAAACACTTGTAACGTTTTTTTACAATTTAATCACGTTAAAAATAACGGATAAGTTAACGTTTTACTCCTTTAACATATTATTATATTATTAACAATTTAAGGACTACGCTCGAGTGTAGCTCGAGTAAAATTATTTTGAAATTTTTGTGGTAAATGAAAAGAAAACTAGCATTTTCATGCAGTCTTTCTACTGCCTGCGTTTAACAGAAGCTTACGAGAACTCTAAAGCTCAGCAACAATAACTTTCCTGACTACAAAAATTTTTTGTTACATCTCGACAAAAGGACAGGTTTGATTGAAAATTTTTTTTACACAAATGAAGACATTTTATCGGGCAAAATCTACTCAGCGCCGTAGTGACTGATGACCAACCAATAATGAACGTTGTAGAGCACAGTGGGCGTGTCCATTGTCATGTTGGCCACTAGAACGGCAGTGGGTGGGAACAGAGAGACCAATAGAAACTGTTTTCCTGCAGTGGTGGATATAAGTAACTCGCTCCTAACTTCTCTTGGTTGTCTTGTAAATGTCTGTTGACCTCAATGTGCTAACATTATTATAAAATTAACATATTAGCCCCTTAGCATATTGATAGAGCCATGCATTAAAAAAACTGAGATATTGGAGGTTCGCCCAACCAGCCTCAGAGGAAATCGTTTAAAAAAATGGAAAATTTGCAAAATTCTTATTAGTACCACAAACACTGAGCTGGTGTTGCGTCTATGCGCAAGTTCATCACAATTTCATTTTCGCATTTGAAATATACAAAGAATTTTATTTTTTACGAAATGTATACTGCTGTGCTTACCAAGGTAACTTCTTAACAGTGTATAAACAACTGTGAGAATACCAATACGCTCTTGTTTTTTCCACGAGAGTTAAAATCTCACGAACGAGAAAAGAACAGGAGACTGCAGAGCCATTAGTCTTAGCTGACAATACAAAAAAAAAAAAATTAATAAGCCTACCACCAGGCTATCTAAAAAGTCCGCAGTAAAAAAACGAAAGGTTGTATAGAACGGCAGTGTGATGAAACCACTACACGTCGTTTTATCGCTCATGAGAGCCTACCGCAAGTTCCTAGCAGGCCTCTTAAACTGACTCGGACTGGAGTGTCACCTTAAATGGACGTAGCATACGTTTAACGATATAGTTAGAGATGATGGTTTATCGCGGGAAAAAGTGGACTGTTTGCTAGGATTCAACACCCTGTACACATGTCCGACAGTTTTCCTCCCTTATTGGCTGTCGGGCATGTATGAAGCTACTACCCCATTTCGCTGGGCCAATGAGGATTCTGTTACTTTAAGGCAGCGCGTTTGTGATTGGTCTGCAAACAACTTAACCGAGTCAGAACCTTGTCCATCCAATCATGAAAGAATAAACTAGTTAGAGTGTTATAGAAGATATGCTGGTTCAAAAATTTTTCGCGATTTTCCATCATCTCTAGATATAGTCTACTCGGGGTTTTTTTTTTTTTTTCACTCTTTTTGAATCAACGCTTTGAAAAATCACTCCATGTAGACGCATTTAGTTAATTTCATATCGCAAGCGTTTAATACTTCTGTTAACATAGAAGTATCTTATTTGTCATTAAATTGGAATTTTATATATATTTTATTTATAAATTATAATACTTAATTTATGATAAACACGAATGAAAACATTGAGAACAAATCTGTATTGGTAGCGCCTAGTAATAAATAGTTCTGATGCAAAATAAGATTACAATTGAGTGCGCGATTCGGTACGTTGTTCTTTCGTATAATTTTCTAGCCTTAGTTAAGCACGAGATGGAGGGATATCCTGAAAGTAGATCGTTAGCAGGGCTTCATAAAAGTGTAACGTAACCGCGAATGGATTATAATCAACGAGCAAACTCTGAGATTGCAGAAGTGTTTGTAATGTAATGTAAAAAAAGAAATTAATATTGTTGATTAAATACGTTATCAATATATTTTACGATATCTACAAGAAAATTTTAAGTAGTCCATTGTATAAGTACATAACAGCTATAACGAAGACAACTCAAAATCTCTATTTCAGGGCTATATTATCTTTCAAGCTGATGATGACGTGCAGAGCCAATTAGGCCTAATTATTTGGGATCACAGCATGTTTTTGACGAGCTAATGTATACTATATACTATAGTCTATTCACGGTTCCATCACACTTTTCGAATCAAACCCTTTATGACTTGTTTGGTTGTTTCCGAAATATGTCATAAATCACAAGCGTTTTATTTTTCTGTTAACATAAATGTATATTATTTTTGGTTAAATTAATTTTTTTTATTTGCAGTTTATTTTTATGTTACAATGTTACATTTATAATCGACATGAATAAAACCAGTGAGTGAGAAAACAGGTGTGTTGGTAATGCCTAGTAAGAAATAGTTCTCACTCAAAATATTATTAAACTGTGTGCGCACGAAAGCGGTTCGTTGTCCATTTGGTGCGATTTTTCTAGAATATTGAGTATAGACGGTTCACGGTGAAATGAGCACTTTTGAACGCCCTGCCTACTTGTATACATACACGTTGTGCATTCCGCCGCCTTGTGTAAAATTAACATTGTCATAGGCCTCATCACTTTATTCTGCGTCGGCAAATGAACATGTGAAATTATTAACAAAGTAAATACTTCACAAGTCTGCTCATTTTTACACAGAAAGCGAAATAAATCATTTTAAGCTATCACAAATGATTACCTAACACTTCTTATTCAACGTTAAGATATGGAACTACTGTCCATCCATCGTTACTAACTTTACTGGGCGAATGTCACTCAGTACGCCCATTAAAATATATGCATGCAGGGGCAGTGACTTTTTTCTAATGTGCATTTTAAAAGTACTCACTTTATCGTAAACAGCATTTAAGCTTTGTTTACATCAGGCGGAGGAATATCCGGAAAGCAGAACTTTAACAACGATTAAGAAAAGTTGGAAGCAACTACAAATGGACTACATACATGAAATGTAATAAAATTTCTGGTTAGCAGTGTCCAGCAAGCGATACCAACAAAGCAGTAGGCATGGTTACCAAAAAGATTGAGGGTTTTATACCACGCGGTTATAAACAAGAAGGGACTTCAAATACCTGGGCTTGGGACTGTCTCCGCAGAATCAAACGAAATTCACGTCACTTGTTAAAGGTTGTTCACGATAAAGTGAGCACTTTGGAAATGAACTTTAGAAAAAAGTCACTGCCCCTGCATGCATATATTTCAATGGGCACACTGAGTGACATTCGCCCTGTAAAGTTAGTAACGATGCATGGAAAGTAGTTCCATATCTTAATGTCGAATAAAAAGTGTTAGGTAACCATTTGTGATGACTTAAAATTAACTCTTTCACTTTCTGCTTTTTTAATGCATCGAAATGTAAAAATGAGCAGATTTGTAAAGTATTTTCTTTCTTAATATTTTCACAGTTTCATCTGACCGACGCATGAATAAAGTGATGAGGTCCATAGCAATGTTAATTTTTCATAAGGGGGAGGAATACACAACGTGTATACAAGTAAATCTTAAGCAGGTCTTTCAAAAGTGCTAATTTTACCGTGAACAGCCTTTAGAGGCACGCATGCAATTTCAAGGCGGCCGCCTGCCTTATAATTTGAGCTGGCTTGCAGCATGTTTTTGAAAAACGGGTTTTTGTCGAAAACATTACAGTTGTCCTCGGTATGTTCATAAACGAAAATAAAATAAACCCCAGAAAAGGACGGAATAATACTTTCATGACATCACGCAGGCTGTAAATATTATTTTGGATCCGTCCAACGGCGTTCAAAACAGGAAGTAAACGATAATGTTAAATGTTCGCTGGAAATTTATCGTAGTCTCTTCAGAAACAATTGACACTCGCGGCAGAAGAAAAACGAACCAAGAGATAGAATGGCAGCGTGGTCACTCGCTGCCTGACACGAACAATACATCGCCGAACTGTCTTGGTGGCGCGGCATTTCAGAGTAGGGATGTTGATATCGAGAAAAAATATCGATAATATTTATATCGATTATTTATAATAGTAACGTTTTTAAGAAACGATATGTCGAAAGAAAAAATATATATAAATATCGGATTCCGATATGTAATGCATCAAATGATTTGACAAATGTAATATTGCGTGAACTATTACATGTTGAGAACACGAGGCATAGCAGAATGTTGTAGCGCCTGTTTTGGTGCACGGTGGCAAAGTAAACATTGTAATTTTTAAATTCAGTTTTTGTACCTGTACCTCTGTACAAAACTGTACAAAACTGTACAGTTCTGTACAGAGCTCATTAAAACAACGTTTAAAAAATATTTATTTCCGATATCTGGAAGAAAAAAAAAACTGACTTCGATCAAATATAATTGATATATATATATATATATATTGACGATTTGTATCGATATATCCTTTAAATAATATCGTTGTTTCGATATATCGATATTTTTTTCGAAATCCCTAGGCTATCTGATAGTGTTGCACGTAGCGACGATTGAGCACTTGGTGCGAGTGGCAGTGCAGCCCTTATCGCTCCCGCGTTTCTGAGCCTTAAACTGCTCCAGGTACAAAAGACTCAGGGTCGGCGCGACCGGGAGGCGCAACCCGTGCAAATGCACAGGGCGGCATGGCATTCGCGACGGTGTACTAGAAATGGTTAATAATTTTTTGTCATCTTATTTTTATCATAATAACTTTTAAAATAGCCTTTTACTTTATGAAGCATTTAAAAACTGCAAGAATAATGGTAAAATTTTTAAATATGACAATTCAGATAAAACTTAGCTTAACAGGTTTTAATTGTTTCTTCTTTTTTGTTCCGCCACTGATACTTCCTATTCCTTTCATTTTTAACACGGTGGAAAATTATTTTCAGCATTTCTCAATTACCTAAAGGAATTAATGAAAGATTTACATGCAATACGCAACTTTTGACTCTTGATAGTAACATTGAATTGATTTTTTGGAAAAAATGTTTATTGCGTTCTTCTTCAAGACAAAGCAGTTAGTAGGCCTACATTAAATTGTAAGAGCCTACAGCAGAAACAATCAATACTGTAGGTAGGCCTAAAGGAATATATTACATACTATTACAGTATGTTAGAGCTAACAATAATTTTAGTTATGTGTTTAGATTTTATATTTTCCAATTACAAGGATTGAATTCTATCACGCGAAAAAGAAAAGTTCGGAGGGGGGGGGGGGCGGCGAAATAGCTGGCGCCGGCCCTGAAAAGACTGCTACGACGACGGCGAAGATACAGCGGGGCGTCCCACAGATACGAGGCTGACTCACCACGCAGACGCTTATGTTATCTGTCCGGGGAGTAGAGTAGCTGGCCGGCCGCCCGATGTTGCCCACACGCGCACGCGAGCGTGTTGGCGGCAAGGTGAACGTGTTGCCGTGCAGACAAGAGCGGCCCCGCCCTGGACCACCGTGTTGGCGAGACACCCTCTCTCCGTGACTCACACAAACACACACCGGCCGTCGTCGTCGCAGCGACCAGGGCCTGCGACACCCCGACGCGCCGCGTCCATCTGCGGTGACGCAGTCCGTCCATCTCATAGGATCAATAGAGACCTGCAAAATTCGCGTTATTCTTAGGCGCCATGCTATATTTCACTGTTTTATACTTGCTTGAGCACAGTTCGTGATTCCATTGGCTACTAGACACTATACGACGTAATTTACCTGTGTGGCCGCTTTACTGGAGATTGATCGCCCAACCGTTTGAGGCTTTACTATAGGCTGAAAGCGTCCCTGGGGCGTGCACACAAGTAGTTGGCCAATAGTAGAAGTCGTCTTGCAGTTTAGTCTGCACCTCCAAAATAACGCGAATTTTGCAGGATCAAGGACCTCGTGAAGAACTGACCGTATAGTCCTTTGACGGTTACTTGTAACTTTTCTGAAGCTCTGCTCAAGTTCAACTTCCAAGATATTCCTCCGCCACGTGCATGCGTTTAGAAATTCACACCAAAGGTACAACGCGCCGCCCTCTTGATCAATAGTCGCGTACATAGTTATTGTATGATCCTTCAATAACCGCCATCTTATACTGTTGTGCTCTACCTAATCACGGTTCATTATTTAGCTACACTCTAAAAAAAAAAAATTCTGGGTAACCTCCTAAACAGAAATAGAAATTTTTAACCCCATATATCGGGTGGAAATAATACTACACATCTGGCTACAAATATGGAATGTTTAGCATCGCTACTATACAATGTTGGGAAGTATCCTACTCATTTGACAGTTTCCTGAGCAAATGTCGGAACTCTAGGAAGAATGTATGGGAAATAACCTTACCATTCGCGCTTTATCGCTCTACGTATACACTCGTATAGTAAATTTGCTAATAATTTCTTAGAGCGTACGCCCATAGCCCCTTTCATGTATGAATTAACTTAAAAGCTAATTCGTAATCGAGGAAGCTCTACGGTCGACACCGACCGGCGAACGTAAAGCGGTATCACCTCTATGCGCAAGGCGCTCGATTGGCGTGCAGTGTTTACGTCGGCGTCTCGTCTGGACGTTACTGTAACCCTTTCATGCCCATTGTGGACAATCGTTAACATATTTGACTGGTACTGTACTCTGCGAGTCTTAGTGCCCTATTATCTTCCCTGTGTGTAACTGATTCATAGAGACGTGCAAAATTCGTATTATTTTTTGGTAAAGTCTGTTCACAATAAGGTGAGCACTTTTGAAATCAACATCAGAAAAAAGTCACTGCCCCTACCTACACACATTTTAACGGGCGCCCTGAGTGACATGTGCCCAGTAAAGTTGGTAACGATGGATGGGAAGTAGTTCCATATCTAACGTCGAATCAAAAGTGTTCGGTAACCATTTCTGATCATTTAAATAATTGTTTTCGTTTTATAGTTTTTTTAAATTCATCGAAGTGTAACAATGAGCAGATTAATCAAATATTATTTTTTTTAATAATTTCATAGTCTCACTTGACGGACTCATAAATAAAGTGATGAGGCCCACGACAAGATTAATCTTACATAGTCTAAGGAGGGAGACTACACAACATGCATACAAGTAGATCTTCAGCAGGACTTTCAAGAGTGCTCATTTTACCGTGAATAGCCTATAACATGGTAGACGTCACTGTTCTATACGTGTTTGAGCGCAGTTCGGGATTTCATTGGCTACTGGCAATTATACGACGTCATTACCTGTGTGGCAGCTTTACTGGAGATTGGTCTCTCAACCGTCGAGGCCTTACTATATGCTGGAAGCGTCCTTGGGCCTACATCATGGAGTTTAGTCTGCACCTCTAAAATAATGCGAATTTTGCACTTCTCTACAGTGATTAATAAACCATGATAATGGGCTACGCTATGACTGGTTCACGACACTGGGCACAAAGCGCAATGACTACAGCTTATTGGTTGTGCTAACGAAACAAGTTCCTTGCCAGGTTAAGTAAAGCACGCAGAAATTTTTTTCTAATTTGAAACATTAGAATTGAGAAAATTAATGTGGGAACGAAAGGGTTAAGCGGTGACTATAATTTTATTCGACGTGACTGAAGTAAAGTTCAATGTATGGCTGTTAGTAGGCACTTTTGAGGCCCTAGTTACTTATTTTTTACTACCCATTTTTATCCTTCCACCACTTTTTTAAAATAAATTTTGCTATGTAAATAATAAACGCAGTATATGTGTTTCACCGTACTTGAAAGTTAACGTCTAAATATATAATAAAATATATTTATTGACTATTATTTGAAATAAGAGGGCATCAAAAAGTGCTCACTTTACCGTGAACAGCCTATATTTATACGATCGGAACTGTAAATGGTACGGCTCACTGGCTTATGCTGTCGGGTTTTTCTCCTGCGGGTGATCTTGTGTGTGGAATCTGGATACAACTCTGGTTTGTAAATAGTTCATGTCATTGTTGTCTATCATCGAGTATCATTCTCCCGATTTATGATAATTAAATAAGCTACCAAAGTATCAGCATAAGTACACCACGAGTGAAAATTATTCTTGGTTGCAACGCCTGAAAATATAAATTAATGTCGGTCTGAAAGGGGTTTTATATATATCGATGGAAAAATTACAAGAGAGTATTTTTATAAGTATAAAAAATGCATGTCTAAAATAAAAACTGTTAGCAAGACTGCAAAGCGACGACAAACTGACGTTCACAGCTGCAGCCGCAGAAAAGACTGGAATTGCCGCGAGGCATTACAATCCGGTTGTGCAAGTGTATGCAAGGCTGTTGAGAGCCGCCAAACTGGTGTGCCAGGCGACAGGGCCAAATACGAAGAGCGTAGGTGCTTGGTTTTTAAACCCGTGGGGTCTTTGGACTTTACCATTTCTCCTTACCAACCCCGCCAAGATTCATCCATTACGGTTAATAATTGAAGACACTGTGAAACCATGAAAATCAGAAACAATATATCCTCGAAACCACTGTCGGGTAATACTCCTTTTAAAATTGGATGATGCATTTTTGGCACAAAAGTCCAGATTTATACCACCAGAGTTCTCACTAGCTGAGTGAAATGGGTCAAGTCAGTCAAACACACTACGTGTAGCAAAAAATAACTATAGAAATGTATATTTACAAAGCATCTTGAAACATAAGAACCAGTTAACTTTACCCATTACAATTCGTCTGCTTGGGTTAATAATATCGCGCAGACTGTATCGGGAGCCAGATAAGCACACCTTTCACGTTATCTGCGAACCCCCCAGGCTTCAATAAAATTCTTTAAAGTCTAATACTAAACAGCTCTACACGGACAATAGATGAAATACTTAACTCTTTTTAAGAAAATATTTGAAAATGATTTTGTTATCTCACTCAAGATGGCATACAGCAAGGCAGTTCAGTAAGTCAAGTTTTAAAAGATACCATTGATTGCTGTAATATACAGAATGTTGCAAAATTGCATAACAATACTTCGGGGAAACATTCCCCACATCTGGATGATGAAGAAAAAAGTGTTATATGAACATAGGTCTGCAAACGCTTCGTTTCTTTACTACAGCCCGTAATACATACCGTAAAGTATATGACCCGCGGGCTGGATCATGTTGCTGTGGAATGCCATCGCAGCTGTAATTGGCAGTCCCATACCAGCCTCTGAGGAGCCCTGATTTGAATCCACTAGACTTTTGTTTGTGGGAACATTTAAAGTCACTTTTGTATGCAACCCCAGTGGACGATGTGGGCACCCGCCGTAATCGCATTGATGGCGGGTTGCGAAACAATCAGGAATTTGCCAGGGAATTCTCAACGCATATGGTTGTTCATGCAACGGTGGGTTGATGCATGTGTTCGTGCTGATGGAGGGCATTCCGAACATTTCCTTTAGTGACGACGATAAGTTTTCACACATGTTAAACTAATTCCTGTGCAGTTCCTACTGTTCTAGGTGTAGTGTCGTAGTGTGAGGTGTCGTGTAGCATGCAACGGGAGATGCACGGATGACTTCATCTAGGCAATTTTAACGCAAGAGTAAGAAAGAAAAATACGGGGGGTGCACAGTAGACTTCATCTCGGAGATTTTAACGCACGAGTAAGAAGGAAACATACGGGAGATGTATGGTTGACTTCATCTCGGAGATTTTAACGCACAAGTGAGAAAGAAACATACGGGAGATGCATGATTGACTTCATCTGTCTTACTCTAATGCAACGCGCTAAACAAAGACTGAATTATATCATAAGACATGAACCTCGGAAGTATGTCAGTCGAAACAATGAATACAGAATACTAAATTTAAGATCAAGTGTGCAGAAACGCTTAGTAATTCGTTTTTGCTTACAATAGAGATAGGCCCTAGATCACGTCTAAGTTATGACTTAACTTCATTAGGGCCTTTACAACTAAGCGATGGTTTGACAGTTTTCTCAAACCACACTGCCATCTACGAATTTAACAGGGAGTAAGCCAGAAAGACGACAAAAGACATTTGTATTGAAACACTAAGACTATGTGAACATTTGTGGGCGACAAAGAATAAATGAGAAGTAAAAATGGAAATTACAGACGTGTCTGCTATAGAGTTATTTTAAGCAACCTGTACTGGAATGTACATTCGATAAAATATGTGAAATTTCAGTATTGCCGACATATATAAAGTAAAACTACATATAACACAGTGAGACCAAATAACAAATATTTAAAAACACTGTATGTTCACTTATAAATGATCAACATCAATAGGTTCATTTACTTGTAAACTAACTATCGAAAAAGTTTGCTTCCCTGGTTATTAAAAAAATAGTCGAATCACTCTTTAGATGCGTTATATTGTGTCGCGTACTATTTTGTCAGAAAGGTTTATGGGGCATATCACAGTTCTGTAGTTGTCCGAGAGAACATTTCACACACGCGTGTCCAGCGTCATCACTATCGGGTGCCTCTGATACTACAGTGCGTTAACATGTAGAACCACTTAAGATTTTTGTAACGAAGATATAAGAGACGAAAATTACTTGACGAGGTGAAGAAATAATTCACTCAAAAAATATTTGTGTGTCCCAATAGGAACAAATAACTATAGTTACCCATTTTAACGTTAATTAACAGTGCTGTATTTTACTATCGGAAATGATATATTTTCTGAAGTGAAATGTTATATTCATTGTCGAAACCTTCAAGAGAAATTTAAAAACCAGCCTAAAGTCACGCAATAGTCTATAGATAGATACTAAACAGACGGGTTGTATATGCTTTTCAATACTATGTGTCCCCTCTAGCCTAGTTTACTCTAAGTAGTCTGACACATCTGTCGAAATTGTTTGCTGATGCTGAAGCAACTTTATTTGAAACTGCAAGTCGCTGTGACACTCTACGCATGTAACCGTAATTTTTTTTTTTTTTTTGTGTTCCAGGAGGAAAGCGAAAGCGGGCTGCGACTTCGAGCTCAAAGGCGGAGGTGTCACCCGCCGCTCGGCGGACACGCTACAACGATCTGCATAATGACTGAGCGTTTGAACAGCTCGCCGCCTTCCCGCCAAGGACGTGTAAGTACAGTGCAGACAGCTGCACCGAGTAGTTTGCACTCGCTCAATTATTGCTAGTTATAGCTGCGGCTCGCGTTTAACTAAGCGACCAACTTTCGAAAGAAAAATTCCCGCATATAAAGTTTCTCGCGTTTAACTGAGCGACCAACTTTCGAAAGAAAAATTCCCGTATATGAAGATTCTCGCGTTTAACCGAGCGAAAAACTTTTGAAAGAAAAATTCCTGCATATAAAGTTAATTGTTATCCTTGTTACGCATAACATTACCTATACGGTCAGAATTGAACGAAAAAGAGTTATGTTTTTTTTAATTGCCAGTTTAATTTTAAATTTGAGTTATTTGTATTTTATTACAGTTAGGGCGACACTATGTGGAGCTATAGCATACTTAAGTTTCTAATAATTTCATTTCGCCACGTAATTAACACATTAATCCAAGAAGATATCGTAGTGCCCTTAGCTCTGAAAGGTATCCTTTACTTTACAATTGGATCGCAGTTTATTAGACACGCCCTAGACCACTCTGAGCCAATAGCACACTTTCAAGGAAACAAGTAGCGAGTGCCATACTGCCAGGTGTGAATTAACACTGGCTACCCTATGAGACAGCAGCCAATGAACAAACATATGAGGCTCGAGTACACGCAGGACTGTGGAGTCTAGCCTACAGGTCACTGAACTAGCGAAATTTTCCTATCCCTATATATAGCAATGTTCTTTACCTTAAAAGGTTGGCTATATAAAAATTTAAAAACTAGTTTCAGAAATTTTCTCAATTAAAATCCCTAAGAAGAGGGAAAAGGTTCCGATGTATTTTCGATGATATGTCACCTGGTTATATATTTTCCATGCCTGTAACCATCAGACCAAGATAATTCGTAAAACAGACTAAATAAACGAAGAAGAGTATAATTAGAGATTAAACCTGTCCGTTACTATGAAAAAATATTTGTCTTACTTTACCGACGCAGGAAAAAGTTTTCAGAACTGAGTAGGATCATTAATTAAGTAGCTAATTTTGGTGGACTGCGTGGTCAGTGAATACATCGCGCTACGTTATATCAGCAGATATGTAAAATATTTACTTTTCTGATGTCACAGTTTCACCTAACCGATGCATGAATAAAGTGGTGAGGCCCGTGGCAATGTTAATTTTACACAAGGCGGAAGAATACACAACGTGCACGCAAGTAGATCTTAAGCAGGGTGGGTTTTAGAAAGTGCTAATTTTACCTTGAACAGCCTATAGACATTTACCACCGATAAAATTACAGGCTCACCTATTGAAGTCCCATAGGTACACGCAGAGCAACGAAAACACTGCACGCCAGTTGAGCGCCTAGCGCGTAGGGGCGAAGGGGCATTAGACGCACATGTCAGTGTAGTTCTTATAGCTGCCGCGCTTCCCTGCCTCAAACGCGCTAAAAACACATCCAAGTAGGCCGCGCCCTTAATCCAAATCGTAGCCGAAATTTCCTTGAACTTGCTTTCTTGTAATTGTATCCCCCCCCCCCCCCCGTCGGCGGGGTCTTTGTTCTAGCCATGACGAACGGGGCGAATATGATCGGTGAACGCGACGAGCAGCGGACCTTCAGGCGTGGAGCATGAACCTCCTTTCGTAGTCGTGGCAGCAACTCACATCTCTCGGGAATGCTCGGATCCTCCCGAACTAATCCGCTTGTAGGAAGGAATGCCGTCTGGGGAGTCCCGCCCTGCTATGCCAGCGTCCTCTCTCCGTCGTCGCTCAGGATTATCGGCCTCCTCTCCAGTGTCACGAATCCTTATTTACACTTCATTTTTTTTATTCATGGCAGAGGCCTTTCGATCGCACATTGCCTGGTAAATGGGACGCTGCAACTGACGTGTCTGAACTCAGGTATATACTTGCGTACTTGCATCCTCGCATACTTCACTTACCTTTGGCACCAAACATAATAAATTTGGAAAGGATGTTTTGTTGGCTTCGGAGCCAGTTATTAGCCAGTTTACCACTTTAAATGTTCATGTATTCCGACTAAGAATTTTCTAATTGCCGAACGTTTTAGGGGTTGAATTAAGTATTAAATTATATTTAAATTTGATTTACATTAACATATATTGTCTTGCATTATTGTATGTAAGTGCATCTTGGATTTCTTTTTTTATCTTAGCTTCTGTAGGTTAGGAACATAGGTCTAATACGAATTTATTGCTTAGACATTTTTTAAACGTGGAACTTGCGCTAATTATATACGCGGTTCAAAATTCTATGTCTACGAAGTAGTAATGTTGCCCTTTTGAACTTTAAATCAAATAATTGTGTCTGAAATAAATGTAACCTACAAATTGCTTTTCAAAATGGTGGTACATATTCCGCTAGTATGCGAGAAGTATTCAACTTCGTTTACTTGTATACTTGCATACTTCACTTGCAGTTCGGACAGCACTTACGACGTCACTTCCGGGGACAGGTACGCACAAGTATGTACTTCAGGCGAATTCGGACACAGCCTAAGCGTCTTTAACCCTTTGAGGATGGCACAAATTTTCTGGCACAGAGGACAAGGTTGACTTGAGCTGCGTATATTCTTCACTATTGCAGTATCAGTTATGTTGGTCTCTCTACATCCACTATTCATCGTCCTATTGGTCCTCGTCACACCGGACACGCCTACTGCACTCTGCGTCGTTTACTATTGGCTGGCCGTCGGCCAATGGAGTCGCACTTTGGCTGTGCACCAATAAATGTGTTGCTACAGAGGGAGGTATCAAATGTTAGAATCCATCTTGTCCAATTCATAAATTATTAAAAAGAATAGTTTTCTAATTACAAACTGAAATTTTGCCTATTTGTAATTTTTTTACTTAGGTTCCGATCAAATGCAGTGAAACAATAAAACAATAAATGTATGCGCGTTTTTCTCAATAGCGAAAAGGTTTCCATACAAACGTGGCCCCGAGTATATAAGTGCGTACTCCTCAAAGGGTAAATAAAGATTCTACAGTGTATACAATAAAAATAAATAAAAGCCCAATAAATAATATTTTTCACATGTGTATAGGGACAATATTTCGTAGCCACCTCTACAACAGTCGCTGCCAACATCAAGGAAGGTATAGGCGGTTCATGGAAAAGTGACCGCTTTTGAGGCCCTAGTTACTTTTTCCTTTCGGCCATATTTTATCATTTAACCACCTTTTTTTAAAAATAAATATTGCCATGTAAGTAATAAACACAGTGTGTGTATTCCATCGGACTCTGACGTTAATGTTTAAGGCTAAAATAAAATATATTTATTGACTATTATTCCAAATGAGAGGGCTTTCAAAAGTGTTCACTTTACCGTGAACAGCCTCTATATAGGTTTGAACTTCTGTTCAACGGCCAGGTCATAAGAAAAGGAGCCATTTGCTGAGAGAAGCAGGGTTGGGGAAGGAATAGGCCATGGTCTGTAGTGCGCACCCAGTTTAGCATTCTCCTGGAGTAACTTCGGGAAAAAAATGAAAAACCGAAATCAAAATGGCAGGACTGGGAATTGAACCAGTGTCCTCTCGAATGCTAGTACAATTACTAATCACCAACCATGGAAATTAAGTTTACAATTAATAGTTGTTCACGCGCTGCCCTGGAATTCACACCCACAACACCCCTCTTCTAGATTGTCACTTTACCAATCGAGCCACCAATAGAACATTTATTACAAAGGAGAAAATATGCGTAATATATTCCTTAGTCGAAAATATGTATCTTTAAATTGCATGCCTTTTTTTTTTTTTTGTTAGTTTAATTGGTAACATTCGAAGTGTTAAAACGATATTCATTCTCTTGCCTGGGATTAGGGGGTCTACCTTTTTCGGACTCGTTAATGTGTAAATCTACTAGAATCCTATTAACAGTAAGTACAAACGCACTTACTTGACCACATTTAATGTATTTTAAACCTTCAAACATAGGGCTACAATGATGACGTGAAAACGAAATGAAAGACGTAAGAACGTAATGAAATACTGAATGTTCATGTTGTCAGGAAAAATGGTATTGAAAAAGACGAAACTCATATTTGAAAATACATTCAAGCGATGCTATAATTTTTTACTACACGTTGTTTAACTGATCCATCGGTCAAAAAACAAATCACTGAATAAGAGCTAATGGACTGGTTGGTGAACCAGTGAATAATG
The DNA here is from genome assembly GCA_029891345.1 of Dryococelus australis. Lineage (NCBI taxonomy): Eukaryota > Metazoa > Arthropoda > Insecta > Phasmatodea > Phasmatidae > Dryococelus > Dryococelus australis. The sequence goes on along the minus strand of CM057005.1, from coordinate 89,173,446 downwards.
TCACTTAATCAATAACTGAAGGAAAAACTGTCATTTTTTTTCACTAACTCATCAGTAAAGACCCGGAAATTTCGCGGATTCATCTGAGGACAAGTTAAACTGCATTCACGTATTATTTATGTGCTTGTGCTTCCATTGCACTAAAGCTTGTTAGACACGCCCCGAACGACTTTCAATCAATAATGAACCTGCAAAAAAAAAAAAAACCTGCTCTCGGGTTAAAATGGAGCAACAGCCAATGAATTACTAACTGATGCTTCGAATGCATAAAGGATTGTGGAGTCTAGCTTGTCTCCGAATGTATCCGCGAAATTATCGGGGGGTCTATTCATCAGCAGGACCTGCAAAATTCACGTTATTTTGGAGGTTCAGACTAAACTCCATGATGTCCGGCACGATTCCGACATGCGAAAGTCTGGGGGTGGCCCCGCCGGGAATCGTACCCGGTTCGCCTCGGTGGGAGGCGAGTAGTCTAACCTTTACACTACCGCGGCCCCACAGAATAGTAGGAGAATTCGTATTGTTCCCATCGTATTTGCTGTTTTCATTTTGCTCACACGCGACACCCCAAAAGTCTTCCATGATTTTCAGATTTGCAGTTCATTTTCTCGATCTGGTGTGAATGTTTTGGTTATGGTTGCATAATAAACGAATTTTAAGGGTGCAAAACTAATATCTATGGATAGGAAAATTTCGCGATTTCAATGTCCTGTAGGCTAGACTACACAATCCTTTGTACAGTCGAGCCTCAGATGTTTGTTCACTGGCTGCTGCGCCAGTATTACCTCACGCCAGTCTGCTATTGGCTCAGAGTCGTCCAGTGCGTGTCCAGTAATCTGTGATCTAATTGCAACGGTGACTCCAATGTACACACGTTTGAAATCTATCTTGTCCTGAAATGAATTCTCGGATATTTTCTTACGTCTACTAATATCCTATAGACTTCCTCGCATATGCGTACACTTTTAAAGGACTTTGGTTTGTTTAGTTATTACAGAATAGATGCTCATCGCTTTATTTGCCCATTCGCGTCACAAATACTTATGTTTTAAGGAGTGAGGGCAAGGCGTTACATGTTTGTACCGTCGAACTGTTGTGTCATCGACGGCTGCCGCAGTCATCATGTCGTTTCTTCGAAGGTAGATCTTCCGACGTACGTCATACAGCAAGCTCGCTTCGTTGCTGGTGTTGCAACGCCCATACTGGTTTCACATAAGATTGCTCAACAATGACTATCACTTAAGGCTTGTTCGTGACGTGTGCATCAGGCTCGCCACTTCAACAGCATTAAAAACTTTCGACCTTTATGTAAGTGTAAAAAACTGGAGGAAGTTAAAAGCTGCATGTTTCACAGTTAATTGGCCCTTTCGAAATCAAACTTTGAAAAAGTTTTTTACACGTCAATGTGTGTATTTTGAAGGATGGGATGAGGGTTATACCCCTGTAAAGTGTCAGCGGTGTAGAAAAAGTTGTTCATGGTACTATCTCTTTCATTCCCACGTAAATTTAAGCTTTATTATGATGCAAATAACAAATTTATTGACGTATACTGTAATTAAACTGACAAGGACATGTTTCATTAACCCTGTCAGGCCCACTTTAATTAACAATTTCAGGTGCTGCAAACCAAGAATTTTATGATGTGTACTGTACTTAGTCGACACAGCACTTGTTTAGTTGTCACATCCAATGAGCTGTAGGCTATATGTTCCGCTACAGTTAATATGAACAAATTATGACCTAGACCAGTAAGATGGTTTGCGAATCATTTACTTACAGGTAAGATCATTGGTCATTGAGCTTTGCAGTGTGCAGTATAGACCAAAAATTATCTTCGCTTGCGGAATGTACACAAATGAGTACACTGGGCCTGAATGGGTTAATACAACCAATAATCTGTTGCCATTATGATCAGTGATGAGTGATATGAACCGGTCATAACACAGAGCAACGACAGGGTTCACGAATCAATAACACGCAGGGAATATCATTGGGCACTGAACCTCGTCATGTACAGTACCGTTCAAATGTGATATTCACGTGCAACGTGGAGTCAAATGTCTGCATCAGGTGTGCAACACCAGAACCCATAAAATAACGTGGGGATGAAAGGGTTACGTCGCCGGGCGCTCATTGGCGAACGGCGTTCTGACACGTCGATGGCTACTGACGCCATTTTACTTGCGTGGGCGGTTCGAGTCCGCGGCACAAGCTGCTCGGCATCCTCAAGTATACTGTACAGGGTTCGATTCCCGGCCGTGTCACTCCCAGATTTTCGCAAGTGGGAATCTTGCCGGACGATGCCGCTCGTCGATGGGTTTTCTTAAGGATCTCGCGTTTCCCCGCCCTTGCATTCCGGCGCTGCTCCATTCTCGCCTCATCTCGCCGATTCCTTCTTCTCTACTGCTTCTATGAGCCACTTGGCCCATCAATAATGACCTTGTTGTCAACGAAACGTTAAGCCCTGCTACCTACCTACATTATTTCACCCTCATCGGCTCTCAAGACCTCGTGGACAGGCCGCCGAACAGTGCGCAATGATCGAGCAGAAAACTTTTAATTAAAAAACCATCCAACCTGTCTGAGTGAGGTCTGCTTCCGAATAGTATTTAAGAAACTGTACGCATATCTATACGTTTTAAAGTTTCTCCACTTCAATTTAACGCACGTTTTTGTGATAGTGAATATGTCCTAAGCGGGTGTTTTCGTGGTCATTTTTAGGAATGAACATTCCGGTACAAAACATAAAAAATAATAATAATAATAGGGACGCGCATCGAAACTTTATTTTTTTACCGATTATTCCGTCATAAAACGGTAGGGTCTCCGCTGAATGACTCGTAGAGGCGCGTTATCGACGGCAAGGCTACACGCCAGTTCAATGCTTTGCGCAAAGAGGCATTGAGAGAGTTGATGCGCATGTCTCGGTCGCCCCTAGCGCTCCCACGCTTCTAGGGCTCATGCCCGGTTGCACAATCGTGGTTAGAAACTCGATCCGAGATCGGATCGACACAGAAAACTGTTGCACCATTCGAGTTCAGAGTTGGACTGGAGATCGAGATGAAGTTCATTTCGAAACGCCGAAATTGTCGGTTTGAAATCTCTCTCCGAGATCAGCAGCCATCGTCGACAAATGTCGTTTGAAAATACGCCAACAGAGAAAATTAAAACAACGTTATACGCAATTGAATATTATTCAGTAAAATTCGTACAACAATAATTCACTTAAAGCAGTTAAAACATCGCACATCTAGTTCTATCTATACAGAAAAATACGCCTACTTCCATGACGTCGTATATTACGAACCAATAGCAATATTTGCCTCATACTTAATCTCAATCTCTCACTTTGTAACCAAGATCGACGAATCGGAGATCCTGAATTAAGGAATTTCGTTGGTGCAAAACTTTTACATTGGAACCAAGATCAAACTGAATCTTGGTTCGGAACTACGGGGGAAAATGTTGGCGCAACTGGGCATCAGACGTGCAAAATTCCTTCAACCAGGCAGCCCATATCTCTCGACCCAACTCAAGTATACTGTGTCTGCGATGAACAACGGGAACCGTCGTTTCCAGGCTGCCGTTTGGGGAGCGCCCAGTACAAGGTCGTGACGCGCGGCTGGCAATGACCTTCTGTTGGCAGCAGGAGCGTGGGGCAGGGCAGGCAACTGCCCCGGAGGGCGGCACGACGCACCGAGGAAGACGTCTGTCATCAACTTCCTGCGCGGCGATCGAGCGTGAAATGCCGCGCCTTCTTTACTCACAGCTCCGGGGCCGGGTCAACCACTGTTCACTGCTCGTAACAAGGTTTGTTCCTCTCGCTGCCAACCACAGAGCACTAACAGCTCCTGCCTAACGTGAGCTTTTTTCCCGCTTTTCCGACCAAGATGCGCCGGAGCGATAGAGGGCGACACTGTCTCGCGTATAGTCCATTCACGGGTCTTAGGACGTTTTAACACAAACCTTTGAAAAATAACCCCATGCATTACGTATTTAGTTATTTCTAAATATGCCATGTATAAAGCGTTTTATACCTCTGTACATACAGGCGTATCTTATTTATATTTAAATTAGCTTTTAAACGCTGCTCCACCCGCGGCCCGCTTAGTGGGTGCTCTAGCCACCGGATTACTGCGGCCCCACTATCGGGTTCTCTACCCACTTAGTTACTGCAGCTCCACTATCGGTTCTCTACCCACTTGGCTACTACGGCTCTTGGGAAGGAATTAAAGACAGCCCATGGACAAAAAAGAAAGGAGAAATAACGGAACCTTTTTTTTTAACAATGCTTTTTTTTATGCAATAATCTAAAGAAAAGTTTAATCCAGTACCTATGTCCATCCCTGATTATCATTTTTTGGAACCGTTTGAGATATTTTGCTGGGATAAAAAGTAGCTTATGTCACTCTTCGGACCTCCAACCATATCTGTGCAAAAAATCACGTCGATCTGTTGCTCTGTTTTGACGTGAAAGAAGGACAAACAAACAAACACACAAACACACTTTCGCATTTATTATAGTAGTAAGGATTGGCGTTTTACCTATATTTTATTTATACGTAACAATATTTATTTTGTAATAAACATAAATAAAAGCAGTGAAAAAAAATCTGTTTTGGTAGCGCCTAGTAATAAATAGTTCCCATGCAAAATAATATTACAACTGAGTGCGCAGGAGAGCGGTGCAATGTCCTCTGGTATAATTTTTGAGACTTAGTTATGCTTAGCTTGCACGAGGCGGAGTAATATCCTGGAAGTAGAACTTTAGCAGGGCTTCAGAAAAATGTGAAGTAACCGTGAATGGACTATATGAGCTGCCGTTTCACTTCCGTATTAAGTATTCTGCGCCAGCACAGCTAAGTATCCAGCGACAATGGCTTCAGAATCAACATGTGTGATTTTTTTCCGAGACGTTCGGTGACGATGAAAGTATTCCTCAAAGTATAAATAATTGTTTCTTTACGTTGTCAAGACGCTCATTGTCTTGTACCAAGGTAATGCAGACTCATTCTGTGTCAGCTTCGGATGTCGAGAACAGTTGAGCGATTTGAAGCTGAATATGAAGGAACCAGTTTCCTTACCTAGCCCGCTCAGAAATTGCTGTTTACTCTCTGTTCGCGAATTCCAGCACCAACTGGGAAGTACGTGCCAGAACTCGAGGTCAGTCATTTGGCTTTCAATCCACGGATTAATTGAGTCGGTGAGATACATTCAGTGTGTTAACATTTTAAAAAAAATCCCACACAACGGCATGTACGTTTACGTTTCTGGAATAGTCTGGATAGGCCTAATAAATTACTCAAGAAATAAGGCACACAGGAAAGAGTACAGAGATGATTATCCATAAAAAAAATACTACCAATAACTTGTCGGATTTAAAATTTTTAACTTCAGATACCATACGTTTATACATGCAAAAAAAGGGGGGGGAAGAGGAAACCCTTAGGTTCAAGAAAATCTGCGCGGCCGGTTGATATACGAGTCAGACTTTGTATTTAAAAACTACCTCAAATAATTTATTTTCAAAATAAAGTTTAATTATATTTGTGGCGAAATTAATGTCTACTCAATAGAACCACTTACGTATTTTCACAAAATTAAATTAAATAAATGGACTTGAAAGACCTAAAATTTCTAGTACCAACGACAATGACGTATCAATGAAGGCTTTCGTTGAGGTTCATCGATATGTTCTAAGGCAATTTCCTTAGTTCGACAGCACACCACACTGGTCTCGCTGGACGCTATTTTATGTTACGTGCAATGTACAACATTTCGCCATTATAGCCATGAGAAGAGACCTGAAAGATTCGCCTTATTTCCTGGTTGCACTATGAACTTCACCTTTGTATACATATTCGTGTCGATGTCTTCCGTTTATTAACTTCCACAGCTAATCAGGCGCCACTTTCCCTTTCGACTTGGTTGGACGTGATTGGGCCGTGCTGTTGCTAATTGATTCTTATTGGTTCAAATAGGTTCGGGACGTGCCAGGCAAACTGTAGCCGAGTAATACAACCAATAGAGACGTATAACATTTCGAAGTCTATTCTGTCCTCAAATAATAACGCGAGTTTTGCAGGTCTCTAAGCCATGAGACGAAATGGCGTGGTGGCTCCTTTAATATGCGCGCACCTGCTCTCTGATTGGTTGCGCGAGCTTCTGGTATGATCGTTATGCGGCGCATTGATTGGAACAACTGTTGACTGTATGTCGTCTTTCACTTGTACCTTAGTGCTGAATCAACTGGTCTGATGCGGGGCGTTCGTTTGTATTATTAGTACAGATCTGCAGAATTCGCGTTATTCTTTATTGCCAAGCTAGACTCCACTGTTCTATACTTACTTGGTCGCAGTTCGTTATTTCATTGGCTACTGGCAACTATACGACGTCATATACCTGTGTGGCCGCTTTACTGGAGATTGGTCGCTCAGCCGTTGGGGCTTTACTAAAGGCTAAAAGCGTTTTTGGGACGTGCACACAAGTTGCTGGCCAATAGTAGAAATCACTCCAGCCTACAACATCTGGGAGTTTAGTATGCACCTCCAAAATAACGCGAATTTTGCAGGTCCCTAACTATTAGTTAGGGATGTGACAGTCGCCTTGTCCACATCTCCTTCTTCCATCTTCATCGATGACAGCGGCGTGTAGTGAACTGTCGAAAGGGAAGCTGTATTTCGCTCTGTGCTGCACCTAATCGTTTGCTAGTTTACACATCGGCCACTTAAACGTAGTAGTGCAGTTGACGTCACAGCACGTGTGTAATGGGTGCCTCGCCGCTCTCTCGTGAGTGGCCGTAGTACAGTCAGTTTCTCCCGGCTCCACTCTGATTACCGGTTCCCGCTGCGTGCGCCGAGTGTGTACAGCACTGGGTAAGCACTAGCTTACCTTGCAACACTTCACCACAAGTCACTGATTGGGGAAGTGTTACGGCGATCTCCTATAAATAGAGACCTGTAAAATTCGGGTTATTTTTCTGCAGCAGGCTAAACTCCAAGGTTTATGTGTGTTACTGAGGTCCCTCAATGGCTGAGAGTATCTGTGGCACGAAGTGAAGGACTATTTTAACCAATAGTAACATTTCAACGTAAGAGTTACTCAGGCACATGACCTAGTATAGAAGCCATCAGCCAACGAAATCACGAGTGGAGCTCAGAAACTTATAGGCTAATGACGTCTTGCTTATCCCATAATAATAAAGCGAATTATGCAGGTATCTACCTATAAAAGTTTAGTGTGCAGTCCACCCGCAAAAAACGCCCGGCTCCGAGTTCGTGGCAAGGCAGCGAGGTACTACACCCCTAGGTGGTTCTGTTCTGGTTTTTTACCCTACGTCGTTCCCGATTCGTGGTAATACATCACTGTGATACGGGAGAAACTGTCAGTTAAATTGCCTGAAGTCCCAGTCTGGGACATGTTTGGGTGGAGTTCCTGGTACATTAACCTCGCCTCCATGTTTGTAATCTGTTGATCCTAAGGGACCTGCATGTGATTGTATGTGCCTCAGGCTTCGTGATTTTCCTCGGACGGTTACCCATCCTAGTACTTATCACGCCCAGCCCTGTTGAACCACGTTGATCATATAGGTCGCCAGTTACCAGGGCGGTATGGCCGTCGGCTGGGATATGGGGGGGGGGGGGTCCAGGAAGTTGCATATATATGGCGAGTGTAGTGCCGTGCGCTGATTGGCGAACGTCGTTCCAACATGTTGTTGGCACGCGCGGCTGTAGTTGGCTGCTCCGCCTCTGTATTGTTCAGTGTTCTGTCACGGGACAGTGCGCCGTGCTGCAGGAACGCGCGAACCCGACGACCAGTGAGGCGTGTCGTGTCGCCCCGCTACAGTTAACCCGAGCCAACCAGCAACTCGCTCACCTTCCATCTCGCCCACGGACCCGCGTCGTGGCCGCCCAGGTCCCCGGATCTCTCGCCGCTTACCTCCCTTCTCTACACGACAGAGGAAGAATTTTTTTAAGGCGGTTCACGGTATAGTCTGTTGGTGGCTTATTCACACTTTTTGAATTAATGCTTTGACGTACACAATATCTTTTAGTTTCAGATGTTGCAAAAGAAGAAATTAATGGCGTGAATAATACCTACGTATTTCTTATGGCACCAGAAGCCAATAGCATTGCTCAGTAAAAGGCTATGTGTGTACTGGTGCTAGCTTCTGACATTGTACAGTACAGACCATGACTTCGCCTGTTCTGCAACATTTCAGACGTGAACGAGTATACTCGGGATAATATGTTAGGGGTTAAACCTTTAGAAAATTACCCCATGCATGACGTGTTTGGTTATTTCCGAAATATGTCACGTATCATAAACGCTAATGCTTCTGTTAACGTAACAGTACCTTATTTTTAGTTCAACTGAACTTTTACTTATATTTTATTTATAGACTATACATTTAGTTTATAATAATTTTGAATAAAAACAAGGACAAAATAGGTGTGTTGGTAATACCTCGTAAGAAATAGTTCTTATGCAAAAATATCAATACACACAGTGCGCATGAATGCGGTGTGTTGTCACTTTGGTGTAATTTTCTAAACTAAGATAAGCTTTGCTTGCATGAGGCGGAGGAATATCCTGGAAGTTAAACTTAATCAGGGTTTCAGAAAAGATAAAAGTGACCATGAATGGACTATAAACAGAACACTTCTGTAACCCTGATTACGATCTGCTTGTAAGCAAACTGCATATTCTTCCGCCACAAGTAAAAGCGAAGAGGAGAGATTTGGGCGGCTCTTAACATCGCGGTCTTGAGAGCCGATGAGGGTGAAGCAAGTTGAGTGTGGAGCAGAGCCGGAATGTATGGGCGGGAAAAACGGCAGATTCCCGAGAAAACCCGCCAACCAGTGGCATCGTCAGGCACGATTCCCACGTGCGAAAATCAGGGTTCAACCCCGCTGGAAATCGAACCCACTTCGCCTTGGTGGAAGGCTAGTAGTTTGGCCGCTACACCACCGCGGCCCCTCCATAAGTAAAATTAACATTGCCATGGTCACAGAGTAATCAAGAGGTAAAACGACTGCTTGTGCTGTGAATTCCTGTCGCACGCGTCAGCAAAATGGCGTCACTTGTCAACATCATGTCAAAACGCCGTTCGCCAATCAGAGCCTCGTAACCCGGCAGCCCAGCCAATAGGGAACCTCCGCAGCACGCAGTAGCCAATCAGGAACAAGACTCGTCCCAGAGCCCCGCGCAGCTAAAGTACGGAAAACAGCGAACGTACAAACAGAATACTTAAGTCTAGCCTGCGTGCGTGGAATCCTATCCGTGAATATTAGGTTTACCTAAGTATTATACTTCAAGACCAAGTTAGTCGGCTAGTGAGTATATGTTGGTTTCGTCTGTATTATTCGTAGACAAGCAAAATTCGCGTTATCTGATACCATGCTGGACTGCACTATCCTATTCCTGCACGATAACAACTCGTATTTACATTGGCTACTTCCAGCTGCATGGAGTCATTAACCTGCGTGTTCTCTTCACTGAATATTGTTTGTTTAACCGTTGAGCCGTAACTACTGACTGTAAGCGTCGATGGAGCGTCCCCACACAAATTCTAGGCCAATGGCAGAAGACAAGCAAGCATACAACGTCTTGCGAGTTTAGTCTGCAGCTACACAATAATGCGAACTTTGCAAGTCCCTATCATTGGACCTCCGCTCACCCGACAGCTCCTGTAGGACTCGGAACCAATAGTAAACACTCAGCACTCTGGTAGGTTCATTCCGTGTGGAGTCAGACAGGAGAATGAGTGTTGTCTGTGGCGGCAGACAATGAACACGTGACCTCTGCTGGAATACGTAGATGATCATCAACTTCAACGCGAAATGATAGTATCTCTAGTAGTTGCAAATCCCCGCTCATTATATTAACAACCTGATTTACTTGTATTTTTGAAAGGAAAATGAGGTGATGATTTTGTTACTTGTTGGGGACTGTTGCGGTTGCCCAAGGCTATTAGAGACAAACAAATTGGTTCGATTTGTAGGCTAAAAGTAGAAGGGAGGACCGGTTTAGCTCCATGACGTAGCTGGTAGCGGAGATTCAGTGATTTCGATGTCAGTAGAGACGACGATGTAGCGCCCGAAAAGCTAAGGCCCCGTCCACAATCGACTTGGCTTACACAGTACAACAAGCGAAAAAGTCCATCCACAATCGAAATTTACTAAAGAATATCTTAATTTATGAGCTACCTACATTCACGCATATTATAAGCGCATACAACTATATCCGCCCTTGACTCATAACAGCCAGACACTGTTATAGCGTTCAAGTATTCGGGCCTTGGGTTATATAGCGTCCCGTAGGTCAAGGTCACAGAGATCAAAGGGGACGTCCAGTGTTCTAAACATGTCAATAAGTTAACAAGTCTTTATAGTAGACAGTGTAGCAAAGCCAAGAAAGAAAAATACCAGATAAACATTTTTACTAGCTATGTGAGCAAATATTTTTCCAGCGTGATGTATATCTAACGCTGTAAATTTGTGTTTAACTGTGCCACTCGACATAATGCTATAAGGGATGTTAAGAACTGAATATCTGTTCAGATGAAGGTATTTATAGTAGTATTCGCCAGCAAAAATATATTTTTAAAAAAGATTTCTTTTGGCGACAGTTGACAAGAAGTTGCTAGCTGCGATGAGACAAGCGAGTTTTCGAGAGCCGGCAAGGGTGATTGAGGTGAGTATGGAGCAGCGCCAGAATTAAAGGGCGGGGGAAACGGGAGATCCCCGAGAAAGCCCGCCGACCAGTGGCGTCGTCTGGCACAATTCCCACTTGCGAAAATCCGGGAATGACCCGGCCGGGGACTGAACCCGGTTCGCAGAGGGGCCGCTGTGGTTTAGCGGTCAGACTACCTTCCTCCCACCTAGGCGAACCGAGTACGATTCCCGGCGGGGGCCCTACCGGACTTTCACACGTAGGAATCGTGCCGGACGATGCCGCTGATAGGCGGGTTTTCTCGGGGATCTCCCGTTTTGCCCGCCCTTGCATTCCGGCGCTGCTCCTAAGGCTATGTCCGAATTCGCCTGAAGTACATACTTGTGCGTACCTGACCCCGGAAGTGACGTCGCAAGCGCTGTCCGAATTGTGCAAGTGAAGTACGCAAGTGTACAAGTAAACGAAGATGTATACTTCTCACGTACTTGCGGAATATGTGCCGCAATTTTGAGAAGCAATTTGCAGGTTACAGTTGATTTCCGACATTATTTTATTTAAAGTTTAATACAGCAACCTTACTACTTGGTATACATAGAATTTTGAACTGAGTAAATAACTATCGCAAGGTTAACCTTAAAAATAAAAGTATAAACGGTAAATTTATATTAGGCCTATGTTCATAACCCAAAGAAGCTAAGATAAAAAGAGCAATCCAAATTGAACTTACTGAAATATTATTTAATACTTGATTTAAGCTGTAAAACTTCCGGCAATTATCAAATTCTTAGTCGGAATACATGTATGTACATTACAAGTGGTTAGCTGGCTAATAACAGATACCGAAGCCAACAAGATCCCCTGTCCGAATTCATCAAGATTGGTGCCGACGATAAGTGAAGCATGCAAGGATGCAAGTACGCAAGTATATACCTGAATTCGGACACGCCCTAACTCACCTCGCTACACACTCATAGCCTCCGCTCCACTCCCCCCCCTTTTTTTTAACTGCCGTCTTCGCAAAAATAGTTTATTTGTTACTCTGTCCTACTGCAGCACAACATGTGGCCTACTTCACCACACAAAACGTTCAGCTCTTTTATTCGCAAAGGTCCTTCTACAACGATGCCATGCTGCTCTTTGTGTTTTAATTTTTTTGGAACGCGCGTCATTGTATACGACAGTTGGCGACCTCAGGCCAAGGCAGCCAGCCCCCCCTCCCCCCACCCCCGCGGAGTTTCTCAAGTTGCGTAACACGCACCGGGATGCCGCGACAAATGTTCCCCATTCCGCTAGCTCGTCGCCTTCTTCGCGTGACATAACTGCTGGGTTTGGTGACGTCATGCCAACCCACAACACAACGCGTCCAAGCGCCAGTGTAGCTGCTCAACTGCTGCTTTCTCCCTGCGGTAGCACAGAGCAAGGCCTACCTACTTAAAAATTACCGGGGATAGAAATTTCAATACACTGTTCAGCCACGTGATTTTGACCATCCTGATGGTGATGTGTGGTCCAAAGTAAGTGACATGCGCCGGAAGCAAAAATTTGTTTACCTCATCTTTAATGTATACCACAGTGTATAAGCTGTTCACGGTGAAATGAGCACTTTTGACAAAACTGTATAAGATCTACTTGAATGCACGTTGTGTATTCTTCCGTCTTACGTAAAATTAACATTGCCACGAGCCTTATCATTTTATTCATGCGTCGGTCAAGGTAAACTGTGAAATTATTAAGAACGTAAATATTTACAAATTTGCTCATTTTTACACTTCGATTCATAAAAAACCAAAAGAAGCGAAATAAATCTTTTAAGTCATCACAAATTTTTTCTAACACTTTTTATTCAACGTTAATATATGGAACTAATTTCGATCGATCGTTAACAACTTTACTGGGTGAAAGTTACTCAGTACTCTTGTTAAAATATACGCTGGTAGGAGCAGTGACTTTTCTCTAAGGTCGACTTCAAAGTGCTTACTTTACAGTGAACAGCCTCTACTTAATAATACAGGGTGGAGGGGAGATATTTGGGCGGCTCTTGACATCGGGGGCATGAGAGCCGATGAGGGGGAAGCGAGGTGAGTATGGAGCAGCGCTGTACTGCAAGAACCGGGGGGAGGGGCAGGAGATCCCCGAGAAAGCCTGCCGACCAGTGACATCGTCCAGCACGATGCCCATGTGTGAAGACCCGCGATCGACCCCACCGTAAGGACACAGAGGTGAAACAGACAACCCAATTATTCCGCGAACTCCTGCCGAACACGCCGACGAAATGACGTCAGAATGCCGCTCTTCAATCATATCACACCGCAACTTTCTTGCCAGCCGGCAGGCAATCCAGCAGGGGGCAGGCAGTTGCCAGTCGGACACAGGGCCCACTGCCAGAGACTCGCGCAGCCAATCAGAGAATGGATACACTCACATCAAAGTAACCGCCACGTCATTCCAACTCTGTCTACTTTACACTCTGTAGTCATTGCCTACGACTAGAGACCTGGAAATTTCGCGGATTCAACTGAGGAAAAGTTAAACTGCATTCACGTATAAATATGTGCTTGTGCTACCATCGGGCTATAGTTTGTTCGACACGCCCCGAATAACTTTCAACCAATGACAAACCTGCAAAGAAAATAAGAACCGAATCCTACGTAACCTAGTCTGAGGTTAACGTGGAGCAACAGCCAATGAACTACTAACCGATGCTCCAATGCATAAAGGATTGTGGAGTCTAGTTTGTTGCTAGATGAATCCGCGAAACTTCCGGGGCTCTGCCGATGGTGAAAACTCGCTTCAAGACAGCTCAAATGAAAGTGATGGATCTCAATGTGATGATGATGCAGAGTGTTTGTAATGTGGCTCTTTCCTCCTAGGGTAAAAATGAGGAGGAAATCGTGGCAGCAGGTACCTAAAGTGCTCTGAGTAGAGACCTGAGTATTTCGCGGATTCATTTTGGGACAAGCTAGAATTCAAAACACGCGTGTTTATATAACTTTAGCCATTGGTCCACGCGGTGTTCGACACCTCCTGGAGAACGGTGTCCAATCTTCGCCATCCACTGTGAGAACAGACAACCAATGTGCTACTGACATCGGAGTATTCGTACACGAGACTGTAGAGTCTAGCCTGCAGGTCATTGAACTCGCGAATTTTTAAGGTCTCTAGCTATGAGTGGTCTCATGAAGACTGTGCGGCTGATCCATGTTTAATGTGTCCTGCATGGGAGTAAAAAAATAAAGAAGTGACTACGAGTAAAAAAAAAAAACATGCGATTTGGTACATTTATGGGGGTGTCTCGTTAAGCACACTATTTTATTTTCACAAAATTGATCACTTTTCAGTTGTTTTTTTTTTCCACTTTGCAGTCAGTGTCACAGATGCTCATATATGTAGGAATTTAGTATGGAATACATTATTTAAGATAAACAAATTAAATTGATGAGTTTTTCACAACAAAATGTAAAGATTGAAAACAAAGGGTATCATAACGGCACACTTTCCCTATGTGCTGTTCATGTATTTATGTACTCTGTGGTCATTGCCCGCGTATGCGAAACGGCAGATTGTCGGTCGCAGTCATCACAAGTGTTTTAAGTCCGATGACTTCTCCGGCTGTAAAAGTGCCGTTAAAGACCGCCGTAAGCCCGGCAGGAAACGAACCACCAATCTTAAAGACCTGCGTTCCTCTGGCGACTGCGGCGGATTTCAGCCGGGCTCATTAGTTCGTCGCCCCCAGCTCCACGCCGACCTGTGATTGTAGACCCGGCGTGGAGGTTCCACACTTCAGCCAGTTCGCTGACCAGCGGCGAGCCGATCTCCGCCCCACCCTGCAGTCAAATTACTGCGTGTTGTTCACGAACAGGATTTTAAGGCCCGAAGGCCAGCACATCCTCCTTCCTCCCGCGCTAGGACTGTACTCCGATGTGTAAAGACCCGGCAACAAGTTAGACTCCACACTCCTTTATGCATTCGAGATTCAGTTAGTAATTCATTGGCTGTTGCTCCACGTTAACCCCAGACTAGGTTACGTAGGATTCGGTTCTTATTTTAGTTGCAGGTTTGTCATTGGTTGAAAGTCGTTCGGGGCGTGTATAACAAACTATAGTCCAATGGAACCACAAGCACATATTTATAAGTGGATGGAGTTTAACTTGTCCTCAGATGAATCCGCGAAATTTCAGGGTCCCTACTGATCAGTAGAAAAGATTTCGAGACAAGATATAGTTCAAAGCACTGTAAGGTCGTCCAGTTTCTTTGATTGGATAGAAAATGTTCTAGCCCATATTAACCATTTGGGCACGAATCACGAAGGTTCAGTGTCGGAGTTACTTAGTCCTGAGTGGCTTGGTCAAAGACAAACACGGCACCAGCAGCCAATGGCGGTATAACAACAGCTGAGGTGTGTGTATATAGTATTGAAGTCTACCGTGTGCTCCAATTTATACGCGAAAAGTCACTGGCCCTACTGATGAGTAAGCTAGTGCTCAGCACTTTTTCTCCTCTTCTGTCACTATTCTTTGTCCTGTGTTGTGCTCAGTTATTCTGTCCCGATGGGTTTTCTCAAGTTCTGCGCTTTTCAAAACCTGTCCTCCCCACGATTATGAAGCAGTTCATCCCTAAGCGGTTCTATGGCTTACCCGAACTGTTCATGAATGGATCACTGGAAATTTTCTTGTTTCGGAGAATCTCTCAGTAATGGGCTTATGTAGAACGCGGTTACCATCATTCTCCAGTCCCCCCCCCCCCCAAATTACGGACAATTGAACACTCGCGTCTCAAACCGACACTTGGGGAAAAAAATTTCCCGCCCAAAGCTGCACATAATAGACACCCGGAAATTTTCACGTATAAATATGTGTTTGTGCTCCCACTGGACTATAGTTTGTAAGACACGCCCCGGACGACTTTCAACCAATAACGAACCTGCAAAGAAATTAAGAACCGAATCCTATGTATCCAGGTCTGGAGTTAACGTGGAGCAACAGCCAATGAACTACTAACTGACGATCGAATACATAAATGATTGTAGAGTTTAGCTTGTTGCTGAATGAATCCGCGAGATTTCAGGGTCTCTACAAATAATTTAACGTAAACACTGAAGTGGAAAATTTTTGGCAGCGAATCAGTATTCGTTAGTGAACGGTTGTAAGGTACAGTCCATGCACGGTAACTTACAACTTTTCTGAAATCCTGATTAAGTTCTACTTTCAGGATATTCCTCCGACTCGTGCAAACAAAGCTTAACCGAGTATAGAAAATTACACCGAAGGGACAACACACCGCATTCGTGCGCACTTTGATAATATTTTGCATGAGAACTATTCCTTACTAGGCATTACCAACACACGCATATTCTGCCTGTTTTTATTCGTGTTAAATATAAATAAAATATTAAAATTTATAGAAAAAATTAAATTAAAGTTATTTTAAACAAAAAAAAAGAAAATTTTATCTTAACAGAAGTAGTAAACGTCTAAGCTTATGATACACGGAAAATTTATGAAACAACCAAACATACACATAGGCTGGTTTTTCAAAGGTTTAATTCCTTACGTGTGAAGAAACCGTGAATACACTATAATGTACCTATATAGTCTGGTTTTTGCTGTTTACTGTACCTGGTTGTTCTCTAGTACAGTCATCAAAGAAGGGAATGTAATTCTGCAGATGATTTCACAGCATACGCTAAAGATAAGGCAGATATATTTTTTTCTTTTTTTATCTTCTGAGCATGTTCCAGGCAATTGACTCATGAAATGCCATAACAACTGTCAAATCCACGTATTGAATATTATCCCCTTTGTTTTCCACTTTGTTTTACGGCAAACCCGCTCTTAAGTAGTGCTGGGGCCGCAGTGGTGTAGTGTTTAGACTACTCGCCTCCCACCAAGGTGAACTGGAATTAATTCCCGGCGGGATCGCCCCCGAATTTTCGCATGTGGGAATCGTGCCGGACAATGCCGCTGGTCGGCGGGTTTTCTCGGGAATCTCCCGTTTTCCCCGCCCTTGCATTCCGGCGATGCTCCATATCCACTTCGTTTAACCCTCATAGGATCTCAAGACCTCGTTGTTAAGGGCAACCCAAACCTCTTCACTTCAACATGCCCTTCTTCAATGTGGGCGCCTCAGTCAGTCGGTAAAATAAGAACAAAGCTTCTAAAGGCTGTTCACGATAAAGTGAACACTTTTGAAATCAATTTTAACGGGCGCACTGAGAGTCATGGGCCCAGTAAAGGTGCTAATGACGGAAGGAAAAGGAGTTCCATATCTTAACGTCGAATAAAAAGTGTTAGGTAACCATTTGAACTATAATAACTTACATGATTAATTTCGCTTTATATTTTTTTGCATCGAAGTGTAAAATTTGACTAGATTTGTAACATATTTACTTTTGTAACAATTTCACATTTTTACCTAACCAACGCATTAATAAAGTAATGAGTCCCATGGCAATGTTGATTTTACATAAGGTGGAAGAATACAAAAAGTGTAAAACAAGTAGATCTTAAGCAGAACTTTCAAAAGTCCTAATTTTACCGTGAACAGCCTATAGAAGGAAACCTTGTAAACGCCCATGTATGAGTTCACATTACCACACAGTATGCATAACCTTAAAGTTTATTACCTCATGTGCACGTGTTCTGTGATTAAGTATAGCACTCGAGAGAGAGGGTGGTGGGAGGGAAGATCATGTAAACCGGTCGGCAGTATTCACGTGTGTGCTTGCACACAACGCACCCGGCATATGGATTGTCTCGTGGGACAAACCTGAGTCATCCGCGTCATTTTATGCGACCAATTTCTGCAATATATTATTTAGAGATGTGCAGAATTCGCGGAACTGAACTCGTTGCTGCGCGTTTGACAGACTTCATGGCCGGAAATGTGTCTTGACACTCCTTGGAGAACTCTTGAACCAGTAACATTAAGTTTAGCGGTGTAGTGGCAAATCTCTTTTAAGGAAATCAATCAGGTAGGTGACGTTGATTTAAGTGCAGCGGCCAATGAAGCCAAGAGGACTGATCTCACTTGTCTGTAAGACAGTGGAGTCTTTCCCGTCACCTAAGGATAACGCGAATTTTGAACGTATCTATACATTATCTATCTTCCATTGGAAACTACGGAGAGTTTTTCCTACTCTCCAAAACTGAAGTGCCCAAAAGGAAAGTATTTTGTTAATAGCAAAATGGTGAGTTATTTTTAGTGGATATAATTGTCTTTGTATATTATACACGAACTTATTTGGCAATAGATAGAATACCGCACTCTTGTAAGATTCAGAAAAATGGAACCATTTTTTTCCTGTGTAGGTTACTCCATTAAATGTTTACTAAAGACATGATGACTGTGTAAGTGCAGTCGCCTGTAGGCTAGATTCCACCGCCCTGTATATACTCTCGCAACTCAACTACTTGTTCATTGGCTCTTTGCTGCAGTGAAGTGCCAGTTTTACCCCGAATCAGTTGGTACGAGATTAGGTACTTGTTATCTCGCAGGTCTTGCTACTGTCTAGGACGTTGTCGATACATCAACATACGATTGCAAACGTAACTAAATGTCCACGTGTTTTTAAGTCCGGTCGTGTCCTTAACATTTACGTTAAAGATATTTGCCGATTCGGAAAGGGGCCTCATGAAATGTTAAATTTTAAAGTCCTAACTCAACGTTTAAAATGATATTGTCACATGGGGTAACGGCTGTTCACGATAAAGTGTACAGTTTAGAAACGAACCTTGGAAAAAAGTCACTGCCCCTGCATGCATATGTTAATGGGCAAGCTGATGAGTGACATTCGCCCAGTAAAATTGGTAACGAAGGATGGAAAGTAGTTCCATCTCTTAACGTCAAATAAAAAGTGTTAGGGAACAATTTGCGATACCTTAAAATAAATTCTATCGCTTTCTGTTTTTTAATGCATCGAAATGTAGAAATTAACATATTGTAAGGTATTTACTTTCTTCATAATTTCATAGTTTCATTTCACCGACGCATGAATAAAGTGACGAAGCCCATAGCAATGTTAAGTTTACATAAGGCGGAGGAATATACAACGTGTATACAAGTAGATCTTAAGCAGGGCTTTCCAAAGTGTTCATTCCGTGAACAGCCTTTAGTAACATTTTTCGTAAGCTTGCCTTGACAAGCTACAAGCATAATTCAAGCCATCTGCAAGCCTCCCATTAGCAAGTGCGTGCCAGTCATGAGACATTGTATTTAAATCAATCTTGAATCCCGCTTGATATGAAGAGCTTGCTCGTCAAGGCAAATTCAAGTTATACTCCATTGAGGATTACTTCCCACTATTCTGAAGTCCTGCTTAAGTTCTGCTTCTAGAATATTCCTCCGCTTCATGCAAACAAGGATTAGGAAATTACACCAGAGGGCCAACGCAACACATTCATGCGCACTAAAGGTAGTAATATTTTGCATAAGAACTGTTTCTTAGCCATTACCAACACAACTATTTTCACAGTATCTTTATTTATATTAGTTATAAATTAAATATTATAATTTATGGAAACATTCAAGTAGTAGTTCAATTTAACTAAGAATCCAGTAATTTTATTTTAAAGTAACTATGAGATGGTTGTGACACATTACATATTTAGGAACCAACCAAACACGTCAAAGATGGATAGAGACCAGAACATTTCGTGGATTCATCTGAGGACAAGTTAAACTGCATTCACGTATGTGCTCGTGCTTCCATTGGACTATAGTTTGTTAGACAAGGAACCAAACGATTTTCAACCAATAATGTGGTCTGGAGCTAACGTGGAGCAGCAGCTAATGAATTACTAACTGAAGCGCGAGTGTATAAAGGATTGTAGAGTCCAGCTTGTTGCCGAATGAATCAACGAACTTTTCGGGTCTCTACACATGCGGTTTTTTTTTTTTTTTTTTTTTTTTTTTTACAAATATTTGATTCAAAACATGCGAAGAAACCGCGAATAGACTATAAATGTCAAGCTTGACGTTAGCCTACATGCTAGCTGTATCGGCCCATTTTCAAAAATTTCTTGCCGTTTTTGAAGTGAGCTGTTGAAGACTGTAAACATTGCCACGTGGCTGCAAGGAGTCGCTGTGTCTCAGAGCGGAGATACACTACTCGCTGTACGGTCAGGACCTCCGGGGATCCTCGCTCTCTCCAGCTCCCCAACTCGTTGCCAACTGGCAATAATGACAGTAATTCCCGGCCATCACTCTCGCACGATTGGCTGCCCTGCCATCCCCGACGCCAGGTCATCCGCCTCGCGGACTCCCGGCAGATGGCGCCCCTCTAACGACCACCCCCATTAAGAGCCGTCCATGCGGCCCCGTACCTCTTCATTACCGACCCGCTGCTCTTACGTTATGAGTTATACTGAGGCTAACCCCGAGGAGACTGAAGAATTGGACTAGGATCATCATTATAGAACCGGAAATTTTGCGGATTCACTCGGCAACAAGTTAGACTCCACAATCCTTCGTGCATTCGAGCATCAGTTAGTAGTTCATTAGCTGTTTCTCTACGTTGACCCCAGGCCACATAGTTGGTTGAAAGTCGTTCGGGGCGTGTCTAACAAGCAATGGGCCAATGGAAGCACAAACACACATGTACACGTGAATGCAATTCGACTTTGTCCTCAGATGAATCCGCAAAATGTCAGGGGGTCTAATAAGCATCACTCGTAATCAGTTTTGAGGGCCCCGGTGGTGTAGTGGATCAAACTACTGTCCTTCCTGCCAAGGCGAACCGGGTTCGATTCCCGGCCCCCTCTCCACCTTCACCCCGGATTTTCCCATGTCGGAATCGTCCTGGAAGATGCCGCTGGCCGGCGGGGTTTCCCCGGGGATCTCCCGTTTCCCCCGCCCTTGCATTCCGGCGCTGCTCCATACTCATCTCGCTTCACCCTCGTCGGATCTCGAGACCTCGCTTGAAAGAGCCGTCCACTCCAATCCACTTTCGACCCGGCCACGCCGGATGAATCCGCCAGATTGCTGAACGTTTACTCTTGGTTCTGAGTCCTGCATGAGGCGTGTTAGATGAGCGAAGGTTCAATGATAACGCGTAAGAGAAGCATATACCTCCAGGTAGGTGGCGCCCTTAAAGTCCCCACCTACCTGGAGGTTTTTTTTTCCGCTGTTTGATTCCGAGAAGCGCGGGAGCGATAACGACGACACTGCCACGAAAGTCAAGTGTACTATCGCCCCTAAGCGCAAGGCTCTCAACTGGCGTGCAGTGTTCTCGTAGTGCTGCGTGTACCTATGGGTAGGGACAGGTGTTTTTCACGAAATGATAAGACCAGTTCAAGACCGCGATTTTTTTTTTTTGTTTGTGAAATAGTTGTTTGCGCGAATACGCGTATCTCGGTAAATAAATGTTCAGCAAATACGATTTTTGTCAGAAAAAGGGGGGGGGGGGGAATTATCTATGCTCCCCATTTTTTTCATATTAAGTGTATTCTTGGAGAAGAAAGTTCATGAAAATGGTCAAATACCGCATTTTTAAAACTTGTTTATGCAGTTTCCTTAAGCGGCAAGAGAAAAGTACAAATATAAGGGCGTAGTTTAATATGTGATCTTTGATCGCCTGTAATAAAACCCCTGTGTTACTGATATAATTTGCACAGTACAGCGTCACGCCGGAAACACTGCGCGTCTTGCGCGTAGGAGCGATGAGGTGCTAGAAGTGGGTGTTAGTGTCGCCAGTATCGCTCACTCACTTAATGACCCTGAACGCGAGGTTCCATCCCACTGTTAAGAGTTAGTTGGAGCTGCGCATCCAAGGTCAAGGAGCGAGGGAGCAATACGGGCGACAGTTACGTGCACGCCTAGCGCCTCATCGCTCCTACGCGCGAGGCGTGCAGTGTTTCCGCCGTGAAGCTGTACTGTGTAAATTAGATCTACGTCCGTATCTTCGTACTTTTCTCTTGCCGTTAAGGAAACTGCTCAGGCAAGCTTTAAAAATGCTATATTTGACCATATTCACGAATACTCCAAGAATTCTCCAAGAATACACTTAATAAGACAAAAGTAAAAAATTGGGGCATAAATAATTGTTTTTTTTTTTTATCTTTTCTGATAAAAAAATCGCACTTGTAGAACATTTATTTACCGAGATACGCGTATTCGCGTGTTTCACAAAAAAAACGTGCAGGTCCATATAACTGTAAGTACTGTGTGGTCGAGGGAGGACATGCGCAGAGAGTGCTTGCTGGTTGCAGAAGGCCGGCGCGCGACCCTGGCGGGATGCTATCGAAGGTCAGGCGCGCCCTACGTCTGCACGAGGACCGTGGGCTGAAGAGTGGCGACACGACGACACGACGACGAACGTGGGTGCCTCCAGCAGGACCACATCGCCCACCCTCCCAGGCTTTCGCTTTCCTGCAGGCACCGCGCCGCATCCCCCCCCCCCACACACACACACACACACACACTACCGCCGTATAGTCTAGCCGCGACACCTTTTTGCATCAAACCTTTAAAAAATTCCCCCATGAATGACGTGTTTGGTTGTTTCCTAATTAAGTGAGTGAGTGAAGAGATGTGGGCGGCTCTTAACAGAGAGGTCTTGAGAGCCGATGACGGTGATTGGAGTGAATATGGAGTGGCGCCGTAATGAAGGGGCGGGGGAGACGGGAGATCCCCGAGAAGACCCGCCGACCAACGGCATCGTCCGGCACGATTCCCACTTGTGTCCTGATTAAGTAATGTATTACAAACGTTTTATACTTCTGTTGACATAAAAGTACCTTATTCGGGTTTAAATTGGAATTATATTTATAAACTATGTAAAATATTCCACTTATAATCAATATGAATAAAAACAGTGAGGAAATATGTGTGTTGTTAACGCCTAGTAATAAATATATCTTACGAAAAATATTAATGCTCTGAGTGCGCACACACGCGGTGCGTTGTCCCTTTGGTGTAATTTCCTAGATTCGGTTCAACTTTGTTTACATGAGGCGGAGGAATATCCCGGATGTACAACTTAAGCAGGGTTCCGGGTAAGTTGGCAGTAACCAATAAATGACTATAACACAAAGTACTCAAATACAGAGAAGAAACATCCACACAAAACATAAAACTAAATTCCTTGGACTTTCCAGATTCCCCCCCCCCCTCCTGCATCACATTTTTTTTCTGACGTATAGCTATGCATTAATATTGCTTTTTTTCGTCAATTTTATCCATTCGAAATCTTGAATGGTTTTCCCGACCTCCGATAAGCCTCATGGTATAAAGTAAAGCATGAAAAATAAATGAATAAAAATCCATATTTCAAAATGTCATTTCCTACAAAAGCTGAACGCTTTAACAATGGAATTGGAACCTAACGTTTCCGTGCCAAAACAAAAAACTCTTTGCCGTGTCGAAACATAAAAGCTTTCCTGATACGGAAATATTTTGGCTCATAAAACTCTCACTCATAAAGGTGTCGTAAATCATAACCGTGTTTTGACGAATGACGTACTTTTTTAAAGACCCCCCCCCCCCCCCTACAAACTACGCTCCTCCATACAATGCGGCTAAATTTATGTGTTCAGGAATTGCCGCGAAACGTTTCCTTCTGTAAGCTTGTTTCTTTAGAAATTATGTTGACGTTTTTAATGTATTAAACTATTGTCTGTCAGACGTGAAACTGTATACTTTTTTCTGCTACCTAAGCAGAATTATTTACTTATACCGTTATAACAGGTAATATTTTTATGTGAACTCTAAATAAAAAAATAAAAAATTTCTCGTTAAAATCATAAGGTCACTACTTTAATTTCTACAGTACAAATTATCATGATAACAAACCGCCGTTTAAATTTCTAAATCACGTTACCGGGTATAAAAATCCTCCCGAAATTATTCCTGAACTGTATTAAAAACTCTTCATTCAAAAAACATTGCAGGCGTATATTGTAAACATCTGTACTGAAAAATTAGTAAAGTTGCTTAAAATTAACGTTAATCTCTATAGTTCAGGAATTTTCTCGAGTTCGTCTGGCAGCCTGCTGTACTGCAACATACGTTTGTTATTTGCTGCAACCACAGCCAAAAGCTGTTTCTATATGATTTGTAAACGATTCTGTTATTCCACATCTAGCTTTTAATTACCGTATCAAAGTCCTTTACGGCATATTCGATAAACTTATGCCTAGGGCCACCTTTTTTTTCGAGGAAAAGACTTCCGCGCATGATAGATTTAAATACCCTACGGGCATACCAGCAGTATTCGTTTGCTTATTGGCGGTGTGTCTCTAAGAGAAGACATTTTCTTTCTTGATTAGCCAATCAGAATTAGGTTAGTCCAATACTGTACAGTCTGTGAGTAGACACACATATTCGCCATTCACGATAAAAATGAGCACTTTTGAAAGCCCTCCTTGATATCTACTTGTATGAACGTTGTGTATTCTTCCGCCTTATGTGAAATTAACATTGTCATGTACCTCATCACTTTATTCATGCGTCGGTCAAAAGAAACTGTGAAATTTTTAGAAAAGTAAATATTTTACAAATCGGCTAATTTTTAAACTTCGGCGCATTAAAAAAAAAAAAATCAGAAAGCCAAAGAAATAATAAGTTATCACAAATGGTAACCTAAAACTTTTTATTCGACGTTGAAATGTGGAACTACTTCCCACCCACCATTACCAACTTTACCGAGTGTGCGTCACTCAGTGCGCCCGTTAAAATATACGCAGGTAGGAGCAACGACCTTTTCTCTAAGGCAGATTTCAAAAGTGCTCACTTTATCGTGAACAACCTTTTAGATGTTTGCGAGTTAAAACCATCCAACCGTGATACTGGTTCTGAACCAACGTGTTTTGGAGTGCAACTAACCGTGGGAACGTTTCGCAAAAAGAACAGGTGGTCCTACTTATGTCCAATGGCAAAATCAACGAAAGGGATAAATGTTCGAAATCTGGAATGAAACCAAATAACTTCGCGAAACTCGCGAGTCCCTTTCCCGCTACACTTGGCCGCAATTATTTGTGCATGGTAAAAATTAGTCGTGAATTTCTTCTCATTTTCGTTATATTTAGGGTATGTGAAAATTTCGCGAGTTCATTTCAAGACAAGATAGACGCCAAACACGTGTACACTGAAGTTGACTTTGCAATTGGATCGCAGTTTATTAGACACGTCCTGGATAACTCTGAGCCAACAACATACTTGCAAGGAAACAAGTAGCGAGTGCCATACTGCCATGTGTGAAGTAACACATGAGATAGCAGCCAATGAACTAACATATGAGGCTCTAGTATACACAGCACTGTGGAGTCTAGCCTGCAGGTCATTGAATTTTTCCTATCCCTAGTTATATTACCCTAAATTAAATTTGTCTTTGTGTCTGCTAGTCCCATCCGCAATACATTCCGACAACAAAGCTCAGACTTGCCAGAAAATCTGGACAAAGTAAAGTATAGCCAAACAGATGGAGCGCTTATTATATCGTGTTTATACATTTTACATAACTAATAAGTAGGGTCCCCTGTTTTTCACGAAAAGATTTACACGGCGGTTAGACTTCAATATCCTATGTGCACACTTGCAGTCTTCATTTGACTATTGGTTGCTTGTCTTTGAGTGAAAACTGTCTGTCTCATGAGTGAGCCTATCATAATTAAGTTTCTCTGATACTAACCGTCCGTGATTCACGGGGGAAGACAGATAAGACGCGAAATAATACGAAAATGACCCCGAACTAAAGTGCGTTGGACCACAACTTGTCCTGAAATATTTTAACGAAAAACAGGTTCCCCCCACTAATAAGTATACAAATAATAATAACCATATGAGCAGAGTTTGCTAAACGTGATACAGGCTGTTCATGGTGAAATGAGCACTTTTAAAATCCCTGCTTTAGATATACTTGTATGCCTTTGTGTATTCTTCAGCCTTATGTAAGATTAATATTGTCATGGGTCTCATAACTCTATTCATGCGTCCGTCAAGTGAAACTGCGAAATTATTCGAAAAGAAAATATTTAACATATCTGCTAATTAATTATTACACTTCGATTCGTTATAAAAAAAAACAGAAAGCGAAAGAAATAATTTAAGTTATCAGAAATTGTTACCTAACACTTATTAGTCGACGTTAAGATACGAAACTACTTTCCATCCATCGTTACCAACTTTACTGGGCGAAAGTCACTCGGTGAGCCCATTAGAATATATGCAGGAAGGGGCAGTGACTTCTTCCTAAGGTTGATCTGAAAAGCTCTCTCTTTATCGTGGTTGTTTAATGGGCGTGGTGTATATATAAAAGGACTTTTGTAGCCGTAGCAGACTGTCTTGTGACTCACTCTTGACGCATCACGTCCCTCAGAATTAAAATTCTGAAAGAGTCACTCGGGTGAAGAAAAGAACCGGCATTGTTTTTGGGCAACAAGACGACGCGGTTGGCGTGGCGTGATTTTCAGATGAAACCCGAAAATACTTCAGGACCTAGCATCACGTCTTGCCCAATCATAAGGCGAGTGAGTGAGCGAAGAGACTTGGGCTGCTGAGGTCTTGAGAGCCGAAGCGGGTGATTGAGGTGAAAACGTAGCAGCGCCAGAGTGAAAGGGCGGGGGGAAACGGATGATCCTCGAGAAACCCCGTCGACCAGCTGTATCGACCGGCACGATTCCCACGCGCGAAAATCCAGTAGTGGCCCGGCCGGGGATCGAACCTGGTTCGCATTGTTGGGAAGCGAGCAGGGTAACCGCTCAGCAACCGTGGCCCCCATTCAGAAGGTGTAAACTAATTCCCAAACTCTTCCATTTGTCGTTGCTGGCGACAGTTCACAAGGTTACGAAGTGTTTCGAACGCACAGAATAATAGCATAGTATCTACGACAACAGCAATCTTGAAAGTATTTTCACCTAATTAATTTTTGTAGAACGCCAGAATGAGACTTTTTTTTTAAGCTGTGCTTTCTGAAACATCCGATATGTAAATACGCTTAAATTTTGATTTAAAATAGATTCTTATGAATAGATTTAAAAAAATAATTAATAAGTAGATTTTAGCAAAATATTTTTCAGTTTTACAAAGTATGCGTCTGTAGTGCATTTTAATGGACTCTAATTGGACAGTAGGGCGCAGTGCTCCATTGGCAGTTCCTCTGTTTCTACCTCTTAGTAGTCCGGACATATGTTCTGTACTTTCTTTGTCTGCGCGTTTAGACGTATCTCAGCAAATAAAGGTCCTGGAAATACGACTTTCTGCAATAAAATATATAAACCAGTCACCTAAGCCCGTGCGTTTTGTTTTTATCATATTAATAGAGACCTGCGAAACTCGCGTTATTCTTTGGTACCCTGCTAGACTTCACTGTTCTATATTTGCTTGAGCGCAGTTCGTGATTTCATTGGCTACTGGCAGTTATACGACTTCGTTGACCTGTATGGTCACTTTACTGAAGATTGGTCGTTCAACCGTTGAGGCTTCAGTATAGGCTGAAAGCGTCCTTGGGACGTGGACACAAGTTGTGGTCAATATTGGACGTCACTGAAGAACACAACATCTTGGAGTTCAGTCTGTACCTCCAAATTAACCAAATTTTGCACGTCCCTACACATTAAGTGTATTAAAAAAGAAAAAAAATCGTAAAACTGATAAATATCTGCATTTTTAGAGCTTTTCTGTGCATTTTCCTTAAGGGCGAGGAGAAAAGTAAAATCGCACAGTCATAGTTACATCTGCGTGCTTCCATCGCGTGTACTAAAGTTCCACTGTTAGAAATAATACAACTTGCACGCGGAAGTGTGATGACGGAAGCACTGCACGCTCTGCGCGTACGAGCGACGGGATGCTGGGCTCGCGCGTTAAAGTCTCTCGTATCGCTGTGCCTCGGACGCGAAGAAAAAAGTCTCGGACCCATGTACTATTAAGGGCGAAGTAACCCTGTCACCTTGGATTTACTTATATTCCTCCACAACTTAATTTTCAGAGTCAATATTTAAAAACCGTGCTTGAAAAGGCATATGGGTAGGGACCTGCAAAATTCGCGTTATTTTCTGGCAACATGCTAGCATTCATTGTCCTTTACATATTCGAAACTGCGCAAATAGTTTATTGGTTTCTACATCAGTGAGGACACATTTTCCTGTTTGTCTTGATTGGACGTGACTGGGACAGCCTCTCGTTAGTTGTTTGCTACTGGTCCGAAGTCGTTCAGGGCGTCTCTGAACAAACTGTAGTCAAATGAGAAACGCAGTACAGAAGCACAGATGTTTTAAGTCTAGTCTGTCTTGAAATAATAACGCGAATTTTGCAGGTCTCTACATATGGCACATCTCAATAGTTATTTCGAAATCCAGCATCTTTTTTTTAAATGTTTCACATCTTTAACCGTAATTCAAAGATCGCTTATTGTTTAATAACTTCAGTCCCACATTGGAAAATACAGGTATAACTTAAAGTGTGCAGATTTCCGAAATTTATTTTAGTAGTCCTGTATATAATGTAAATATTTGATTTTAAATGTCCGGTCAAGAATTTTACAATGAAGATTTGTATGAAAAAAGTCCGAGAATGTACAAAAACGTCCTCTTGTGAGAATGAGCCTCACACTGACGGATCAATACTTTTAATCTCTCATTGCCATAATAGTAGCTACAGATACACGTCACGCCTAGTCGTACAAATCTTTGCTGTCAGCACACCCAAAAGGCTTTGTTAGCAACAAAGATTTCCTTGGGCGGTAAAGTTTATTTTCTGGTTTTGTCGTCACGCTCAAAAACCCTATTGAAACAGGTAAACAGCAGCAAAGATTTTATTGCTTTAAGAACTCTGGTATTATGTTAACAGGAAACATATTTTACAGGCAGTTAACAGAAGGCATTATGTTACTGTACATTTCTTTTCTTTTCCCCCTTTTTGAATTTTCGGGGTATAGACGATATTCTCTTTTCTAGCAGTTAACAAAAAAAATTAGAATGTCAAAAAAAATCCAAGATGGAGAGGATGCTACCCTGTTAAAAGGACTCCATGAAAATATGCTCAAAAGCAAGATCTTCGATTACGCCCATTAATTCTGTACATTCTATTCAGCCAAGACATTTTGGAATCTGAAATAACATTTCAATAGGAATTAGGTTTGATTAGGTTAGGTCAGGTCAGCTTAGGTTAGGCCAGCTTACCAAGTGTAGGTGGGTTTAGGTGAATTTGACAACACATACTTACCAAATAACTACAAGGGAAGAGACATATATTTTCAAACTGCTTTATTATTCATACCCCATTATTGAAACAACAGTAACCCTAGTAACGAACATTCACTTTCTCTCAAACAATTATCAACTAACCTAACAGCAATAAATACAATATACCTCTGTCGGTTTTACTATGTTACTGAAATGTTTGATGAGATGTATACAGCCCCGAGTATTTCGCGGATTGAGTTGGCAGCAATCTAGACTGGACAGCCCTGTATACACTCGAGACATTGTCGTTTGCTTATTGATTACTGTGATAAAGTGAGTCCTCTGTACAGGACTGTTAAACACTCACGCACACTACTGCTACTTTTCTTAATACTGGCTCTCACAATTGAACGGGGCGTGTCTAAACAACCTTCGTACAATCACAACAGTAGGACATAAGTGTTTGGAGACTACCTCGCCTCCGAATGAATTCGCGAAATACTCGTTGCTCTAGAGATACATTGTGTTTATTGCAGTTATATATGGTTTACTGTAAAGTGAGCACTTTTTAAGGCCCTCCCAACAGGCATTAACAATTAATAAATATATCTTATTGCAACTTCAGTCATTAAATTTTGAGGGTGGTGCATTGTGTACAGTGTGTTTATTAGTCACATTGCAATGTTTATATTAAAACGCAGCAGGAAAATGGAAATTAGATCAAAAGAAAAATTTAGAAGGCCTTAAAAATTGCTCACTTTACCGTGAACAACCCATAGGTTAGTTGATAATTGTTTGAGAGAAAGTGAATGTCTGCTCCTAAGACACCTACGCGCAGAAGGAAGCATTGTTTGGTTGGTTGGGTTTACGTAACGCGCGATGGATCTGCCCCCGCGTCGGCGCGTTACCTTGCGAAACGACTCTCGACTTCTGTGCAGATCCGCCCTCCAGCTCCAGCGCCAGCTCCAGCTCCAGCTCCAGCTCCAGCTCCAGTGGGCGACGACCGTGCCTTGAATGGTCACCGCCAAGGTAACGGAACTGAGCGGCGGACCGGCTCGTGACGTCACGCGGAGGTGAGACTGACTATACCTGCGTGCAACAACGGCACGCCGCCCTACACTTTATATCTTCAGGTTTTCCCATCCGCGGATCGGTTCGCAACATCACGCGGCAGAGGCTGTCCACGGTAAAGTGAGGACTTTAGAAATGAACCTTAGAAAAGTCGCTGCCCGTGCATGCACATAGCTTAATGGGCGCACCGAGTGGCATTCGCCCAGTGAAGTTGGTATAGGCTGTTCACGGTAAAGTGAGCACTTTTCATGCCCTAGTAACTTTTTCCTTTCAGGTATTTTTTAATACTTTAACCACGTTTTCAAATACGTTTTGCCACGTAAGTGATAAATACAGTGTGTATATTTTACCGCATTCGGAAGTTAACGTCTAAGGTTACAATAAAATATATTTATTGACTATTCTTCCAAATAAGATGACTTTCAAAAGTGCTCACTTTACCGTGAATAGCCTATAACGATGGATGGAAAGTAGTTCCATATCTTAACGTCAAATAAAAAGTGTTAGGCAACCATTTGTGATAACTTTAAATTATTTCTTTCGCTTTCAGTTTTTTTACTGCATCGAAGTGTAAAATTAATGAGCAGATTTGAAAAATATTTACTTTCTTAAAAATTTCACAATTTCATTATACCGACGGACGAATAAAGTGATGAGACCTATGGCAATGTTTATTTTACATAAGGCGGAAGAATACACTAACTGCATGCAAGCAGATCTTCAGCAGGGCTTTCAAAAGTGCTCATTTTACTGTGAACAACCTATAGATAAGTGCACAGAGACGAAATAGCGTGACGGTTCAATTGATGTTCTCTGTTTGGCTGCACGGGGCTCTGGAAAAGTGCCTTGCGTCTAATTGGTGAACGCATAGTGTAAAAAGTTTCTTATTGGCTGGGCTACCAGCTGGCTAGGAGGATGTCATGGGCGTTGATTGACGAATGGCGTTCTGCCATATTGATGACAAGTGACACGCCATTTTGCTGGCGCGTGGGAGTGAATCTCGCAGTGTAAGCGGTAGTTTCAACTCTGAATTCTTGAATACTCTGTGGCAACAGTAATAGTTACTGCCGCCTTCCGTCAATTAACTTTAGATTATTCGTAAGGGGAAAAGATATTAAGAAAATAGCAAGACCTAGGTCACATCATGATTATTTTAAAGGAGATACACGCCCTAGGAAATTGGAATTAAAATTATTTATTTGGCTGATTTCAGAAACTACGTGAGATGAACCAACGAATTCGTTAATAGTATTAAAGGCTGTTCGCGACAAAGTGAGCACTTTTAAAATCAACCTTATAAAATAGTCACTGTCCGTACTTGCATGTATTTTATTCGGCGTCCTGAGTGTCATGCGCCCAGTAAGGTTGGTAACGATGGATGGGAGGGAAGTAGTTCCGTATCTTAACGTCGAATAAAAAGTGATAGGTAACCATTTTTGATAACTTAAATAATTTCTTTCGCTTTTTTTGGTAATGAATCAAAGAGTTAAAAATTAGCAGATTTGTAAAATATTCACTTTTCTAATCATTTCACGGCTTCAAGTGACCGACGCATGAATAACGTTATGAGACCCATGACAATGTTAATCTCACACGAGGAGGAAGAATGTACAAATAAGTAAATCTTAAGCACGTCTTTCAAAAGTGTTAATATAAAGTGAATAGCCTATAGTCTGATTTGATATATGGGGCCGCAGTGGTGCAGTGGTCAGACTACTCGCCTTCCATCCAGGTGAACAGCGTTCGATTTCCGGTGGGGATCGCACCTGGATTCTTGTGTGTGGGAATCGTGCCGGATGATGCTGCTGGTCGGCGGGTTTTCTCGGGGATTTCCCTTTCCCCCCTCCCTTGCATTCCGACGCCACTCCGTCCTCACCTCGCACCACCCACGTCGGCTCTCAAGACCTCGATACAGTCTCCTCTGATTTGATATCTGCCACCTGTTGACTTATTGTGGATGATAAACCTCGCCCGTCATTAGGAAATTAGGGAGCCATGTCGTTAACCAAAAAAAAAACAAAATATGTTACTGCAGGTATTTGTGGGTTGTTAGAACATAATTATCATGTTTACATTAAAGGAACTCAAAAAATTTTCTTGGTGTAACACTCAAGGAGAACGGTTCTCGAGAAAGCATGGTAGTTTCTGACATTTTGCAAATAACTCACTTTAATTCCCAGTTTTTAATGATCATGTTATTATATGAGTCGTATTATGTTTTATACGTCATTTTTCATGACGAATATTGACACAAAGTTACAAGTAGAAGTTCAGGATAATCTTGGTTATTAAACTTCTTAGCGTAAAGCATGACAGAATTGTGGACTTTTTTTCTCATTTAAAAAATGGACGCACTTAAAAATATACAATTTTTTTATGTCGCGTGGAGACTAAGAAAGAAGTACTATTGACTATTCACGGTTAAATCTATTCACGGTAAGATCTACGTGCATGTACATTACGTATTCTTTCGCCTTATGTAAAATTATCATTGCCATGGGACTTATCACTTTATCCATGCGCCGGTCAAGTAAAACTGTGAAATTATCAGACAAGTAAATATTTTACAAATCTGCTCATTTTTACTCTTCGATTCATAAAAAAAAAAACGAAAGAAATAACTTAAGTTACCAAAAATGGTCACCTAACACTTTTTATTCGACGTTAAGATGTGGAACTACTTCCCAACCATCGTTACCAACTTTACTGGGTGAATGTCACTTAGTACGTCCGTTAAAATACATGCAAGTAGGAGCAGTGATTTTTTTCTAAGTTTGATTTCAAAAGTGTTCACTTTATCGTGAACATCTTTTACCTAGTAATGCAAGAACACCGGTTATATTGGTGTCTGTGTTAGAACTCACCATCGTCCTATTGGTCCATACCACACCGAACACTACCTTCTACTTTACAGCGTTCATTATTGGCCGGTCATCAACCAATGGAGAGCCGGGCTGATATTGGCCCAATCGAAGGTCCTACATCGTATAAAAGGATTTACAATCAATGATGTCCCTTTGAGTGGCCATAAAAAAAAAAGAAATCGTACCGTTAGCAATATCATTGTTACTGAGCTGTCGTGTTCTTGTGGAGGTCATGTTAAACACTACCCGAACAAAGACTGCGCGTCCATACGAGCTTTGTTCTGAACAGAAAATAAATTTTCAAATTAACTTTGTTCAAGGTACACTCGAGCATAGTGTTAAACAAGTGCGTAAATTGAGTGTGCGGTAAAGCGGTAAACTTCTCGCTGCTTCCCTACTAATGGACGCCCTTTGTGGCACATGCAATAAAGACGTAGGGAACGTATGTGAAGGAAAAAGGGTGCACGAGCTACCTACACCCGAAAAAAAAAATCTGGTAAACTTCCAAAACGAATCGGAAGTTTTTCAACCCATATGTAGAATGGAAATAATACCACACATCTTGCTACAAATATGTAGGGACATGCGAAATTCGCGTCATTATTTGGCATCAGGCTGAACTTCAGAGTACTGTATGCACTATAGCCAACGTCGTTTCTCCATTGGCTGCTCCGTAGATGTGAAGACACTCCCTCTCTGACTGACCTACAAGTGATTGAGGCACACAATTGAGAAGTGTTTGGTGCAGAGTCACCCAGGGTATGTAACATAAAGTATGGTCCAATGACAAACGTATTGCAAAGGTACATGTGTTTCAAGTTTAACTTGTCCCCAAATAATAACGCGAATTTTGCATGTGTCTACAAATATGGAATGTCTAGCGTCGCTACTATACATAGTTGGGAAGTTTCGTACGAATTTGACTGTTCCCTGAACCAATGTAGGATCGCTAGCATGAATGTATGGGAAATAAATTTATCATTCGCGTTTTTTCACTTTACGTACACACTCTTATGGTAAATTTGCGAATAATTTCTTGGAGTGTAGAAAAATAAGTTTGATAATTTATTACTTGAAATAATCTTAATCGGACGCTTTCGTGGCCGGAGTCGAATGAATCTAGGTTTCTGGGCTGAGGCCATAGCTGTCACGTTTCACCTTGTCCTGACGCAGCCATTCTCCAGGGAATATTCAATATTCAGTTCTTAAGTTCTGGCACTCATACATGTGTAGTCTGAGTCGGCCATTGATTGCGGACATGTGACCTTCTTGGCTCATGAGAATCACCAAGCTAACTGGAAACTGGCCGCATGTGCACTCCAACCACAGCTCAGCTGTGTTATGATTGACCAACGCAGGCTGTGTTTGTGTATGTGTATTACAGACGTCAGTCGATATCACAAACCCGAGCTGTCCATTCACGGGTGCTACAGGGTTTGCTAGACGATCTCACATATTGCCTATATCACAGGGTATAGTCTATTCTCGGTATCTTAAACATTTTTGAATAAAGCCTTTGAAAAATCACCTCGTGTATTACTAGAGCTAGTGATTTTTTGCGAAAAAAAATACGAGTACACGGTACACTTCAATACTATAAGCACCCAACAGCAATTAGTCTATTGCCATTGGTTGCTGTCTGCTTGAGAAGACGTTTTCATATTTGACCGGGCCACTCAGAATTCGGTAACATCGGCACAGCTCCTGCGTGATTCGTATGCAGATACTTAACATGTGTCAGAAAGTCATCCAGCCAATCAAGCAGGGTAAACGACCCTACAATGTTTTGAAATATAACTTTTCTTGAAATTTTTTCGTGAAATTTCACTACCCCTATGTATTACGTGTTTGGTTCTTTCCTAACTATTAAACATGTCATGTATCACAAGCGTCTTATACTGGTGTTAACATGTCATGTATCATAAGCGTCTTATACTGATGTTAACATAGTAAAAGTGCCTTATTTTTGTGAGGAAATATGTGTGTTTGTAATGCATAGCACCAAATAATTCTTATGCAAAAATATTATTACTCCGATTGCGCACGAATGCGGTGCTTTGTCTCTCTGGTGTAATTTCTAGACTTAGTAAAGCCTTGTTTATATGAGGCGAAGGAATATCCCGGAAGTAGAACTTCAGCAGGACTTCAGAAAAGATGGAAGTAACCATAAGCTATATATAATGTTTATATATACATATGTTTTGCCAAGAGGCGGAATCAAGTCATTGCTCCCTTCTTCCCCCTTCTCCCTATGAGCGGAGCAGTATTGGCGAACGGTAGGTCGGTGTTGCGCGCAGGTATGTCAAGGCCCACCTACGATCTTTCTCTCTCTCTCTCTCTCTCTCTCTCTCTCTCTCTCTCTCTCTCTCTCTCTCTGCTGCTGCTGCTGCTGCTGCTGCTGCAGCTGGAGCAGGCGTGGCGCGGCACGGCTCTTGCTGGAGTCGTGTATGTGGCCCGAGGGCCAACCCCCCTTCCCCACTACCACCACCCATTACAGAGCACCTATAACCGCGCGAGCAAAGAAAGCGAGAGCGGGAGCTAAACCAACCCGCGACGTCTGCACTGAGCAGACAAGTACACAGAGGCGAAATAACACGGCGATTCCTTTGACGTGGACGTGACTATAGCTTCGCGCGCGAACAGGCTCTAGAAGTGAGCCTTTAGCCTTGATTAGCTACTCTCTCTTGTGCGAAAGGTTCCCGACTGACTGTGTTGCGGGCCGGCGAGTAGGTTGTCAGGTGCTGAATGGTGAGCGGCGCCATTTTGGTGACATGTGCTGCTGGAGTTCGCGAAATAAGCATCCGTTTGGCTTCTGTATTCTTAGGTACTCTGTGGCGTCTGTCTCTCGGACGATAGATGAGATAGATCGATATCGATGGCTGCACGCACCAATCTCTGTGTCCCAACATTGAACTGCTTTTCTGCCAACAAGTCTATCGAAAACGGTACTAATTAGGTTTGAGGTTAGAACGCTGATTTGTAAACAAGTGCTTTGAGATGTTTGTATACTTACTATAACTAGGGACATGCAAAAATCGCTTTATTATTTGGCATCAAACTAAAATTCACAGTAATGTATACACTCGAACCGACGTCAGCTCTCCATTGGCAGCCGCATGTATTTTAAGTCACAACCTTTCTCAGTGAATTGCACGTGATTGGGGGACACGATTGTGTGAAGTGTACATTTATTGGCGCAGAGTTACCCAGGGCGTGTCGAATTAAGTATGATCCAATGACAACCGTATTACAAATATATGTGTGTTTTAAGATTTTAATGTCCTCGAATAATAACGCGAATTTTGCAGGTCTCTGACTATAACCAATTTGTAATTCAGTTCGATTTAATTCAAATTTGTAAAAGTATTTTATTGATGGTATACAACAGCGCTTGTCATTTAAAAGATTAAGATACAAACAAACACATGTGACTTTGACAGTCGTGTATGATTGGGGTAGGTCAATGTTGGGTGAATGCGCAGATGACGAATAAGCTGTCTATCTCATCTTTAGTCTGTGGTGCCTGCACCTACTTCACGCTTCCATAGACGTGATTATCGGGAATGACGCTGGGTCTTCTCTGCGTTTCAACTGACCCTCGTCAACAACGTGTATTAAATCACACCACTTTCCCTGCGCTTTTGAGCACAACATTTGAAAGATAAAATACCTGGTCATGACAACTTATAGTTTTATATAATTTGTGATTGATTACTGAATATCACAAGTGTAACAAAATATAATTTTTTCCAGCTGGTGGCCTGTGAATATTGTTCCTTTTGTTTTGTGGACATTAATGTGAAAACTGGCATAGCATATAGGCATTCATAATCAAAAAGCACTTGCACAGTGTTAATTTATCCACCCATAAATGAGAGTTATTATGTCCACGGCAATGATCGTTGTGTTTCAAATATGGGGTTCTTGACGAAACTATATTAAACGTGTCCAAAATATGTTTATCTGTTTAAATAAAAACACACTATAAAAGGGCGGAAGGCACTTTTAAGATGTCACGCATGTTGTAAATATTATTTATAAGAACCGCCAATTTAATTAAAAACTACTTTTTCACATTTCTGCATCTTAAAAAGTACGTACTACCAAAACACGAGCGAAGTATTTTAGGAGCCAGCACTGAACTTCGGTAAAGACTTTCCACCAATAAACTGTTAGTGTCACCGCTTGAGGTGGCAGGTCGCCCGGGTATAGGCCGCCGAACGGCGTGCAGAGCTCCAGCCGAAAAAGTTTTATTAAAAAACCGTCCAGCGTGTCTGAGTGAGGTCTGTTTACGAATAGCATTTAAAAAAACGTTACGCACCTATATAGGTTTCTCAATTCCTCTATTTCTCTTTAAAGCATGTTTTTGTGACAGAGAAAATTGTTCAAAAGGGTGTTTTCAGGTCATTTTTAGGTACGAAGCATTAAAAAAGGAATAAGAACGTGCATCAAACGCTTATTTATATTATTAGTTCATAAAATGGTGGAATCTCCGCTGAAAGTCTCATAGATGCGCGTTATCGACTGCAAGACTGCACGCCAGTTCAGTGCTTCGTGCGCAGAGGTGATGAGAGTGTAGATGCGCATATCTCGATCGCCCCTAGCGCTCCCGCGCTTTTAAGCCTCGTACGTGCAAAATTCCTCCAACCAGGTGGCCACCTTAAACTCCAATAAATAGAGCCCAGAGTATTTTGCGGATTCCGTCTGTGACGAGGTGGAATCCAAACACTTGTTTTCTCCTGCTGCTGTGATTGCGCAGCAGTTGTTTGTGCACGCCCCGTTCAACTGTGAGCCTGTGATGGAGTAGTAGTGTGGATGAGCTTTCAACAGATCTGAACGAAGGCCTCACTTGATAGCAGCAATCCAATAAGCAGACGATAGTGTCTCGAGTGTGTAGAGGACTGTAAAGCCTATCCTTGTTGCCAAATCAATCCGCAAAATACTAGGGGCTCTACCAATAGGTACCCGCAGAACGAAGAGAACACTACGCGCCAATTCGGAGCCTTGCGCATAGAGGCGACGGCAAATTTTATGCGCGTTTCAGTGTCTTCCTTATGGCTCCCTAGCTACTGAGACTCAAACACGTGAAAAATCTCCAGGCTGACGGCCCACTTAGGGGGCCTCCGTATTTGTCTAATGGATCCCATTGTAAGCAATTGTGTTTATTACAATTAAAAATTCGCGATATTTTCGGCCGTAGACCAAACTCCACGACGTTGTATGCTCGTTTAACTTCTGTCATTGGCTGACAACTTGTATCGTACATCCCAACGACGCTTACAGCCAATATTACATGCTCAATGTTTGAACAACCAATCCCCAACCAGTTACCCAGGGTAAACAACGTCATACAGCTGTGGCCAATGGCATCACATACCGAGCTCGTGTAAGTACAGGACAGGGGATTCTAGCATATTACCAAATAATAACGCGAATTTAGTACTTTTAATATCACAACTCAGCGTTATTGAAACACACATGTAGCCATTAAAAATTCTTAAAGTCAGCAAAAATCCTGTAAGTAGCCCTCTGGTCACGATATTCATTCTTCTGTTAAAAAAATATGTTTATACTATAGTGACAATGCTGTATTTTTCTTGGACAGATTGCTGTATTGCAGCCCTATAGCTAGGGCCACCTGTTTTTCGTGAAAGATTTACGCGGAGGTTAGCCTTCAATATCCTATGTGCACACTTGCAGTCTTCATTTGACTACTGGTCGCTTGTTTTTGAATGAAACTGCCTGTGTCATGAGTGAGCCTATCAGAATTAAGTTTCTCTGATACTAACCGTCCGTGATTTGCGGTGGCAGACAGATAAGACGCGTTAGCAATTAGAATGATCCAAGCACGAAAATGGTCCCGAACTAAAGTGCGTTGGAACACAACTTGACCTGAAATATACTACCGCAAAAGACAGGCCGCCCTAGCCATGGTCACTGCAAAAACTTCCCGAAGAAACAGAACACAAGCTATGTTTGTTTACTCTATTTTTCATCGTCGTCGCAATAATTACTTACAGTCGGATGTGACCTTGGGGCGTCTGATATTGTTTACTAGGGTTTGACCTTAACACATTCAGGTCTGCGCATATTTACTATGATTGAAGACACGTTAGAAGTGAATCACGTGTATACACCACAGCAAGAACAACGTCTATCCTGTTGGTGTCTGTATTCTCACTTACCACTCTCCTATTGGTCCACGCCACACTGGGCGTGCTTACTGTGATCTACAACGTTCTTCATTGGCTGGTCATCAACCACTGGCGTCGCAGAGCTGATTATTAGAGCCAGTGATATTTCGCGAAAAAATACGAGGACACGGTATACTTCAACACTATAAGCACTTAACAGCAGTTTGTCTATTGCCATTGGTTGCTGTCTGCTTGAGAAGGCGTTTTCACATTTGACCGGGCTACTCAAAATTCGGCAATATCGGCACGGCTCCTACGTGATTCGTGTGCAAGCAGTTAACACGTGTCAAAAAGTAATTCAGCCAATCAAGATAGGTGGACGACCCCACAGTGTTTTGAAACATAACTTGCCTTGAAATCTTTTCGCGAAATCTCACCACCCCTACTGATTATATTCCAATCAAATGTCTCTCAACGTGTGAAAGGTTTACAGGCAATCGTGTATTTTTATAAGGTTATAACAAAAAGTACATTTTTCGTAGGGAAACCGTAACCGCTGAGTTGTATTGTTCTAGTACGATACCGTGAAATACTAACGTAACTCGCGTGGCTGTATAGCTACGCGAGTTTCATTTAGAAGGAGGAAGGAATTTTTAAACTGGTGTTGCTCGAACCGAGCTCGAGGATAGTCCACAATGTGTTAATATCCTTTCTACTAGAACGATACGTAAACAAGGGTAGAGACCTTCTTTACATATGCCACGGCGCCTGGCGTCTACATAGCCCGTTGGCTTGCTTTGTATTTGTGTTGCCTATACGTCAGGCGTTCACATCCGGGTCCACAGTCTATTCGCAATTATCTTCACACTTTCTGAATGAACTTTTGAAGAACCACTTTACGTATGACATGTTTAAGTCTTTCCTAAATATTCAATTTATCACAATCATTTTATACTCCCGTTAACATAAAATTATCGTATTTCTGGTCAAATTTAACTTCTACTTACGTCTTATCTCCAAATACAGGCAATTCACAGTAAAATGAACACTTTTGAAAGCCCGGCTTTAGATCTACTAGTATGCACTTTGTGTATTCTTCCGCCTTACGTAAAATTAACAATGCCATGGGCCTCATCACTTTATTCATGCGTCGGTCAAGTAAAACGGTGAAATTGTTAGGTAAGTAAATATTATACAAATCTGGTCATGTTTACACTTCAATGCATTAAAATAAAACAGAAAGCGGAAGAAATAATTTAAGTCATCACAAATGGTTACCTAACACTTTTCATTTGACGTTGAGATATGGAACTATTTTCCGTCCATCATTACCAACTTAATTGGGCGAATGTCACTCAGTGCGTCCATCAAAATATATGCATACAGGAGCAGTGACTTTTTTCTAAGGTACATTTCGAAAGTGCTCATTTTATCGTGAACAGCATTTAATGACATTTAATTTTAATAAATATGAACAAAAATAGAGAGAAAATAGGTGTGTTGGTAACGCCTAGTAAGATATAGTTATCGTGTAAAATATTACTTAAGTGTGCGCGCTGTCCTCTTAGTGTAATTTTTTAGACTTGGCTAAGCTTTGTTTGGATGAGGCGAAGGAATGGCCTGGAAGTAGGACTTCAGCAGGGCTTCAGAAAAGTCGGACGTTACCCTGAATGGACTATGCACACTTTGAAGACCACGATCGAGAATAGTTCGACTAAGAGGAATCAAAGTCAAATTGAAGAGAATCACTTACGCCCTCGCTTTGCCCGGAAAGGGCACTGTGCGGAGGTAATAGTAAATCGTGACCGACCTTTGAGTGGCCACGAAAAAAAAAAAATTAACTTCCTTTACTCCATCATCGTAGTGGAACGCACTACGTCATCTCTATTGTGGGCAAGACTTTCATTTCATCTCACCGGAGAAGACGACAAACCTTTCACCTTCACCCCCCCCCCCCCAACTCGCCAGAGGCCACGGTGTTCAGCGGCCTTACCTCTTGCCTCCAACCACGACAATTTATACTCGATTCCCGGCCAGGTCAACCCCAGAACTTCTCTTGTGGTTCTACCCCGGTAGATACAGAGGAGTTGTGTTGGGAGATATGGGCGGCTCTTAACTACGAGGTCTTGAGAGCCGATGAGAGTGAATCGTGGTGAGAATGGAGCAGCACCGGAATGCAAGGGTGGGGAAAACCCGCCGACCCGGCCGGGGATTCAACCCGGTTCGCCTCGGTGGGAGGCGAGCAGTCTAACTGCTCAGCCACCGCGGCCCCAAAGGAGTTGTTGAACTAATGAGTAGGGGCAGTGATATTTCGCGAAAAAATGTTGAGACAAGATACAGTTCGAAGCACTGTAAGGTTGCCCAACTTTTTTGATTGGTAGAAACATGTTCTGGTCCGTTTTAAATGCTTGCGGGCGAATCACGAAGGTTCAGTTTCGAAGTTACGTAATCCTAAGTGACTAGGTCAAATGCGGGAACGTCACTAGCAGCCAACGAAAATGTGACGACAGCTGAGGTGTGTGTATGTGTGTGTATATGTATATATATATATATATATATATATATATATATATATACACGTACGTATACATATACTATATATATGTGTGTATATATATACACACTATATACACACACGTACGTATACATATACTATATATATATAATATTGAAATTTACTATGTGCTCCGACATTTTTTTCGGCGCAAAATCAATAGCCCTACTTAAGAGCGAGTGTCACAATCGTAGCGGATTAATTTTTTATCCCCACGCTGTGTTCAATGATGCTGTTAGAATCTATGGGAGGAATATTAGATTATTTAAAACCTTTTGAAGGGTACAAATTTGTATATTTTTAAGAGGACGATGTACGGAAACATTTTCTGTAAAATCGTTGTTTGCGCCGATACGCATATCTCGATACACAAATGTTCTGGAAATAAGAACTTTTTGCCAGAAACAATTATCTATGTCCCTATCTTTTTACTTTTATCATATTGAGTGTATTTATGGAGAAAAAAATTTCGTGAAAGTAGTTTAATACCGCATTTTTAAAGCTTGCCTATGCAGTTTCTTTAAGCGGTAAGAGATATATACGATTGCACGGGCGTATTTAAATATGTTGGTATCCATCGCGTGCAATGAAGTCCCACCGTTACAGATCTAATTTGCACAGTAGAGCATTTTGACGGAAACACTGCACGCTTTGGGCGTAGGAGCAATGGGGCGCTAGAACCCCCACCCCCTCTCTATTATTCTTTTCAACCCTACTAACCAACAGCATGTTACCAAACACTTTGTCTCCTGTAGCATTCTATTTAATTTAATGCATGCAATAATTTTTTTTTAAATTTTACTTCTCTGTCGCAAGTGTTTTTACGTCTCTCTTGGCGGTTTTTCACTTGCTCTTCCTAGTTAAGACTAGCTCTAAGTACACTTAGGGAGGTAGTCATGGCCCCAAAGTGCAGGTCATGGCTGCCCAATCCCTCTTTGCCGGAATGCATGTCTCTTTGCATGATTTTCCTTCATAGTAGGCGTAAGGGGTTAGCCCTGAGACGCAATAAAATCCCGCCCTACCTTCGAGCCTTAGCTTGCAAAGGTAGTTTAGAAAAAAAAAGGGGCGCTAGAAGTGCGTGTTAATGTCGTCCGTATTACTCCCATGCTTCTTGACCTTGAACGCGTAGCTACGTACGCCTCTTAACATGACTGTCATAAGTTCTAACTTTTCCTGAGTATGACATTAACCATATTGAAGAAGTGGTTGTATTGAGAGTTATTGGGTTCGCCTACCTGCAACTGTTATTTTTTTTTTTGCATCTGAGGCCAAGAAAGGAGGGTGTGATAAGGTCGACAATTCCATGGACGTTAGTGAGCTATCGCCGCTACGCACAGGGCTCTGCAGTGCTTTCGTCGCGGAACAGTCAACTGTGCTACACTGAGGTGCCCTAAACATGCCCAGGGGAGAATCCAGGATGATTTTGGGATGAAGTCTGACGTTGAGTACAAGCCATTCTCTGTTACTTCACATTTCTCTGAAGGTCTGCTAAAGTTCTACTCCCAGGATATTCTTCCGCCTCACGCAAACAAGACTTAACGGAGTCTCTAATCTACAAAATTCTGTACACCAAAGTGACACCGCACCGCATTCGTGCGCACTGAATGTAATTAAATTTTGCATAAGAACAATTTCTTACTAGGCATTGCCAACACACATATTTTGTCCCGGTTTTAATTCAAATTAATTATAAATTAGTTTTATCATTTATAGGAAAAATTAAAATTAATATTTAGTTTACCCAAAAATAAGGTACTTTTGTGATAGCACAAGTATAAAACGCTTGTGATACACATCATATATAGGAAACAACCAAACAGATCTTACATAGGAAGATTTTTCAGAATTTTGATTCAAGAAGTGTGAAGAAACCGTGAATAGACTATATGAATATCAACACTGAGAACTGGAGTAACTGATCTGCAGTACTACTATTGGCATAGTCTATGACTAACGAAACCTAAAAATATGAATATTATTTAAGAATCATTTTCGTGTGGAGGGGGAATGTAGTCCTGCTACCCCTGCATCTCCCCACCCCTCCTCTAGCCACTACACTCTTTACGACACGTTCTTGAACGTGGAAATATAAAACATATTTATCCAGGGTTGCAA
Organism: Dryococelus australis; assembly: GCA_029891345.1. Taxonomy (NCBI): domain Eukaryota; kingdom Metazoa; phylum Arthropoda; class Insecta; order Phasmatodea; family Phasmatidae; genus Dryococelus; species Dryococelus australis. Next base: position 89,129,921 of record CM057005.1, on the reverse strand, counting down.
CCCAGTCGATGATATCAAAGTAGCCGAAGATCCGACCAGTGCGTCAGCTTCCCAGTTGTAGGGGAATGCGGACAGCTAAGGAGGCGTCGCTAAATGTCAAAGCCGTCCTCTGTCACTTTCCAAGGTCAGCTCACACGTCCGCACAACCGCTTGATGAGAGATGCAAGGACGAACGTGCAGCATTTTCGTTTGCTCGGTACTGCATTGTACTTGTGAAATCGTGTCAGGGAATTCCAACTGCTGAAGGCGTTGAGTGTTTCGGCAAAACAATGTTAATATTTCGGTAATATTTCATCCGTAAAATTAAAAATATTCATAAACACGTGGCCGAGATTTTTTTTTTTTTTTTTTGTAACGCTTTCGCAGATCTGCGTTTATTTATCGTCACCGGAAAACTTATCTGCATAGCGTTTGTTCTCCTTAAGAGGTAATAACTTACCTTTCAGGCAAAGCATCTTAACCAAATAATAATTCAACGGCTCCTAGTTAATAAAAAAAACATTTTCCTATTCGTGTGCTTATAGAAATGGTATCTTTTCTCGAAAATCAATAATTCATCTCTTTATAAATGAGTCGTATACATCGTGAGTTCGATATGAATATCAGTCTTGGACTGCCTTCATTGTACGAATACAGGATTCATTTCCTCAGTCTTCTTGATTATTGCTCGCATTAATTATGTGGCATTAACTTAGCAACTTGACGCGTCACCCTGAAGTCAGCTTACAAATCTGATATTTCATTTTATACCTGATCATTCGTCTGTGTTTTCGACTTCCTCCATGAAAATCAATGAATTTATACCTTCCGTGACTAGTCACGAAGCGTTTAGCCTTTCAGTCGGCAACTCGCCTTTAGGAGACTTTCAGCGGTGACGTCATCTCATGACGTAATATTAAAGATAGAAGGACTGCTGCACCGTTGTACGTCCTTGTACTACCTGAAGTGTCATGTACCGGAGTTCTTGTACGTGGAAATGTCCGTTTTAAACCATTAAACACACTAAGAGACACAAACAGGAAAAACTAGTATTCGTACGTGAAATATTTCGTATATGCTATCCGTTTTAAGTTGGCTAACTTCAAATTAGAAAAACTTCTATGGATGTTAAACAATAATAACTACTACATGTTATAAATTGTACTGTGGGAGATTGTAGCCATGAGTGCATCGTTACCTATAACATATCCTCTGGCTTCTGGTTGATGAGTCAATGTTATTTTATTCAGAAATTATAATTGATAATTTAGTTATTTATGTAACAGCAATACATAATTATGAATAATACCTAAAGCAGTACGCAAAACCCTCGAAAACCCCAATGAAACTTTCAAAATCCCCCAAAAATTCCCCAATGATCCCCCCCTCCCAACTTCCCCTAGAGCAAAAACACCCCTAATTTGGAGGGAAACCCCTCAATCTGGCAACACTGCCTTCTGGGCCCTTCGTCCTTGATCCAGCCACCCTATACGAAAAAGCTGGGCTCCAACATTCCTCCTTGCCAGGGGTGGAAAACCCCGCACCTTGTCCGTGCTACCCGCGAGGTGGCCGACTGGCTGAAGGTATTTTTTTTTTGCGTGTCCGACAATTAGAAGATAAGGGCGACCGAGACGCGAGCAACAATTATCTCGTCGCCTCTACGCACAAGAAACTGAAGTGACATGCAAATTTTCCTTCGGCATCGCGTCTCTCAAGTTTCAACGGCGCCCTCATCATTTTATGGCGTAATAATGAAAAGAAAGTTGCAGCATGTGTTTCCATACAGCCTAAAAGATTATGTGCTATAAAAGTTCATACCTAAAAATGATCGCGAAAGCACAAGTTTTAACAATTTTCACTCTGCAACTCAAAATTGTGTACATACGTGTAACGTTTCTTAGAAGTTATTCGTAAGCAGACATCCTTCGGGCACTTTAAGACTTTTCTGCTGAAGATTTGCACATTTTTTCGACGGCGAAGGCAAACGGACACCTTAACGGACGAATTTGAAATAAACCTTTGGGAGAGGAGATGCTTTGCCCCTTACTGCATGTATTTTGAAAAACATAGTGTTGACTAGTATATTTCCAGTGAACTTGCCAGCGAGCGGCGATATACGGAAAGAAGTTCGATGACTTCACTTCGTGTTATGCACTGAAGATGTTTAATTTCGTTGCTTATTTATTGAAGCGATAGTGAAAACTGGCCTATTCGTAACTGTAAAGTATAATATTTCATGGTGGTATTCCTATTATGGTTTTTCCAAGATATTTATGTTGTTAAAGTTTTCTTATTGAGACATTACTATTGGCATACATATTTTAATTTTCAACATTACGTGTTATGTATTAATTAAATTTAATAATATGCTAATTTTTTATTTTTATGGTATAAGTTAGTGAACATGTGTTGTTTCAACTTGTAAGAATGTTTAAAAGGTTTTATTAATTTTGACATGTAAATTTTGTGCAGTTTTCATGGTTGTATTTTATTTCAATTATGTTTATCATTTTAAGAAATTTGCAGCATTGACCGTACGTAGTTTTTTAATGGTGTATTTTTTAACGTAGCTCCGAGTTAGTCCCTATATTCGCCAGGCTAATTTAAATCCCCGTTGCTTTAATGGATGTTTTACACGTAGCTGGAAGAAGATTATTCTTAGGTGACTCGGGTGCCAAAATGGTTTTAATGGCATCAGCAATGTTCATGGAACAAAAGAAGAGGGCCACAGATATTACATTTAATTAAAATTCGGCAAATTACAATAATGTATCTCGGCCTACAGAAGACTTGGTACCCAGGGCTGGTGCCTGCCTCAAGACTCCGAGCTGGTTCGACTTGCTCCGGCTACAGTGCTGATGTTTCTACAGAGGTAGCATGTTTAGTTCATGTTGCCAAGAGAGAATTCCTGCTAGTTTCGACCTGATTTTATTAACTACCGAATATTTTATAATCATTCTCTGGTGATCTCTAACAAGCTATTAAAACTTTTCTAAGTTATTTGCCTACCCATATCTCAGGGTCAAGAGTAATCATGTTCTACCGATAAGAAACTGAGCGAACCAAATTTACTTTATTATTTCATGGTAATTCAAGTGTGAGAGAAAACTCTTTTTGAAGACACTGTAAGTAAAATTATTTACTACGGAGCCAGTCTGCCATACTCTTTGAAATTATTATTTTTTAATTCGGATCTTTATTTTATTTTAAAGCTGCAAATTTTGTCATAACTTTAAACTTGATGAGATATTTTAAAAGCTGCTCTGCATAATTTTAGTGATCAGTAAACGTTGCTACACCGTATGTATAGTGTTATTATTTTTTGGTAGTTTGAAACTTACAGCAAGGGTATTTTTTTTGTCTTCTTGTTACGTTTTTTTTTACATACAAGTGTGCTGTCCAGTCCGGGTCATATTGTGTACAGCTACCTAATGTGTAATGTACTAATATTATTAGCTACGTGTCTCACAATACACACAATTGTTCAGTTTCATTAGTAGAGAAACACGTCAAAATTTTCTACAGTGACGCCAGCACCGTGGGGTGTCAAAAGTTTTATTACATAACATATTTACGTTTCTAACAGTTATAGTTTCATTTGATAGAAACGTGACTAAAATCATTAGCTCCATAATGACGTATAGGTATATTACGTGTTGTGAAAGAATACAGAGCGCGTCCGAAAAAGAATATGCCTATTTCAAAAGTTTGTTACTTAGCCCCGTGGTGTAATATTTGGACTCTTACTTGCAAAGAAAAATGTAACATAAACTCTAAATTTCTTGAGGTAATAACATGAGCTTCGAAGACTTTATTTGTGCACCTTTCGTGAACGCTACAGATATATAGTTGGTAATTAATTACCTACCCTATTGGAATCAGCATGTCTCTAGTAACAACTGCCAAGGCGTCAGTGATCCGTTCTCTCAGCTCCGCTAGAAACATTGGTAACGGCAGGACAAAGACTCTGTCCTTGACGAAGCCCCCACAAGAAAAGAGACACATAGCATCATTTCTGGTAACCATGGAGGTCATCTCAGCAATGCTTCACCGTCTGGACCAGTGCGATTCAGCCACCGTTGGGGAAGACGTTCATTAAGGTACAGTCTCACTTCACGATGATAGTGGGGAGGTACTCCATTTGTTGAAAAATGAAATCCAATGAGTTGTCTTAAAGTTAGGGCGTTAACCACACCTGTAGCACGTCCAGGTACACAAGTCCAGTAATCGTGTTTTCTGCAAATGCGAATGGCCCGTAAAGCTTCTATCTGGACATTAGCGAAGGAGTCGACGGACAAACCGTGCGGGCGGATCTGGGGTTCTGAATGCCCTCATGGAGTCACTGAGGGTATAGACTGTTCACGGTAAAGTGAACACTTCTGAAATCTCTGCTTAAGATCTACTCGTACGCACATTGTGTTTTCTTCCGCCTCACGTAAAACTACCATTGCCATGAAACTGATCACTTTAACTCACGCGTCGGTCAAGTGAAACTGTGAAACTGTGGAATTATTTTACAAGTACATGTTTTACAAATTTGCTGGTTTTTACAGCTACCCTACGTGCCTTAAAAAACCAGAAAATAAAATAAAGAATCTTTCAAATAACAATAATGTTTAATTCAACGTTAGGACATGGAACTATTTTCATCTATCATTATCAACCTTACTGGACGCATTTCACTTTGTGCCCGTTGAAATACGTCCAGGTAATGACGGTGACATTTTCTATAGGCTGATTCCAAATGTGATCACTTACTTAACCGTGAACAACCTGTACAAGAGATTCTCCTAAGGTTTGCAGTACCTTTTCTTGTAAACAGTGTCCTGATATCACATCACGGGGCTAGGCGACAAATTTTTTTAATTGATACATTATTTTCAAAACATGCTGTACACGAAGAAAAGACTTTCAAAAGCGCTCCGTTGATTACGAACAGCCTATACCTGGCATTGAGCAGCCATAATTTGGTTGCATAGACACTCTGGGCCCTTTGATACAAAAATTAAATTTAAAAAAACTCGTGTGCATTGTTTGGATGTAAGTTTGTGTTAGTATGTAAGTCGCCGTCCAATTCACTTCCCGGCGTAGAACAGGGACGGTAAGGACGAGCGGGAGGATGTGTACATAGAATCCCGCGAGTACAAAAAAATTTTGCAAACAATAACTTTGATGAGATATCTTCTCTGACCTATGTCGTCTGCTGCAGCACACCATCGTCTTCTAAAAAGCAACCGCATTTAAATATTAATCCACTAAGTGAATGAAAATATTATAAAAAACCAACAATTAAAAACTCTTTCCGTTTTCCAACGCTGTGCTTTGCAGGTACAATGGATATGCGAAAGTTGTTACGCCCTCGAAAATACATTTCTTCGCTGCCTTTCAAACACGTCTAACAAATGCAACGAATGGACATTCGGTGTTGAAAGAGAAGAGAAAGTTCGTTTGTCCGGAAGCCACTTGTATCCCGTGAATGGGTGAAAGAAATTACATTTACAATGGCTCTTCGACACGTCTTAGGCGAAAGCCACGACATTCGTCAAAATTTTAGCACTGAAATTTTCCATTTGAGAACTTTGTACCATCACAAAAATTGTGCAAAAAGAAAAAAGTGATTTCAGGATTTTTTGTTTATTTATTTTTTTATTTTTTAGAAGTTTTGCTTAAAACGTTGAAAGACCACGAACAACCACATCCACGTCGTTACTGAATAGATAAGTATGCAAAAGCGAAATGGAGCGGGGGAATTAAGGGAAGAAAATCGTCCATTCTAGGAAAGCTGAAATTATGAGAAGTGTATTTTCTAAATAATAATAATAATAATAAAAAAAGTCCCCACTACTCCTCCTTGTGCCCCCCCCCCCCTTTTTTTTTTTGCCACCTCCTCGTCAAAGTGAAAAAATAATTACCTTCAAGTCTGTTACAAAATGTCGTATTGATTTTTTTTTTTTTTTTTTTCCGTTCGTTAACAACAGCTCTTTAACATTGTTCGGACATGTTTTCCAAATTTTACAGTAAAATTAAGACGTTATAAAATTACAGAACCTAAAAAATGTTTATATTGTTATTTGTATTGTAATATTTATATTGTAACTTTTCGTTATTAATTTTTTTTATAAATACTCGAGACACCCAAAAATGTTTCAAACGAAAATTTCCGCACAAATTCTAATCTTTAGAATGGTGTATGTTTTATATTGTGGAGTTGGTTGGTAACGGTTGGGGAGCCGTGAAAGTGAGAGCGTGTTCCTCCATCGCTCCCTTCGTGTTTGCAGTTCTTGTGCGTGGGCCTCTAGTTATTGTTTTAACAATAACACAACTACCATTTACATTCGTTTCAAACTAAATTAAATAACTAAAGAAAATATTATGTTTTTTCTACTTTTCACGTTTTTTTTTTATAAACAAGTTGCCAATTCGGGGAAGCGGGAGTGGGAGAGGGGTGGGAGAATATCCCCCTCCCCAATCATGGGCCTTCCATTAGCCCTCACCAATGGACATGCCGTGTCCCACACTTGCTAAAACCGGTAGCTGTCAGGTTTATTTTAAAAACAAAGTTTTTTTTTTTTTTTTGTTTTAAGAACTTTACTTTTTAGATGACAGCATCACAGACCACCCACCCACCCACCTGACTTAAGTTATTATATGTTTGCCTTACTTATCAGTGATTGCCTTACTTATCAGTGATTGCCTTACTTATCAGTGATTGCCTTCCGAAACAGTTGCTGATACTAATCGTCAAAAGTGACGTCAATTTCTTCGTCAAAATTAGGAGAATTAAAGCAGGATACACCACTACAGTTTTTACAAATTGCATAACAACTCAGACCAGTGAATCGGCCATCCACATCAGTTTTAGAGCTGTAGGAAACAAGACAGAGAAGGTCATCGGGGGTAAAGGCTTTGGTACTTGGAAAATATTTTTCAAATTTTTTCTTTTTCTTCTATTATCTGTTATATGCTCATGCCTCCAACCCCAATATGTAGGCGAAAAATTATTTCCAATACAATACTGTACCGGTTGGTAAACTCTACGTAAATTTTGGTGAGCTGCTTCTGATGATGGTGGTAATTTCTCTAAAACAAAGTTAGGTACCAAAGTTGATTTAATTTATGTAGATGTACAGTACATCTGTAGTAACAAGCTTCATTCAGATTTTATTATTTTACGAGCCTGCACACTTCAGTATAAATTACTCCCATTATCTAAAAATGTATTGCGCGATGCGTATTTTTCCAAAAAAATGTCTCTAAATAACGCTTGGCTTGTGGTACCTCATTGAGCATGTCAGCACATTTCGTCTTCTCCAAACCAAACAAAGAAGAGGACGTGTCAGCCTGTAACAGTATAGGTAAATAATAGAAGTTGGATGATATAATTGTACACACTAATTAGTTTTTGTACGTTGTGATAAACAACTAAATTATTTTTTTAACAGATTTCCTATCGAGAAAAACTGAGTTATTTTCTGGCGCAAGAGCTACTAGCACTACCAGATCAGTATCTGATCCCTTAACTACGACTGTGTTGAATAGGTTTGTTAACGAATAAAACACCAAAAAAAAAAAGCATTAATCGATACATTTTTTAACGGACTTACAAGCGATTAAGTGAAGGTCATCATTTTAACACCTTGGAGGGGGTGGGGGGGGGTAATTGTATTGTAAAGGTTCCCCGGTTTTATGCTTGACAGCTCAGCAGGAGACGACTTACAGACTAACTTATAACCTGACTTAAATCAGCACCCATGCCCTTGCCCGGGATTTGAACCCAGAGCCTCCCGAACCCACAATCGGTGGCGCACCAACCGACTGCGCCACGGGAGGTCGGCTTGGGGGGGGGGGAACACAAGGAGAAGCGGGGACTTTTTAGTTTAGAAAATGCATGTCTCATACGTGTCTATCACCTGAGAAAAAATTCAGCTCTCCCGGAATTAGTTGCGACAAAACACCTTTATTTCCTGTGCTATGTACTCGGTCGCTCATTTGGTTAAATTGAACTCGTGCGTACATTTTATCTATAAATTGTGATATTTCATTTGTAAATAATGTGATTTGGAGCAAGGAGGAACTAGGTCTGTTGGTAATACCTTAAGAAATAGTTCTCAAGCTAAATATCAAACTGAGAGTGCACGAAAGTATTGCGTTGTCCCTTTGGTGTAATTTTCTAGACTTAGTTAAACTTTGTCAGCATGGGGTAAAAGGGGAGTCTGAAAATATAACTCTATTAAGGCTTCAGAAAAGTGGGAAGTAACCATGAATTCAGTATACACTGAGTCTAAAAGGGTTAAAATTTCCTGACAAACCTTCTTACAGAGGCTGCAGTGTTGCCAGATCTTGGACTTGTTCTACTTCGTAAATATTTTCTAATAAAAATCTTAATAAAATAAAAGGACTTTTCGCTTCCAATATTCATAATAACGTTTTCACAATCTAAATGCTACTTTCTGAATATCAGTTTTAAATTTCCCTATTGGGCCAATATCCATTTGGAAGATATAAACGCTGTACATTACACGTGATTTATCAAAAACACCAGGCATAACTTACGTCATTCTACAATATTATTTTCTTTAAAGAATAAATAGTCTTGATTCATTCTCGTGCCGTATGGTTAAACCCGTAGTACATTTCAGGAAAACGTAAGTACTACAAAATTATCACGCACTGGCTACTTGTTTAAATAAGGGTTTGTTCAGGGGATGGCTGAACTCTGTTTAGATATAAATAAATGCAATGTAAAGCACGCATTGTGATAAATAGCTATGGTAAAAGAAAAAGATTGCGGCCAGAATCAATACATATGCTGTTCATGGTAAAGTTAGCACCTCCCAACAGGCACTTATATGCTATTCGCAAGCAGACCTCACTCAGACACGCTGTACGGTTTTTTAATAAAACGTTTTCTGCTAGAGCTTTTCACACCGTGGGCGTTAACTTTTGAGAGAGGTGAAATGTATATAGGCTGTTTACGGTAAAATGAGAACTTTCGAAAGCCCTGGTTAAGATATATTTGTATACACGTTGTGTATTCTTCCGACTTACGTAAAATGAACATTGCCATGGACCTAATCACTTTATACATGCGTCGGTCAAGTGAAATTATAAAATTATTAGGAAAGCAATTATTTTACAATTCTGATCGTTTTTTAAACAAAACGGACAGCGAAACGGATAATTTAAGTTGTCAAACTGGTTACCCTACAATTCTTATTGGATGTTAAGATAGGGAACTACTATCCTCCCATCGTTACCAACTTGACTGGCCGCATGTCACTCAATGCGCCAGTTAAAATACATGCTGGTAGGAGCAGTGACTTCTTTCTAAAGTTGATTTCAAAAGTGCCCAGTTTATCGCGAACAGACTTTACACTCTGTTTACAAGTCACTCTGCAGCGTTTATGTTATGGCTGAGAGGAAAAATTTAACAGGGCCTTAAAAAAGTGCCCACTTTACCGTGAATAGCCCATACTATTTTATGCTGCGGGACATTTTGCTGTCAACACTGACGAAGTTGTCGGGCCTGGAAGACAGCTGTTGGCTGCTCTGTCAGCTGCCCAACGCTGCGAAAGTGAGTGCGGTATACCCACAGCTGAAAGTGAGCGCTATCGTGTGGTTATGAATGAGAACTGGCCGGGAGTCGTGTGGACTTAACGGCCGCCGGGTTATCATCATGCACTTTCACACTCGCCGTAGAGTGAACACATCGAAGCTGTTTGGTAAACAACGCCAGGTGTTTGCTTGTGATGTCGTAGAGCTCTCTCCGTCTCTCAAGCTAGGTTTACAATTTTTAAAAAATTATGCGTTTGCAATTATACAGTAAGCGCTGATCTCGCATACGGGAACACGTCTTCTGTATCTGCAATTTCCAATTAATGTTTTAATTCGTAATTCCAGCAAATGGAAACATGCAACAAGTCTGTCATGTTTACTTTTTGTTTCTAACCTAACCCCGTATCACAAAAGGCAGATCATACTTCAGAGACGACATTTTCTATCACAGAAGCTTATTTTTGTGAACAAATATAATTGTGAACGTGTGCACACACTTACATTATTGTAATTAACAGTTTCCCGTCAACAACGCCGACTGCTTTGTTCTGATCGGTCGCCGCCTCAAAATTTTCATGTAAGATATAAAATATAGCAATTTATTTTAATTCTCCTAAAGAAATACAAACAACGCATACGACATGCTAAGTTCCAATGGAAACCAATATAACTCACTTTCAGTTCTTCCGCATTCGAGGACCAGTCAAGCGCTGAACTTAAAAAATTAAAAATATATATATATATTATATTTATTTTGAGAAAAAATTATTCAAAACAAAAAAAAGTAAGTTATGTAAAAGTAAAGATATGTTTTTGAAACATACTCTTTATAAATGTGATCGCTCTCACAGTTTACAATGTGGCAATTTTCAGGAAAGTCTTTGAGTATGTATAATAATCTAGGCATCAAGAATTGTATTTCTGTTGAAGGGATCGGGTAGGCCAACTAACGTGTGCAGAAGATTACGATTTATCCATGTAAGTGCTTTTTTTTCACCTGGTAGTCTTTAAAGATATTCATCGAAACAAGTTAAAGGGCAATATTTTATTTTTCATTCAAGTAAATAAATTGTGGCCCCACTATAAAATTGTCAGGTAGGTACATCACGCTTACAGACATTTATTTTAAACTATTTCTACAATCGATACCTTCCCAAAAGTTAATTAAATTTATAATAAGTTTGAAAAAGAATACATTCTGTTGAAGTTTTACTACGTAAACTTATCACAAAACTATAAATTAAACGTTACAAACCGGTGCAAGTTTACGCCTATTAGGATAATTTAATTTATCCTCTCGAGTAGACATATGTTGCGTAAGCCGTTAGGCACTTTAAAACGAATTCTTCGTTGGATAAAAATCACCGACCCTTAAGCAATATCCTCCCGTCAACAGTAAAGTTTGTTAATCATGATTGCAACATCTTCTGCACTTAGAAACATCAACATCTACCATAGAAAAATTTGTATTGTATATCCAATACAACGCCCTATAATACTATGCACATGCAAGACTCCATTATTTAGTAGGGTAGTTAGTGACTACAGAGTAATTAATATCTACTTGAGGTTCAGATGGACGACATGACCTAAACTTTCATGCTTCACCCGACTTCGAATTTAGAAAGACAAAGACTCTCGCGTTAAAAACAATCTCCTTTTATTTACGTAAGTAAAACGATTAGTACATGTGCTAAGATGGCTCACGAGCATATACTAACTTACACTAAGGATAATTGTAAACCATGATGTTTCCTGCAAACCAAAACTATCAAATAATTGGGGCTATTTGAGGAAACTTACAACGGGTGTCAGTGGGTGTTGGGACGGAGTCAAGTAGCAAACGGCATAAGCATTAGCAAAAATAACTTCGTATGCTCGAGGAGCATGTCGGATGTAAGCCAACTTTTCAAAATGAAAAACTGCAAGTAATGAACCATATGTACTAAATTGCATTGTAATTAAATAATTTCAAACGAAATTATTTTCACTTTACCAGAAATTTTACATTTCGCACAAAACCTGCTGCTAAGACTACCAACTGTCATGACTAAATTAAAAAAAAAAATCGCTATTAGTCGAGTGCATTTTCTTTCACATTAAAAAAATTTAATATTCTGAAAGCTACCCAGTATTTCTTTCCGAGTGAATATATTCCGTACATAAATTATATTTGCAATGCGTAAGATGTCGGTTTTGTTCAAATACTGTAAAAAAAATTACACGTATTAATATGAAGCTACTCATATGGTTAGTGTAGACTACATTTATAAAATGTTTCCATTCCTTTGCATTTCATTTATGATAGCCTCGATCAGTTTTCCCCCAGAAAATAATTTTTTCGGCAGTGTGGCAATTTAAACTGCTTCTTTTCCCGCGAAATAATATAAATATCACAGATAAGTTCCAGTAAACAAATCATTTTATTAGTACGTGTTTAACATTTTGTCTACGCCTATAAAAACCAGGCGATTGTACAAGTACATTTTAAAATAATTAGTGACGTATTTAACTTGTTAAAAAAATTGCAGTGGGGTTTAAAAAATCATACGTCCATCTGAACGAGAGAAGGTTAGCTGGCAAAAGAGAGGAGCTTTTTTTGAAGAAGGGTTAACGAAGGGGCTGTTTAATCGGCAAAACAATGGGCCATGCAGAGTTAAAAAAAAAATTGTAACGAGTACTCACCAAAAGGTAAATCACAGCATGTTTCGTCGTCGCCATATTCCCTGGAAAGAAACAAGCCACAAGAGCATTAGAGAAAGTGGTATTGTAAAAATGTAGGCCAGCCTTCAGATAGCGAGGAAAGTGTTTGTGCGAACGGGTGCCATACGAAGGTGTTAAAATACAACCGCGCGTGCGGCACACTCACTTTGACCGGATGGGAACTGCTCCTAAATCCTGACATATGGCCCGTTGTCGGATACACTCGCTCAGCACATCGGTCGGCACTCGGTGGCAGCGTGGCTCGCGGCACTAGCACTGTGTCGGCGCCATCTTTGAAGTGAAGCGGCAAGCGAGTCGAGCCAGCGAGGCTGGGTGGTTGAAGAGGGGGTGACCGACAGATGACGAGGGGGGGAGGAGGGAGAGTGGGAGGCGGCGATGGTGCCAACCTCGCCAACTGCCGCTTCGTCTTCTGCGCATGTCCTCAACATAACCTCGCAAGTTGCTGGCACAACTGTCAAAGTCACCTGGTCTACAGCGATGCGTGTGTTTGTTATTTGTGTTTAAACTTTCAACAGACACCACTCTTTTACATTAACAACATTAATTCACCAACTTGAATACAATCTAGCTGCAAATAAATTACGGCAGAGAAAGTTTACAAAATCAATCCAGTGTTGGAACACGAATGCGCACTCTACGCTCTACATCATTTTCCCCTCTGCGGTGGAATCGACCCCACGCACGGGTTACTTTGAACAGTGTTTCTTTCAGGCATAAATCTGTGAGGGCTTCATGCCCCCACCCCCTCCCCTTTTTCCCCTTCCCTTGAAAGTTTTTTTTTTTTTGTAAATCTCCAAATTTGTGAAGAATATTGTCTGAATTAAATGTGAGAGCCAGTGTTACTAAAGAATGCTTATTACGCTTTTCTTGGCTTGTTCGTACACCCCCATAAATCATCAAAAGAAAATGACAATTTCATTCATTATAGAGATTGCTAAGTGGAATTTTACGTAGTAGAAGTGTACCCTCTGTATATTAATTCTCCCCTCGAAAAAAAAAAAAACATGGTAGCAAATTAGCAAATCTTTCAGGGTCTAGAGCTAACATTACGCTGAGGAAAATCAGCAGAGTAAAATAATAGTTATGTAATTGGTTTGTATGGTAGCAACAACGGAATTTCACTGAAATGATTAGGATTTTGTAAGGTTTAACTAGTCGCAGTACTATGCAAATATTTATGTTGAGTGAACTGTGTTTGCACTGTAGCAAAAACAATGGCATTTGCTGTAGCGACTGTATTTGTTGTTTTGCGATTTGGGTTAACAATATTTTAGATCGTACCCACAAAATACATCACTGCTGAACCACGTTAACAGAACTTCAGTTCAGACATCCACATTTTTCTCGCTGTAAATGCGACGTATATTTCGTCCAAGATTTACTGATCACTTCCAGCCCAGTGCGTATCCTTCCGCCGAAAGTATCACTTTCACTGCAATGGACGTCGTGACTAAGGTTCACGCGCCCGTCAGTTGACTCTGTGAAGTTGCCCGACCATAAATACATTACCATCACGTTAAATGCGTGTCACGAGGTGGTGTGCAAAGCAAAAAGAAATTAATACAAACCACCAATAATTTTTTTAAAACAAATGTCGAAGCATCAAACTGTTATCCTAATCCGCTGCCAACATTACCGTGAATACTCAGTCATCACGAAAAAAGTATTTTCACGTAGATTATAACAATTTAAAGCAATTATAGGCCTAGTTGCTATGTTTAGAACATGTATAGTCAAAATCAAAAAGAAAACTTAACTAAGGTGTGATTGTTTATAAATTTTACAAATAATTTGCAATAAATTACTCCGTTCTCAGCAATCTAGAATGATACTGTTGGTACTACAGCTGTTTCAAAGACGCCGTAAACACGCGCTTTACCTACTCGCGCATTGAAGTCTCCGTTACACTCTTCGTATGCATAACTTTCAGAAACGAGACAACTCGGAATTACCAATCAATATCGTCATATTTTAATTCTAGCACCCTAACATATCAATGTATGAACTGAGCATATCACTAATCTCAACACATTATTATTTAACAAATTTTACTAATTTTTACATGCTCTGTACATATAACAAAAATTAATACGGTATTAATTTTCTGGAACTCATACAATCAGGAATTCCAAATGAAGTTATCATATTTCAATGCCAACTAACTACAACAGAAAAGAGTAACTTGACTATTTTACTAATGCCAACGCATGAATTGTCAACAAATTCAACTGCTCCTTATAAATTATGTTTAAGTTTTTTCTATCCCAAACAATAAAATATACCTTAAAAGTTATTGTATTGATGTATTTTATGATGCGGTAAGTTCTTTTGCGAGAGAAACGCATGCAGTTACTTTGAAACAAGAGTCAACAATTGACAAAAAATTTTACTCCTGCTGTTTTACTGTCTTACAAATACATACAACTACATTGTAATAGCATGAATGAAGTTAATGTTAATAAAATAATGGCACTAGAATCATAAACAACACCATATACTAAGTTGTTGGCAAGGGTCGGTATCACACAGCATGTTGAAATACTGGTTTCTAGTCTATTTCAGTTGTTTAGGGAAAATTATTTTGAAACTGTAACTACGCCACTCTGGCAGTAGGCAACATACATTGTGGACAAAACATAAATGGAGAACTTTGTCAAAAAAATTACAATTACCTGCAGCGTGATTTTAAAATTATCAGTCGATTCTTGCCGTTTCAGAATTACGAGATAACGCGTGAATGAAATTTCGAGACTACATTTGAAGGCCCTTTTAAAATGTAAGTGTGCTGTAATTAGAAATATTTACTTATTTCATTGAAAAGGAAGTTAAGACACAGTTGCAAACGGCGGATGTGACCGAGTGTAGATGAGTGTAGATGCGTAATTCGTTATTCGTTATATGTACATGTTCGTTGTTTATGTACAGCACAGTATAATACGATAATAAATAAACATAAATAAATGAAGTAACTGTAGTCACTGAAATAATTCCGTCACTTGACAGAAAAATTTAAATAATTTCACTTGCTATAACTTAGAGAGTTTCAACATTTTATTTTACTGTTTTATTCAAAGTATAGAACTCTGATGATGTGGTAATTTGCTATCGGTGTGAAGTGTTAGCTCTTGGTTTTAAACAAAAAGTTTGCATTCAGTAACTCTGCTGGGAGGCGATGTATAGTCTATTCAGGGTTTCTTCACCCTTTATTAATCAAACCTTTGAAAAAAACACACCATGTACTGTATAAGGTTTTTGGTTGTCTCCTAAATATGTCATATAGGCTATCACAAGCGTTTTATACTTATGTTAACATTAAAGTACCAAATTTTTAGTTAAATTTAACTTTAACTCATATTTTATCTAATGATTATAGTTTTTTTTTTCATTTATAACTAATATGAATAAAGACAGTGACAAAATAGGTATGTTGGTAATGCCTAGTAAGAAATAGTTCTTATGCAAAAATATCAATAAATGCGGTGCGTTGGCCCTCTTGTGTAGTTACCTAAGTTTTGTTTATGAGGCGGAAGAACTTAAGCAGGACTTCCCAAAAGTGTGAAGTAACCGTAAATGGAGAATACACACCAACCGCTACGAAGCTAGGATGCTCTCAAGGTCCGACACAATGTCTCATTAAGCATTACAGTGTCTGCCGGCAGGGGTGTTGTTTTGTAACGCGGAGGAATACGGCACTGGTTCACACGAGACAATGACTGGCACAGAAACCGCACCGCATCACACACACGCACACACTCTGACGATGCACACACGCTTCTGGCCTGTTACGACACTCCGCCACGCACGCCGCTGCCAAAAGATCGGCACATCCCCGATGTGACGTGCTAAGGGCCGGTTGCACCATCATGGTTCGAAACTCGATCCGAGATCGCATCTAAGATCGACACAGGAAACTGTTGCACCATTCGAGTTCAGAGCTGGGCTGGAGATCGAGATTTCGAACCGCCGAAATTGGCGGTTAGAAATCTCGATCCGAGATCAGCATCCATCGGCGATAAATGTAGTTTGAAAATACGCCAACAGATAGAACTACGTTCGAATGTTTTCTTGGGAAATTAAAACAACATTATACGTACTTGAATATTATTCTGTAGAATTCGTACAAGAATAATTCACTTAAAACAGATAAAACATCGCACGTCTAGTTCTATCTATTATGAACGATTCGCCTACTTCCATGACGTCACGATTATGAACCAACAGCAAAATTTGTCTCATACTTAATATCTTTCTCTCCAAGATCGACGGATCGGAGATACAGAATCATGGAATTTCGTTGGTGTAACATTTTTACATGGGAACCAAGATCAAACTGGATTCTGGTTCGGAACTAGGATCATTCGATCTCGGATCGGGGGCGATGTTGGTGCAACCGACCCTAAGTAGGACTTCGTATACGACGCGCAGGCATTCCCCGAGTTACAGACTGCGCATAGACTATCCACGGTAAAGAGAACACTTTTCAAAGCCCTCTCATTTGGAAAAATAGTCAATAACTTATATTTTCTTTTAGCATTAGACGTTAAATTCTGAGTGCGATAGAATATATACACTGTGTTTATTACTTACATGACAGTATTTATTCTAAAAGGTGGTTAAAGAATAAGAAATAGCTAAAAGGAAAAAGGAACTAGAGCCTCAAAAGTGCTCACTTTGCCGTGAACAGCCTATACCCTGCAACTGGGCTCACTTGTTCAACCACCATGAGGAAACAAAGAGGTTCCCTCCTTCCCCTGAAATGACAATGATGGCGCTAAGGCGTATTTACACCTCGACGTCCCGGGATCGAATCCCGGTCTCATGGGTCCGCGCGCCGCTTTCACACGTATAGGCTGCTTGAAACCACCCTTCGAGAAACTCCTTGCCCATAATTAGCATACATTTTAACAGAAAAAGTAACTGACTATCTCCCAATAAAGTTGGCAGCACCGTAGAAAAAGTAGATCCTTTTCTCAACGTTGGATTGAAAATTTTACTTTTGAGGCCAAATAATTTGTTTAATATTTCTGTTTCTGTTATGATTTCAAGATTGTCAGCAACTTATTTAAGTTCTTAAAAATTCCACAGTTACACTTGGTCGTTGGATGAATAAAGTGAATGGGTCCATCAACATTTTAATTTCACGTATGGCGTAAGGATACAACACAGGCATGCAGAAAAGAATATATTAAGCCGCGCTTTGAAAATTGCTCAATTGGTCGCCAACAGCCTATGAGGTTAGAATATTTTAGTGACTAAGCCGTCCTCCCTTTAGCTAAGCTAGTTTAATTGCTGATGTATGCTGTTCACGGTAAAATGAGCACTTTCAAAAGCCCTGCTGAAGATCTACTTGTATGCACGTTATGAATACTTCCGCCTTATGTAAAATTAACACTGCAGGGCACCTCATCACGTTATTCATGCGTAGGTCAAGTAAAACTGAAAGATTTTTATGAAAGTAAATAATATACAAATCTGCTCTTTTTCACACTCCGATGCATTAAAAATCAGAAAGCGAAAGACATAATTTAAGTTATCACAAATGGTTACCTAACATTTTTTATTCGACGTTATGATATTGAACTATTTTTCATCCATCGTTACCAACTTAACTGGGCGAATGTACCTTAATGCGCCCATTACAATATATGTGTTCAGAGGCAGTGCCTTTTTTTCTAAGGTTCGTTTCAAAAGTGCTCACTTTGTCGTGAACGGCCTTTATATGTTAATACACTTAAAGGGGTGTATATGTGTCATCTTTGATTTATAACTTAGGCCTAGTTGAAACAATTTTAATAGCTGGGATTGTTTTAAAATGGTCTAAGTAGCACAAAATATCTCCGTTCTTACATAAATATTGGGGACGAGTATTTTCTGATTACGAATATACTGCAGTTTACAATAGTCGTGCGAACCGGGAAGGGAACGGGACACGCCCTAACCTAACATATCGCCAACTTATAAACCAGTCGGGCGAGCCCCCACACATCACCTTGTTTGCGAGGCGGGCACGATCGTAGGCTGTTCGTAGTTAATCACTTTCGAAATCAACCTTTGAAAAAAAAAAAATGTATCCCCGCCATTTAGTGCGCGAGTTCTAACGTAAGAACCGGCTGCAGAGTGCTTGCAGTTCAATTGGTGGCGAATCAGGAAAAGTACTTCCAATTATTCAAAATAGATCCACACCTTCACAGATGACGCCGATAAGATAGAGCGACATGAGAAGAGTTTAGTGACTCCTATTCACACGTTATCAGAATTTCTGCATTATCTGCATACCCTTTCCAAGCTGTGGTTTGGTTCGCCCGAAAACTGCAGTAAGCCGGTCATCGTCTTCGTACCTTTAGAAATATTCTGCGCCACGAGTGTGTTAAGATTTCCCATATGTATATATATATATATATATATATATATATATATATATATATATATATATATATATATATATACACACACACACACACACTAGCTTTTATCCGCTGCTTCGCGCGCTGCCCCATTATCGGGTGCTCTACTCACTGGGATACTGCGGCCCCCCTTAGGGTTCTCTACCCACTGAGCTACTGCGGCCCCACTATCAGGTTCTCTAACCACTCTGAGCTACTGCGGCCCCACTATCGGGTTCTCTAGTCACTGGGCTACTGTGGCCCCACTATAGGGTTCTCTACCCACTTAGCTACTACGGCCCCACTATCGGGTTCTCTACTGAGCTACTGCGGCTCTTGGGAAGGAATGTAAGACAGCCCATGGACAAAAATGAATAACAATGCTTTTTTATGCAGTAATCCTAAGAAAAGTTTAATCCAGTACCTATGTAGGCCCTACATACCTAATCATCATTTTTTGGAACCGTTTGAGATGTTTTGCTCTGATAAAAAGCAGCCCATGTCACTCTCTGGACCTCCAACCATATCTGTGCAAAAATATCGTCGATCCGTTGCTCCATTTTGACGTGAAAGGACAAACAAGCACACTTTCGCATATATATATATATATATGTGTGTGTGTGTGTGTGTACACGCGCGCTATTCACAATGAAATGAGTACTTTTGAAAGCCCTGTTTAAGATCTACTTGTGACTGACTCATGAATAAAGTCAGAAGGCCCATGGCGATATATATTATGCATATGGCGGAAGGATACAAAGTGAGAAGTAAAAGTAGAACTTGCAGTAAGTAGGGCTTCCAAAAATGCTCACTTTACCGTGAACAGCCTTTACATATGTGCGATGCTAGCATTTATTTCACAGTTACGGTTCATCGACGTATGAACGTAGTGATAAGTTCATGGCAATATTGAGTTTTCACAAGGCGGGAGGATACAAAATAGAGATATAGCATATCCTAGAAAATTTAGGTTTGGCTGCATTGGGGACACGACCGTTTGTTTTGCGTGAATATGTTGACGCGCTCGGACGCCTTGGTGTTTTTTTTTTACGTTCCCGGCACAGTTTCAGTCGCTCATATGGGGTTTTATGGGTATCGCTGGATTGTTTTTGAGATGCTCTTTCCAACCGTATACGATTTCTGTATTTCGACTTGGCTTTTTGACGAGTAGTAGGCCGACATTGTGTCAAGTTTTCTCAATTTTGTTTACATTAAACTCATACAATGTCACCATAACCACACCACACAAATGTTTTTATACACGCAATCGATTTATCTTAACAAGAGCTGTCGATTGAAACCTAAACGAGAGTCGTAGCTTCTCCTAGTCAAAAGTTATACTACGCTGAAGTAATGAGACGCGGCGAAACGAACTCAAAATTGCGGCGCCCCCTCCCCCACGCGTGATACTTCGCAGTCCTCACTCAACGTAACGTTTTCTTTCATCCTTTAGCAATCGAGTGGTGTAGTTGAATATTGAATGTAGACGATAGATTCGGAGTTGCAATGCCAAACTGTATCCCCCGATTTTTGTTATCATCCCATTTTTTTTGGATTGCCTCCCACTATGGTCGCAAAAGTGAAGACGTATTCACGTCAAAAGGGCTTCCACGAGTGCTCAGTTAACCTAGTAACAAAACATTCAAATGGCTAAATGGTGTTTGTGTTGTGCTGTTCGTAAACATGGCGTTACTTCTTGAGCAACGTTATCAACTTCCTGTGGGCGCGCGCTAAGAATGGATCACGACGGGGAATGTCACTTGCGCTCCCAATATGGGGCGATGCTTCCGTACGCACAGCGAATGGTCGATGACTTTTCCTCACAGCGAGTACCGCTACGTTGTTTACACACCGCATGTCCCGGCTCCGGTCACCGTAAACCGCGTGAGGTGGAGAGTTACCTACTCCGTTCCTTAGCGAATTATTTTCGCCAAAATGTTTTAACATCGAACTTAGTTTTGCAATTTTTTCTGTTTTGACCGGTGTTCACCGAGTGCACCGAAAAAAAAAATCAATAATAAGTACGTGAAAAACAGTTTGTGAAATTTGACCAACTATGTCACTTAAGGCGAATGGTGCATGAAATCAGTAGGCCTGTATTTGCCCGATTTTCGATATAAGTAGTTTTCCAAAGGGTTTGTCGAAATTTTTGCCTCGACAAGACGCAAATAATATTTTTCTACGCCTTTTTACATTGTTAGATGTTTACTGCCGTCATTATTCTCGGAGCGCTGATGAAAGAAAATAAATAGTTTTTGTTTATATATATATATATATATATACAAAAAAAACTATTTATATATATATAGACACACACATACACATATATATAGACACACACATACACACACACAACACCAGAAAATTCTATGAAGGAATCGAGTCAAATAAAACAGGACAGCAAGCTTAATGTGGAGAACTAATGTACTATATACGTATACGAGAAAATAGCAATGGCGAATGTCCACAAATCTCCATCTATTCATTCACCCCCCAATTGCACTATACATTCGAAGATCACATGTGTAGCGATGTTGGCGTGGAATCATGTCAGGTCGTAGGTTGTATTCGTCTACCTCATTTTACATAGTTAGTACATGTAGTTCAGGATTATCCTCTATAAAGGGAAGGAAGCTTGCAAAAGTGTTTAGTTAGGCCAATGGTGCACGAAAGCAGTATATTACCCGATTTTCTTTATAACTTGTTTTTCAGAGGGTGTATCGAAATTTTTATCACGACAAGACGTAAGTATTAGTTTTTAACAACTTCTTGCATTGCTAAATATTCACTACCTTTATTATTCTGCGAGCACTGATGGAAGATGAGAAATAACATATTCTTTCTTATCTTCCATCAGTGATCCGATAGTAGTAATGGTAGTGAATATCTAGCGATATAAGGTGTTCGAAATTATGCTCTATCTCTAGTCACGCCAAAATTTTGAAAAATTCTCTGAAAAACAACTTTCGACCAAAATTAAAGTAAGTACTACAGCTCTCGTGCACAATTCCCCTTAAGGGTGCGTATGCCAAGTGTTTTCTAGGTTTTTAGGATATCTTATAGTTTTGTGATGTGATATCGAAGAGAACTTGATAAGGATACCAAATAATTAAAATAAAATAACATCAGCGTTTCTTTTAAACGTAAATATAAGAATTGTAACTTAAAATCTTAATTCGTACAGATTTCAAAAAATTATTCGAACACAAAGTTAGGTTTCAGGTATTTACTAACGTCCCAGAAATGACTCTTAGCATTTTATTTGAAATCCTACATACTTAGATCACCTACGGTAAGTTTTTAAATTTTTCCATTTTTTACTTTAAATTTTATTTCAAAATACAAAATTGAGATGCAGGTGAACCGCGTAGTACGCATTTCGCTGAATAGATGAACGTAAAGTATTCTCACTGCAGCAGCAACTCCATCGTGTTGGACCAGGTTTGCGGCAATCAGTTAGAAAAATTTCTTCTCCTTACTTCTTACGTCTTACTAAGGCCGTGTAAGAATTGGCACTCTTAGTTTTCTACAAGGCCATGAGACCTATTTGATCACTAAAATGATGGCGTACTTGGTGTTTCAGTATTAAACTTTTTAGTGTGTCATGAAACTTACTAAAATAAAAAATTACCAAATCGCAACCAACGACGAGCAAGTGACTATCGACGGCGTCCGAATTGAGCGCTATTAAATAATAAAATACGAATATACTACACTAGCTGTTACCCACAGCTTCACCTGCGTGAAAAAAAAAACCTTTGATAATAATGACCAAGTGCTCTATCTTAATGGTTGGTGAAGTATTTTATATATTCCATAAGAAACTGTTCGTTTTTCCGGGATGAGAAGTACCCTATGTGCTAATCCAGAAGATAATCTACCCCTGTACCCAATTTCATCCAGATCGGTCGAGCAGTTACAACGTGATTGAGTAACAAACAAACGTACAAACTTTCGCGTTTATAATATTACTAACGAGCTGACTGGTGCTACTTCATTCGCATGACATTTAGGTATTTGAATCGCTCTATCCACCGAACCATTACTGCCCCACTTGGAATCGCTCTAGCCACTGGGCCACTGCGACCCCATTTGGTATATATCTATCCACTGGGCCCCTACGGCCCCGCTTGATATAGTCATATCCACTAAGCCGCTGCAACCCCACTTGGAATAGATCTAGCCACTGGGCCATTACAGCTCTTGGGAAAGAAAGGAGGACAGCCCATAGACAAAATATAAAGGAGAAATGACGGAACATTTTTTTTAACAATGCTTTTTTGTATGCACTAATAATACTAAGAAAAGCTTAATCCAGTATTTACATCCCTGATCATAATATTTTCGGAACCGTTTGAGATATCTCGATGAAACAAAGACTAAGTTGGTCCTGGGGTTATTGTCTATAGACTGTGTTAATTTGATGTCAATAAGTTCAGTGGTTTTTGAGTTAAATCTGGTCGGACAGACAGACACGAAAAAAAAACATTAGATATGGCTTAGTAATCAATTATACTTTATGAAAAAATAATTAAAAGTTGAAAATTCGATGTCGCAGATCCACTGGACACGGAACCATAAGTTATATTTATTATATGCATTTGATCAACACATATATTTTGGACAGGAATATTTTATTGATTTCTCATATTATTTGAATGTTAATATAATTCTTTTCACACGTTTATTATATTTTATGTCAACATTTAATTTCCTTAATTTTTCGATATATGTGTACCACCAGTCCACTACCTATGATAATTTTCACACGTTGTTTTGAGTTCTACATATGGTTATGTCACTATTGTTATTATTGTTTTAAATTGTTTTCAATTTATTTCATAATTTTTAAAGCTAAATTATTTATTTGTTTTGTGATTTAAAGACATGATATTTTAGGCCTTAATTTTATTTAGTGAAGAAAAAAACCGGAAGCGAGCCGTGATTGGATGTGGGTTGGTCGGAAGCCGGAATAAGGGGCTTCTGGGAAAGACATTAAACATGTAAGCCGTCTAAATTTTCGTTGGAATTTTACTTTTGAAATTCCAACGGCATCATAAATTTATTTGAGAAATTATGCTCCCAGAAGTTAAATTTTTGGTAGTCGTCGCAGGAATATTTAAGAAGAGGCTGTAGGCTAAGTCGTAGCTAATTATTTTGAGTGTTAAGTTGACGAGGCGAATAGGACACCGAGACTACGACGCCGGCGCCATGCAACGAGATAGCGCCAGAGGACCTCGGGTGACACCAAGGCAATTTAACGTATGGAAAGTTTAAGTACAAGAACCGTTTTTCAAGTATTGAACTTCAATGAACCTGAACTTATTTTACTAAAGTTACTATTTTGATTTTTCAACGATTTGACTGGAGTTCTATGAGTATGTTAAACCAGTATTCCCGAACTTTCGCATATGAGATAGTATAGCCGGAGCAATATTGAATGAGGAGTTCAAGACTTATTTTGAACTTTCAATATAAATCCAGAGTAATTTTATTTAGTGAAGTATCAGATTTGATATAATTAAGTGATGAAGTGACTTTAAACATTTAATGAATTATCAGTCGATGTGATCCAAGAAATTTATGAATTTAAGTAAGAGCTTGCCAAACTTTCTGGAAATTTTAATACAGAGGAGGCTACTTCTGGTGGAACCTGATTAATATTTTGAACTGAAATCTCAAGTAAAAGATTGATTAATTTTTTTAATACAGCAGCTCTAAGTTTCACAGCATTTTTCAATCTTTTATTTTATTTTAATTTTGCATTCTGATCCATCTCTATTCTTACTTGTATGATGGTATGTCATTTATCTTACAGTATAACCATACAGTATAATTTCATTTTTGAGTAAGGAGATTTCTATCACACAAATATTTAGTTTTGCATCTTGTTGAATTATTCACATATTTGAGTCTGAGTTTATTCTTTTTCTTTTCATTGATAAATTGTTTATCAAGGTTACACATGTTTGATTTAAATGAATTACTGTGAAGGTTGGAATGTGTTTTCTATTGCACGAGGTTTACAGCATCGCCGGAGAGCTTCTGATTCCAGTGTGGTAAGACCAAGGTCACATCACGAATTATAAGGCACCCAAAAATCTATTAAATCATTATAATCATTCTTTCTCCCAACTCAAGCCAAATAGATTTACACCAACACTATTACAGACACTGTTTCAGAGTGGCGCACAACGAGAACCATAAAAAAAAGTGACCCACAACGTGTTGGTTATTATAAAAGTGGCCATCCCAACGTGTTGGTTATTACAAAAGTGGCCATCCCAACGTGTTGGTTATTACAAAAGTGGATATCCCAACGTGTTGGTTATTACAATAGTGGATATCCCAACGTACTGGTTATTACAAAAGTGGCTATCCCAACGTGTTGGCTATTACATCGAAAATCACAGATAGACACTTCTGTTTTATTTAGTTGTATGGATATAGTCAATTCGAACACATTCTAAGTTTTTAAATGGTTGGGCCCGTTAATGCGGGGGAGTGACTCAATTGAACGGCGGCGTGTGGAGCTGAGTAGGACGCGGGGAACAGTTGTATGCGGAAGGCAGCAGTCTTGCACGCCCTAGAAGGTGTCACGAGGCGATCAAAGGAAGGACAATCAGGCAGGAAGGAAGTCCTGTCTCCTGCAGGACGCTTGGCTCGGAATAAGGAATAAGCCCGAAGACACGCCTATACGCCGTTCACGGTAAAATGAGCACTTTTGAAAGCCTTGCTTAAGATCTGCTTGTATGCACGTTGTGTATTCTCCCGCCTTATGTAAAATTAACATTGCCACGTACCTCATCACTTTATCCACGCATTGGTCAAGTGAAACTGTGATATTATTTGAAAATAGAATATTTTACAAATCAAGTTATTTTTATAATTCGGTGCATTAAAAAAAAACAGAAAGCGAAAGAAATGATTTAAGTTATCACAAATGGTTACCTAACACTTTTTATTCGACGTGAAGATATGGAACTACTTTCCATCAATCGTTACCAACTTTACTGGGCGCATGTCACTTAGTGCGCCCGTTAAAATATATGTTAGTAGCAGTGACTTTTTCTTAGGTTAATTTAAAAAATGCTCACTTTATCGTGAACAGCCTTTATCAGCTTACAGTTGCCATCGTGCCACTGCTGTCAGGTCTGGCACAGTTTTTTCCCACTGTGTGGAAAGTACTGGTAAATTCCAGGTTAAAATCGTTCCTGTCTTTATTAGTTTTTGCCAGTATTTTCTTCTTGGTAGGAAAATTTACTACAAAACACTAAATGTTGAAGTAGGTTGTAACGTACATTTGAATGTTATTATAAAAATGGAAACATTTATAAGAACCACAGTGTCTAATATTTTATAATCATGTCTCAAGCATGAATTATTTTTATTATAGCGACTAGATTTTACGTAAGTATGTCTATGATAATATTTTAGAATATGTGTTTGTAAGCAAAGTTATTTTTATTCTATTGTACTCTATTATCTAGTGTGTGCATTTGGAATCGTAAACATTAAATTTCCCAACTAAACACGGGAATTATCAGGCTTCCTTTTATGAGTACCTACTGGAACAATTATCATAGAATTACATTCTCGAAATGTCGATTTATTCTTTTCAAACATAAATCTGTATACGTATAACTAGGGATAGGAAAATTTCGCGAGTTCAGTGACCCGTAGGCTAGACTCCACAGTCCTGCGTGTACTCGAGTCTCATATGTTTGTTCATTGGCTGCTGCTCCAGAGAGTAGCCAGTGCTACTTCACACCTGGCAGTATGGCGCTCGCTACTTGTTTCCTTGCAAGTGTCGTCCAGAGCGTGTCTAATAAACTGCGATCCAATTGCAAAGTAAACTTCATTGTACACGTGTTTGACGTCTATCTTGTCCTGATATGAACTCGCGAAACGTTCCTATCCCTACGTATAACAAATATAAGGCACGCTGATTTATTTAATTGGTATTAATGAGTAAAAGCAAAATTTAATTAAAAATTAACAACTTTAACAAATAGTATAATTTTGTTACACGCCTAGGAACATAATTATATTATATTTGCCCATAAGAACCGGATTTTCTGGTAGAAACCAAGTTTTTCCCAGTGGCATGGAATTTACTGAAAATTGGCGGTATTTTGTCAACCTTGAACGCCGTGTTATACGGAGGGCGAGCGAGGTCTTGGGAGCCGATGAGGGTGGCAGGTGAATATGGAGCAGCGCCGGGATGAATGGGCAGGGGAAACGGGAGACCCCCGTGAAAACCCGCTGACAGTGGCATCGGCCGGCACGGTTCCCACTTGCGAAAAACTGGGAGTTACCCGGCCGGGGAAATAAGTAAGAGTTACGTGATCCAAAACAGTACTGTGGCACGCATATCCGGGTCAAGCTTCTTACTCAATAGAAAACTGTAGCATTTGACTTTACATTTCCTTTCCTCTGACGAAACCACGAATACACAATACAATTGTAGTCAAGAGTTAAGCAACTGAACATCGACTCTGCGAGCTTCGTAAAAATGTGTATCTTGTTATGAAAATAATTATGATAAAATCCAGGAATTCATTTTACGTACCTTTTTTTTAAAAAAAATAGGCTTAAAATTTATATTAAAAGTTTATTTCAAAACAAAAACTCATTTGTTTAATTTATTAAAATATGTCAATTCATATATTTCCTCTTCACATTGTATTCGTTTGCCATTTATTTAATTTAAGACGAGCTTTGTTTAATATACCTATATAAAATCGTCCTGCAATAAAAATAACGCACTTTTCACATAACCTCTGTTAGATTCTCGGCAAAATGGCTGCTTGACTTTGACTTTAAATTTCAACTTTCCGAAATAGTAAAGTGAAGAGTGCTTGACTCTACCTTAGACAGTTCCATTTTGTCAAGCTCCACAAGAAACAACATGTCGGAAAGCAAACGTAAAGTAGAATGGTAATGTCAAATGTTAAAGTTGACAATTGTGTAAGGGTGAGGCGAGCTGTTCGACTCGCTCCGAAACGCCGCGAAGGCCGAGCGAAACAAGAAAAAAACACGGGGGACAGGCGCGCGCAGGTGGCGGGTGTGGATGATACACTGTGTGGTTCCAGTCGAGTGTTGCATCACCCGTGACGAATGGCCGGACAATAATACTCGAAACTCCCGGCCGAGAGACTTTCACGAGCTACCAACTAAGGCACAGTGGGCTTCAGCCGCAGTTCTCCATCACCACGTCACGTCGGAGGTGCACAGGACAGGCGACAACTGGTATAGGCTGTTCACCATAGAGTGAGAACTTTCCAAGGCCCTCCCAACAGGCACTAACCGCTAATAAATATATCTTATTGCAGCCTCAGGCTGATGGTGGTGAAATGTATGCACTGTGCTCATTGGTCGCATTGCAATGTTTATATTAAAAAGCAGCTGGAAGATGGAAATTAGACGAAAGGAAACATTTATAAGGGCCTTAAAAAGTGCTCACTTTACCCCGTGATCGCGCACGATAGCCTTAATGGAAGTGACTATTTCGCGCATGAAAGCGAGTTGCTTCGACACTACTGTCAACTTGATTGTACCTGTGATTTCACAGGTACGCAAGTGATTATTTTATGCAAAAATAAACGCGCCTGGAACTGTATTGCTGCCTTTCAAAAATTCTGTATGCGTTTTAGAAAAACCATGATTCCTGGGCAGTTGCGACAAGGGAGCCATTTTTGTTAATAATGCATACTGCACAATAAACCAGCACCAAACGTTCATAAATAGTGACGATATAGACCGTTTACGGCAAAATGAGCACTTTTTAAAGCCCCGCTTAAGATCTGTTTGAAAGAACGTTATGTGATCTTCCGCCTTATGTAAGATTAACATTGCCATGGGCCTCATTACTTTATTCATGCGTCGGTCAAGTAAAACTGAAAACTGTGAAATTTCAGGACAGTAGATATTATAAAAATCTGCTCATTTTCACACTTTGATTAATTTAAAAAAAAAGAAAGCTATATAAATGATTTAAGTTATTACAAATGTATATTACCTAACATTTTTTATTCGACGTTAAGATATGGGACTATTTTCCATCCATTGTTACGAACTTTACCGGGCAAATGTCACTCAGTGCACCCATTAAAATATATGCATTCAGGGGACGTGACTTTTTTCTAAGGTTCATTTCAAAAGTGCTCACTTTATCGTGAACAGCCTTTAAAACAATGTATGCAATAAGAAGATGGACACCACTATTATATTCATTACGGTGGGACGTATTATTAATATCTGGCAACGATCGGAGAGTTGTAATTTAATTTCAGTTGGTTTCCAATATTTTGAAGAAAAAAATACAATCAAAAAACTGGATTTTCAAAGGCTTATATGACTTTTAATATTCAGTTTAGGTAGAAAGTATCCCATACACTTCCCACTAGATTTTGCATACGGAATTGTCTCACGAAGTTTGTTGGTTGAATTCAGTACCATCCTGTATATTCTACTAAAAAAATACATAAAAAAAGTAATGAATTAGCGAGTTCTTGAACAACAACAAATACCGACGTCAGAATGCTTGGTGCATGGAGTTGTCAATGGCCGAAATCGCCGCTGATGGGAATTGTCGGGACGTCCAACACTTCGAGACGTAACTCGAAATTTCTTGAGCATTGAGTCGGTAATCCAGTGGTTTGTAAGTCAGTATGCCTGTCGTCTTAAGGGGAATCCCTAGTCAAAAAAAAATGTTAACGTATCGACGTGACTTCTTGCCATTAAGGAAGCATTTGTACGACTTCTCCCAAGGCTGCGATACGCATTTCCGGGTATAGGCTGTTTACGGTAAAAGCAGCACTTTTTGAAAGCCCTGTTCAAGGTCTACTTGTATGCACTTTGTGTTTTCTTCCGCCTTACGTAAAATTGACATTGTCATGGGCCTCATCGCTTTATTCATGCGTCTGTCAAATAAAAAACGTGAAATGATTAGAAAAGTAAATATGTTACAAATGTGGTAAATTTTTACAATTCGATGCATGAAGAAACAGAAAGCGAACGGAACAATTTAAGTTATTATTGCTTAAATGGTTACCTAACACTTTTTATTAGACGTTAAGATATGAAACTACTTTTCCTTCCGTCGTTGCCAACTTTACTGGGCGCATGACACTCAGTGCGCTCGTTAAAATATATTTAGACAGATATAGTGACTTTTTTCTAAGGTTGATTTCAAAAGTGCTCATTTTATCGTGAACAGCCTTTAGCTGAATTTCTTGCCAATTAAATCTGTATAACAGCAGGATGATATGATATGACACGCTTTGAAAGCTAGTGGATCAAACTGCAGATGCCAGCACTTTGTATTCACTGCCCACTGTCGACTCCGCAATTCTGGACGCCCCGCTTAGGATCTACTTTTTCTTCTGATTTTGTATCCTTCTGCCATATGTAAAGTTAACATTGTCATAGGCCTGATCACTTGGCGCCATCCATGTTAGTCCGCGGAATTATCAGGAATGTAAATGTTTTACAAGTATGCAAATCTATACTCTTATTACTATAGTGTGTATAAAACAAGAAATAATAATTTCAGTGGCCATAAATTTAAACATTACACTCGCAATGGATCTTAAAGCCTTATAACTATTTCCTTCAACCCATTGCCAACTTAACTAGGAAACTGCCCACCAATGTGTAATATATAGTAATGTAGTCATGGGTAGTAAGTTTTACTTTCTAATATTTGTTACAAAAGTGCTCACTTTGCTGTGAACAGCATATACTTATTTTAAGCTGGACTCCCAGCCATCAGTCGCTTCCATCAGTCGCCCGTCCGTCAACCGGTCACGTGATCTTCAACCAATCGCAGGGAAACTTTATTTTTCCATCCGTCAATCCGTCAAATAATTCTCATATTTTAGCTATGAGGGAACGACGGATGGGCCACAGCCTTCTGACGACATTTCGTAGATGTGAATACGCACTTTGAAATAGAATGCAAGGCGGTGGACTTGAATATACTATCTTTGGTAGTAAATTCAGGAATTTAAAATGTAAACAATAATTCAGTCTAAATCCTTATCGTGTTAAAAAAAATTATTTCCCCAAAATTGTTCTCTCTTGAAAATGAATTTCCAACTAAAATATACCTCCAACTAAAGAAAGATCACGACGTTATGTTGTCACACAGACATTTTGCCGTAGAGAAAGTTTGACGG
This sequence comes from Dryococelus australis, assembly GCA_029891345.1. NCBI lineage: Eukaryota > Metazoa > Arthropoda > Insecta > Phasmatodea > Phasmatidae > Dryococelus > Dryococelus australis. The sequence continues at coordinate 89,099,098 of CM057005.1, read as the reverse complement.
ACGAAGGATTGTTGTGAGTCGCTTTCAACTGACGGATGTAAAAACAGACGGATGACTGGCTGACGGACAGGTGACTGAGGGCTGTGACTCATGGTTGTGCGCCCAGCTTTACTGCATGGGAAAGCCATAGAAAGTTTGGTTTTAACCATTTTCACTACTTAAAAGTTTATATAGAACTAAAAAGTGGCGACTGTAGATCATAGATTTTTACAATGTTTTATTCTTAAAATCTGTTCACAATAACGTAAGCACTTTTGAAATCAACCTTAGGAAAATGTCACTGGTCTTGCCTGCGCGTATTTTAACGGGCGCACTGGGTAATATCCGCCCAGTAAAGTTGGTAACGAAGGATGGAAAATAGTTCCATATTTTAAAGTCGTATAAAAAGTGTTAGGTAACCATTTCTGCAAACAGTAATTATTTTCTTTCCTGGTTTTTTTTTTTTTTTTTTTAATGCATCCGAGTATAAGAATGAGCAGATTTGTAACATATTTACTTTTCTAATAATTCAACAGTTTCACTTGAACGACACATAAATAAAGTGATGAGGCCTATGACAATGTTGATTTTACATAAGGCGGAGGAATACACAACGAGCGTACAAGTAGATCTTAAGCAGGGTTTTCAAAAGTGCTCTTTTTACCGTGAACAGACTATAATCAAGCCTTATGCGACCGTGAAATCTCAAACCCAGACTTTAATTTTAAAAAAAAAACCGTACATGAATACATTAAAAACATCAAAATTGCACCATATATATATATATATATATATATATATATATATATATTATATATATATATATATATACACACACACACACCACACACACACACGCTGTTTTTTAAACTGCTGTAATACAATTCGAACGCGGATACTCACTATATACTTACACACTGGACTTTGAATTTATGGCTGACTTAATTAAAGCTTTTAAGTGAAAAAAAAATGTTGCTAAATTTCTTAACCTTCAGTACTAACACATTTTGAATATAAACGTGTAATTGATTGTTACAATTAATATAATACGAAATTAAAAATAAAATTCTACGTTACGTATAATTATTTTTCGACAGTTAAGTTTTTACGTCTGTATTGAAAAGTTATGCGAATAGCCACAGGTATATAAGAGCGTATTTTCTAAGTAGTAAATTTTTTAGATTTTGAATTTAAAAAAAAAATGAAAAATCCTACATGGTGAATAAATGGAGACGTCAAGTGTCAAAACGCCGGTAGCAAACTGCGTGCTCGGTGCGTAGAGTCAGCCCTGTGCTAACGGGACCAGAAGTTGACGGAACTTGAGTAGGCGATCTGCCGCCGCAGGAGACAACTCGCTGACGTGTTATGTTCTCATGACCTTCTTCGCCTGACTGGCCCAAGGACGTGCGAAAACGAGTGGCGTCTCTTCTCAGAGCTGCGTTTGTTCCTCAGCGTGCTGGCAATATCTTCTTGTTGCCTGCCGCAGGGTAACATCTCTTCATCATGCAAATCACTAGTATTCCCTGTTCACAGTTATTTTCGGACTATTGAGAACCCTGTTGAATGTTTTCTTTTGTCAATCATTTATGTAGCCTTCCGCGCCGTACCACGATCAGAAAGGCTGTGGGCCAAGTCATTAAAGGCTGTTCACGATAAAGTGAGCACTTTTGAAATAAACCCTTCAAAAATGTCACTGCCCCTTACCTGCGTAGGTATATTCTAACGGGCACGCTGACTGTCATGGTGCCCAGTAAAGTTGGCTACGGCGGAAGTAAAAGTAGTTCTATGTCTCGACGTTAAATTAAAACTGTTAATTAAATATTCGTGAATACTAATATATGTTCTTTTTTACTTTGTGTTTTTTATTGCATATAAGTGCAAGAATAATAAAAAAATTTAAAATATTTACGTTTCTAGAAATTTTACAGTTCCTCTTTACCGACGCATGAATAAAGTGATCAGGCCCATGACAATATAATTTCTACATTTGTTGAAAGACTACACAATGTGCATACAAGTATATCTTAAGCAGGGTTTCCTAAAATGCTCATTTTACCGTGAATAGCCTATAGTATTCATATGTTAACTAAACGGTACTGGGACGCAGTCAAAAAAACATAAAATATGTTTTCTACTCTGGTCAGGATTTTTATTACTTTTCATTTATACATGTATAACACAGCTGTCAACTGATTACAGTCTAACATAATATATCTTGGATATATAACATGGTTCTTTATTCGGTTGCAATCTATAACAATCACAAACAAATATATAAGCTGTAACGTCTCATTATTTAAAACATCTAATTAGTATTGTTAACCCTTACAGTGGTATGGAAATCTAGAATACGAGTACACACATGTTTATTTTATAGAAACGCTATTGTTGTGACGTGTTCTACATATAAGTTTATTATTCAGTAATTTTATTTTTATTTCTATTCTTATTTTATTTTACATATATACTCTCGTACATGCAACAGTTGAGAGGTTATTATTCATATAGTCAATATTACGTATTTATTTTCATATTGTTAAGTTTTGAGCTACATGTTAATTTGTGTAAGTTGGTAATGGTTGATAGTAACGTATTGATTATAATAATAAGGAATGCACAATGATGTAAGCTCTATGTCACACAGGTAAATTCAAATCAGGTAACCGACGCCAAATTGAGTTGTTGAAGGAATGTTTCTGGTCTCCATCTTGTTTGAAATGAGTCACTAACGTAACAGGTCGGGTAGACCTGAGCTCCGTCTGAACAGTGAAAAATTATAATTTAAAAATGAGTTTGACTACGACAAATATGCTCCGTTTTAAGTAAATAGCCGACAGAGTGTTTTAAAACTGTCTGAGGAGGGCTCAGGAGCTTTGCAACTTTATGTATAACGCAGAAATGTAAGGTATCGTATCACCGCCATACTAAGTGACCTTGGTCCAGCGGTGGAGGGCTAAAGACGTTTCCTGTTAACTACACATTTAATGCAACACTTTCTTGCTGATCACACAGTGCCTGAGAATAAGAACTCGTATTTTACTCTACCGAATTTTGACATTGCTAGCCAGGAACATTTTATTCGGTGCAGACGCATAGGCAGATTTCTTGTAAAATGTAACGTCTGAGAGTGATTACTATTTGAACATTAACCAAACTTTCTGCACACTAGAACATTTTGAATTTGGTACGGACTTTAAAAAACTGCAAAGACTTTAATTATGGTTGCCAAACACCACACATATGATTGCTATTTTTGACAGACACACAGAGTTTTAAATTTAATATTCTAGTCCAGCTGCTGCGTGGTATTTGTAAATATTCTGTAGTTACAATATAAAGTTGGAAACATTATTTAAATTGAGAAAAGATTTTGTTTGCATTAAAATTCACTTCGCCCTCGAATTTCTTTGATTGATATGCTTGTAGTTAGTTTCCTTATTATTTCCCAGCAAATATTTAAAGTGTGACATAGCTGTGTGGAGGCGGAGATAAGCCTGGATACAAGGAAACATGCTGGTAAGATGTAAGTCTGTTGATGTTTTTGCGGTGATTTTTAGAATTTTGCAGTGTGTGTTCTGTCACCTACAGTTGTTTATTTGCAAACCCTGCCTACACGTTGCATAATAATTACACATACATGTTAATTGTACGTCAAATGAAATAAAAATTACACATGTATATATAACAGTAACAATACTATGCTAATTACATATTATTGAAGAATTATAAATGTTTTATTTGACTATATACAATACAACATATACAAATATATTATTAAAATAATTATAGAAATACAGTGCTCACATATTAATGCAAAGTTACGACGTAGTTACAGACACATAATATTCTTCAAGTTCAAAAAATGAATTTATTAAAAGAAAATTCTTATTTGTGCCCTAAAAAAAACGAACATCGTATTTTCTTATGTTTTTTTTCTAGTTAACAGATTATTAAATATTTTAGTTCCTGAATTTTAAAACATTTTAATACACTATTAATAAGGCGTTAAATCACTGAACTACTTTATATAATAATTCGTAGGCAACATTACCGTAGTTATACCAATCGGTGTTTACTTTGAAGTATTGAAATTGACGGATATTTAGGTTGATTTCACAAGCCCTCAGTATACCACGAGTCTCCTTTTGCTGCACTCTTTCTGCGTATGCTGTCACATGCTTCTCATTGGCAACTGGTTATTTCCCTGATTTCGGAGTCACTTCAAGTTTATAGAACTTAATTAGTGCCAATAATGTTATTTAATAGTTTTGAGGCTGGTTCACTTTATTTTCATTCATCATTAACTCATTGCTCCCGACTACAAACTACCCAGATCGATTTTCACACTGGTAAGTTTTCTTGTCAACTCCATCATTTAAGTCTCTTAGCCACTCTGCAGTGCATTCATTGAATTATTCGAAACACATTACTGAAATTCAATATCACTTGCTAGTTTTCTTGCCGCGTCGACAATTTAAGTATCTCAACAACAACAAGTATCTCAACACTAAATCATAGGACGACAGACTACAGAAATATGATATTAAGAGGCAAGGTTTCTTGCCTATTCGGCCGTCGAAGTCTCTTTATCGCTATTCAGTCGAAAGAGGAAAGTATTACAAATCTGAAAATTAATTTATCCGTGGCAGATAATCGTTGGACGCTAATTTAAAATGTTCAACTATGTAAACTTTTTTAACACAGTGGCTTGACTTAGAACTGGGTAATTTAGTCTAATAAAATCACATGAATACGGAATTCTTGGTTTTTGTAGCTGGATTATGTAATATAATTTCTGCTCCCACCGTTTGGTTACACCCTAGGCTGGCAATGACCATCGTTCACTCAGTTTCTTTTCAATCCTGCCAATGTCAGGTGAGACGGAAGTACATAACAATTTTCTTGTGTTTAATACGTACGGATACATTTCGAAAGAAACTGAGGTGTGGATAACACCAAACAAAACAACAACGCAAAAATCTTTGTCAATATAAGTTATGTTCAGTTGTTCTCGAAATACTCACCCATTTCACTGTGACCACTTTTGAGACGCTAGTAGCTTTTTTCATACCGGCCACTTTTTATCCTTCCACCACTTTTTAATATAAATTATTGCCATGTAAGTAATAAACACCTTGTGTGTGTACGTGTATGTGTATATATATATATATATATATATATATATATATATATATATATATATATATATATATATATATATATATATATATGTGTGTGTGTGTGTGTGTGTGTGTGTCCGGTGATATATATATATATATATATATATATATATATATATATATATATATATATATATATATATATATATATATATCACCGGACTCGAAAGTTAACGTCAACTACAACAACATACCATATTTATTGACTATCATACCAAATGAGAGGGCTTCAAAAAGTTCTCACGTTATGGTGAATACCCTATATCATGGATTGTCGGCTACTAAAGGCTGTTCACGGTAAAGTAAGTACTTTTAAAATCAACCCCTGAAAAATGTAACTCCTCTATTTTAACGGGCACCTTGAGTAGTACGCGCTCGGTAAAGTTGATAACGATGGAGCCTCGAAGGGAAAATAGTTCCATTTCTTAACTTTGCATTAAAATTGTTAGGTAAAACATTTATGAAAATTAAAATGATTTCTTTTGCTTTCTGTTTTTTTAATTAATTTAGGGTTAAGAATTAGTAGATTAGTAAAATATGTAGCTTTTAAATAATTCTGCAGTTTCCATTCACCGGTTCATGAATAAAGTGATCAGGCTCATGGCAATGTTAATTATACACATGGCGGAAGAGTACACAATGTCCATACAATTGGATCTTGAGCAGCACTTTCAAAAGTGCTCAATTTACAGTGAACAACCTATAGACCCATTGCACTGTTGACATCCAAAGCACGTCAGGAGCCAAGCGCTACGAATAGTAACAAATGAAGCCAGCAAAGCGTGTTTCGCAAGGTATAGTGAACCTGGAGGGCTTATTCCAAGCACGAAATAGTTGACGTGCACGCAAAGCACGGACGCACCGAGCGCAATGCTGTGACAGCGATATGTACGAACGCGGAACGCTTTCCGAATTGTTTTCTGCGAAATATGAAGACGTTTAGAGACGAGCGGCTAAAGGATGTTCACGATAAAGTGAGCACTTCTGAAATCAACCTGATAAAAATTTCACTGCTCCTATATGCATATATTTCAACGGGCGCACTGAGTGACATGCGTCCATTAAAGTTGGTAACCGTGGAGGGGAAGTAGTTCCATATAATAACGTCAAATAAAAATGGTTAATTTGTGACAACTTAAATTATTTCTTTCGCTTTACGTTTTAGTATGCATCGGAGTGTAAAAATGTGCAAATTTGTGAAGTTTTTACTTTTCTAATAATTTCACAGTTTCACTTGACCGAAGCATGAATAAAGCGATGAAGCCCATGGCAATGTTAATTATACATAAGGCATAAGAATACACAACGTGCGTACAAGTAGATTTTAAGCAGGGTTTTCAAAAGTGCTCATTTTACCGTGAACAGCCTATAGTAGTCAATTCACTAGTGTAGGGCAAACGCGAGGTCCAATGTCTGTGGAAGAGCCCAAGGAGAACGTAAAGAAGGAGATTTTACACTACGAGGTTTAAGCTCGATTATTATTTACTGGTGGGATTTGGGGTCACTAACGACTGTATGTTGCCAACCACGCAGCAAGAAATTTATTTTGCAATAATTAACCAAACTTGTATTTGTGAAATAAAAAACAATATGTGCGAAAATATCAAGAGCTCATTTAAGTGTAAATTACGTACTTAATTATTTTTCTGAACATATTTTCCCTCGAGAGGAAATTTGCGCTGTTTCTACATAGTGACACAGATGTTACATGCTTATTAATACCACGGAAAAAGTTGAGAAGTATTAATCACTTGTGAACTATATTTATCTGCAGTAACATCTGTGAAAGGGCTGGCGTGAAATATTACATTAGCCAAGATCTTGTGAGAGTATTTTCTGAGGACGGTGAAGATTTTTTTATTTCTGCTGGTGTTAGAATTTTCGGAACCAAGTACACAAAACATTAATACACGCGTATATTCGTACACCAGTATCTAAATACAGGTATTTAAGATAATATTTATTCGTTGCGCAGCAAGCATACTTCAGAATTGTCAACGAAAATATCTTATCATCGTTGAAAGTAGTTGAAAGGAACAGCAGTGTCCGAAGACACGGGATGGACGAATAAATTCAAATAACAGGGATGCCGCCAAACGAGAATTAATGAATTCATAAATCTAAAATGCCTTACCATACACTTTTCTCAATGATACTTCGGTAAGAATAAGTAAGATTAATTTGATCCGTACTATACACAGGGATTACTTTGTCATAAATTTGTTTTGTGTATAAATTATGTCAGTTTATAAATTATTACAATGTTGGTATACACGTATCTGTTAGTGCTCAGTAGGCCCTATCTAGTAGAGATGAGCTAAACCAGTATTTCTCAGGAAGAAGTGTCAGTAACAAGCAGGAAGGATGGTAACAGTTATTTCCAGAAGCTAGGAACAAGATATACCTGTTCCTTCCCAATACATGTTACTGATAACATGTATTGGAAATACTCCCCATCTCTACTATCTAGTGTAACCCTTCCTGGAGGAGCCTTCTCTCTCTCACATTGATAACCAAGCGGTAGCATCAGCCGATGTCCAGTTGCGGCCGAAGGCTTGGGGCAACCGAGCGTTTGGGAAATTGTAAAAGAACGACAACATATATCCCATCTCACATCCGGAGAACTACGTATCACTGCTGGTATACAGACTGGGCTGCAGCTGTACGAGCAAGGGTATATCAAAAAGGGCCACTAAAGATACCAGGAAAACTTCTAAAGGCCTGCACGGATAGTGATTTTGCGTGAAGATATTTTGTGAATATCTGTGTCCCAGTTATCCACAACGCTTGACCAAGCAAGCTGACGCAGTGGTGAACCACTGGGAGTATCTCGGTTCGATACCAGGCCTGGCCATCCTTATTTCGGTTTACCATTGTTTCCTAAAATCACTGCAGACGAATTCTGGGATGGTACAGGCCATGGCCGACTCCTACTTGTCTACTCTTTGACCAAGCACCACTTCCCTTGCAGCACAATGACTTTCGCTAGCAACAACACAGCACAGAATGCTTAAGAATACAGAGGCGGAAACATCCGCATACGATCGTCACTGGCCACCGAAATATGTCGGAACGCCGTTCGCAAATCAGCGCTCACTATCTTTCTTGGGGCTCCAGTGGTCTAGTGATCAGAGTGCCTGCCTCTCCCCTAGGCAAACCGGGTTCGGTTTCCGGCGGGACGATGCCACTGAGCGGAGGGTTTTCTCGTGGATTTCCCGTTTCCCCCGCCCTTTCATTCCGGGCGATGCTCCATACTCACCTGGCTTTTCCAAGACCTCGATGTTACGTGCAAGCCCAAATCTCTTCACCCCACCCGCTCGCCCGACGAGAGAAAGGGCACAGCCACATCCTAGGAGCTGCCACGCCCGTTTTGCTTCTGTACAGTCACCTCTTCTGCGGCGACGTAACGCGAACGGACGAGGCGCGGGGGAACGCGGTTACAGTTACCGGGAGGGTCACGGCGCCGTGACGGAGTCCTGGGAGCCGAGGAATCTCCTCCCGCGTGAGGCACCGCACATCCAAAAGCAAGCAGCGGGCCGAGTCGCCTCACCCCTCGCAGACCTCCCCGCCGGAGGGGAGGAGACAATGAGTCGACATCCGGTGTCGTGCCTCGCGCGACAATGACCATAACGGCCGCGGCTGGCCCACACAATGACGGCGACACCCGCCGCGCAGGTGCCCCTCCGACACCTGTTTCCGGTCCTCGTGCCCCAAGAGTACACTCTCGGCCGGTCGCTTCCCAGAACTCTGGATTTAGAAGTGAATCTTTCCTTTCATTCACCCTTGTTTCCTTCCACACAGCTGGCTCACACTCCTTCCCCAGACCTTCCCGCGGAAGAATCACAGGTTTTCTTTAGCACTGCCTTCCGATTAATTTTATTACATAAGCCTGGCCGGGGACCTGAAATCCTCGTCCAGGTTATAACTTAAGGCCCTTACACAATTGAAAACTTTAACATTTGACTTTACGATTTGACTTTACGTTTGTTTTCCGACATGTTTCTTATGGCGCTTGACAAAATGGAACTGTCAAGCACTCTTGACTTTACAATTACGAAAAGTTGACATTTAAAGTCAAAGTCAAGCAGCCATTTTGCCGAGAATCTAACAGAGGTTATGTGGAAAGTGCGTTATTTTATTGTAGGGCGATTTAAATCTCGGTATATTAAACAAAGCTTGTCTTAAATTAAATAAATGGCAAACAAATATAATGTGAAGAGGAAATATATGAAATTACATATTTTAATCAAGTAAACAAATGGATTTTTTTTTGTTTTGAAATAAATTTTAAGCCTATTTTTTTTAATGTACGTAAAATGCATTCCTGGATAATATAATTACTTGCATAACAAGATACACATTTTTACGAAGCTCGCAGAACCGATTTTCAATTGTCTGAACTCTGACTTTATAATACTCTATTGTATATTGGTGGTTTCGTCAGAGGGAAGGAAATGTAAAGTCAAATGCTAAAGTTTTCTATTGTGTAAGAAGCTGTACTCGACGAGAAGCAGGGAGGCCCTGCATCCAATCACTGCTGCCAACACTGTTGTGCTGGTTCCCTGCACAGGAATATTGGCAGTAGTTTCAAGTCAAGGGCGCCCAATTCCCACAGACCTCACCCCCTCTTCTTTCAAACACCTATAAAAATGGCTTGGATTTCACACCTGCTGTCTCCTAATAACATTTTCATTAATGTTTCACCAGTTTTGAACTCTTTTTTGTCGGGAGTGTTTCTACGGCACTGTGCCGGTTTTATCGAACCCTTCTTAAATAAAGTTTCGGCTATAGGTACACCAAGGGAGGAAGTCATGGCTTAAAATGGCGGCCAGGGCTGCTCAATCCCTCCCCGTCATGATGCACGTCTGTTCGCATGCGACTTCCCCTCCTTTTAAGCGTAAGGGACGCACAGCCCTGAGTCGCATCCAGGCCCTTCCTACCGCGGACTCACACCTAATACTTAGAAATAGGTTATACTTTGAAGGAAAAAAAAATCGTTCATCTGACTGAAGTGAAGGAAGGGCATTAGCATTGCTGGCTGTTGTTTTAATTAGGGCAATTTATGGGATAAAATTACCTCACATTATAATAAATTGCATTTTAAGTTAACAGAAATTAAATATTTTATCACAGTTAAATATTTACTTTAAAATGTAACACAAATAGGCAACCTAGGGAGCAAAAAACGAGTTAGGAGTTGTAAACTGTCAGAAAAGTACGATTTATGATGCAAATGAGAGAAGAATACTTATAGTCCATGGCACTAAAATTACTTGCTAGAATTTACATTTCTAAATTATTTAACAGTAAAATAATAGTCCACTTTTTATATTTAATGCTATTTAAGATTAATTTATTTTCATTCTGGGTGCTTCATCCGCGAATAACTTGGCCAATTACTATTACTGTTTTATATAGTAAAATATTCGTATTAATGCTTTACTAAGCACAGCTTAAAACCTTTAAAGATAATAACTTTAATATATCTTTGTTCTATGTTTTGCAAATATTTTTTTTTCGGATTTTCCAAATATGTTACATATTACAATGACTATAAAACTTTCTACCTGTTTGCAATACCCAACCGAGAAATCCTGACAAATGACCCGGTCATATGTTGTTACCAATATTGAAAATAAAACAAGTATTTTCGTCTGTTCGGAATAAATTTAAATCATCGCATAAACTTTAGTATAATATTGGTAATGTAGTCTTCGTGGAAAATATATCAACACACTACAGTGGAATCAAAATGTTAAGCAAAATGTAACATCTGTCATCGATATGAAAATTTGCTTCCAATGGCTCTCAACTAAAACACTTTTACATTATGACAATATTCTAATTTTAAAACTCCATTATACGTGACTTAAACGTGGAAAATAAGAAACGGAGCGGGTATGTGCTAATATAGTCTGTTCGAGGTTAACTGGGTCCTTTTGAAAGCCCTACTCACAATCTAATTTTCTTCTCGTTTTGTATATTTTCGCGACATGTGAAATTAACATTGCCGTGGGCCTGGTCACTTTATTCTTGCGCCATCCAAGTAAAATGGAGGAATTGTTAAGACTGTGAATGTATAATTGGTATGTAAATTTATACTGTGATGTATATAAAACAAGAGCCACTAAATTCAGTGGCCTTACATTGAAATATTACACACGTAATACAATATTAAACTATATATAGTTCGTTCACGGTTAATTCCAACTTTTCTGAAGCCCTGCGGTAGTTCCACTTCCAGAATATTCCTCCGCCTCATGCAAACTAGACTTGATTGAGCCGAAGAAAATTACACCAAAGGGACAAAGCACCGCATTCGTGCGCGCTCAGTGTATATGCTGTTCACGATAAAGTGAGCAATTTTTAAGGCCCTTATAAATGTTTCCTTTCATCCAATTTCCATCTTCCTGCTGCTTTTTAATATGAAAATTGTAACGTGACCAATAAACACAGTGTATACATTTCACCACCATAAAAATTTAATGCCTGAGGCTGCAATAAGATATATTTATATATTTATTAGTGGTTAATGTATGGTGGGAAGGGCCTTAAAAAGTGCTCACTTTATCGTGAACAGCCTATAGTAATGTTTTGCATAATAACTATTCCATGTTAGGCATTACCAACACATTTAATTTCTCTCCAGGTATATTCATACTAATTATGAATGAAATATTGGAATTTATAGATAAAATATAAGTAAAAGTTCCATTTAATCAAAAAGTAAGGTACTTAGTAGTAGGATATCCCGGAACTGGCACAAGGGAATATGGAGGCGGAGCTCGGAGCTGTTCAAGTTCTGTCATTCCGATCGACCAGCGGCCATCTTGGAGGCCAGTGACCTTTGAGTGCTGACCTAGGACTTTAACCCCAAAAATTCAAAAAAATTCAAAAAATATCCAAAAATTTATAACAATAATAAATTAATAAAAAATTATTAGAAATTTTATTAAAATATATATATATATTTAATTGCAAGGTTAAATGTCACCGGGGCTAAGGTCAGGGTCACTGGCTTCCAAGATGGCAGACGGGTGACCGGAATCGCAGAGCATGAACAGCTTCAGCGCTCTGAATCCGGAATCCATTGCCCCAAACTTCCCCAAATCCCTCTACTGTTCTGTTATGTTAACACAAGTATAAGAAGTTGTGATACATGGCGTATTTAAGAAACAACCAAAAACGTCGTATATGTGGGGTGATTTTTCAAAGGTTTGATTCGAAAAGTGCGACGAAACCGCGAATAGATTACACACAGATTTACTGCTAGCTGAACTGGAAGCGATATGCCAGTGCGTACTGTAGCGTAGGTGTGATTGCGGGCGGTGATTATTTCCAAATGCTGATTTCAAAAGTGTTCGCTTTGCCGTGGACAGCCTTTATCGTCGGCGAGCTGGCATAACACGTGCGCTCAGCATGATCACCTTGAACCCACGTGAACTCTGTTCACGAAGATTAAATCACACCGTTGAAGTGTATTTAAGGTTCTCCTTGTAATCGGGCACTTGTAAAAAAAAAATGCCTAGTATCTAGACAGCTGTAAACTTTTTTACGACACACTAACTATACATTATTACCACCATGGTTTGTGCTGCTATGAACTTCAACGTGATGAAACATTTTTACGATCAACGACTGTAAAAGGCACTGTTTAAATAACCATACTAATCGCTGACAGAAAAAAAACTACTTACACGCTATATAAAAGTTTCAAATAGTGAAACGAATGCGATGCCGTAGGTTTTTCTATTGGCCGAATCATTGCAAATCAAAAATTACAAAGTTTCCAATTCTGAAATTTTTCACAGCTTTTGTGTGTCCACGCGAGAAACCAGTAATAATGTACAATAAAACAATTTGATCCGTTTTAATCCACGTCCGGTAGCATTCAGAAAATATTATTCGAATGGAGATATTCAAAACCCGAGACACTGCAGCTTGGAGGCTGTTCACGGTGGAGTGAGCACTTTTTAAGGCCATCCCAACAGGCACTAACCGCTAATAAATATATCTTATCGCAGCCTCAGGCATTAAATTTCGATGGAGGTGAAATGAACACGCTGTGTTTATTGGTAACATTGCAATGTTTACATTAAAAAGTAGCAGGAAGATGGAAATTGGATGAAAGGGAAATTTCATAAGGGCCTTAAAAAGTGCTCACTTTACCATGAACACCATATAGAGAAGCGTAATAATGGATATTTTTATGGAGCCGTACTAAAAAAAAAAAGCAGAATTGATTAAAAAACAAAAAAAAAACTAACATGTACACTAAAAATATATATAGCTAAGATATTGGTGGATTTTAATATCTTAAGTACATGTTTTGTTTCCTTTTATCTCTAAGACATCAGTATCAATTGCGTAATTCAGTGGTAATATATTGGAAGATATACTGACATGTAGTCCAGGTAATGCACGTAAAATAACATGAAAGAGAGAGAGAGAGAGAGAGAAAATAGGTGCTGTGTCTGTGTAGAATACTCAATTATTTGAATCTAAAAACGTTCGCATTTATCGTGAGATAAACGGGAACTGCTAAGAAATAATGCCATACTTCTCAGGAGATAAAACGCGGGTTTTTTTTTTTCGTGCTCGATGCTACGTTCGACATTTTATAATAAACTTTAAGGTGCCAAAGAAGCAAAGAGCATATCCTAATTATTGTGATACAATAACACGGCTGTCTCATTTTGGCAGCACAAGAACCATGTTTCCGATAAATGTCACTAAAATCTGACCACAGTTAACAACCTAGTATACGGGAACGAATTTTTTTTAATGAACGATAAAATAATTGTTTTCTTTATTAGGTTACACGTTATTAAGTCCTTTGTCGTGGTAAAACTTAGTAATAGCGACATTAAGTGTGAAAAAAAAAGCACGGTCTATGCGATAATTTTATAAAACTCTGCCACATACCTAATTGGCTTATTTTATTTTTAAAGCCCATTCACGATAAAGTGCGCACTTTTGAAATCAACCTTAGGAAAAAGTCACTGCTCCTACCTGCAGATATTTTAACGGGTGCGTTGAGTGTCATGCGCCCAGAACAATTCGGTAACGAAAAGGGGGGGGAAAGCAGTTCCACGACTTAACGTCGAATTAAATGTCGTAGGTAAACACTTACCATATCTTAAGTTATTTATTTCACGTTCCGTTTTTCATGCACCTCAGTGTAAGAATTGGCAGATTTGTCAAATATTTATTTTTCTAATAATTTCAAAGCATTACTTTACCGGCGCATGCATAAAGTGATGAGGCACATGGCAGTGACAATTTTACATATGGTGGAAGGATACATAACATCCATGCAAGTAAATCTTCAGGGTTTTAAAGAAGTGCTCATTTTACCACACGCATCCACACACACACACACACACACACACACACACACACACACACACACACACACACACATATATATATATATATATATATATATATATATATATATATATATATATATATATATATATATATATATACACACACATTTGTGCATTAACAGACACTGATAGAATCTGCGGAGTTTACAGCTACTTCAAATTTGCAAAACTAACAAAGTCGTTCCGTACCTGTAGTGGGGCAGAGAACTATGCAGCCAGCTCCTTGTATAGTCCACTCTCGGTTACTTTCAACTTTTCTGAAGACCTGCTGAAGTTCTACTTCCAGGATATTTCTCCGCCTCGTGCACACAAAGCTGAACCCAGCCCGAAGATTACACCAGAGGGATGACGCACCGCATTCTGGCGTACTTGGTTTAGTTATGTTTAGCAAGAGAACTCTTTCTTGCTAGGCATTACCAATATACATGTTTCCTCCCTGATTTTATTCGTATTAATTACAAATCAAAGACTATATTTCATGCATAAAATATTAGTAAAAGTTAATTTTAACCAAGATGGGGTACTTTCATGTCAAATAAAGTATAAAACGCTTGTGATACGCTTATTCACGTTACACGCGGCTCCGTTTTGCATCACCTGTCAAAACAATACCTGTGAAGGAGGCCACAGGCGAGTTTGGTAAACTAAGAAACCATAACAGCGAGCCGGAGTGGAATGTCTAAACCAGGTGCGGCGACGTCCTACCTCGAGGCGGCGAGGCCAGAGTGTGAGACCGGGCGAGTTCCTTCTCTCTCTCTGTCTCTCTCTCTCTCTCTAACCTAATTAACCTTCCCTGCCATCCTTTCTTCCGTTGGCCTCATGTCTTAAATTCTATGTAACAATTTTATAACTGCTGTAAATAGAAATTAAATACTTTATTTGCTCTTTCTTTAACTAATATTCTTCTTAACCTATACCCTTCTACAAAATAATATCATATATTTTCATGTTGTCATTATGAGTGGAGTCAGCTCATTAAAAAATGTAGGAAACAACAAAACACGTCATAAATGGGTAAATTTTTCAAAGGTATGATTAAAAAATTGACGCCCTCAGACGCCTTGTTTTTTTTTTTACGTTCCCGGCACAGTTTCACTCGCTCATATGGGGTTTTATTAATATCACTGGATTGCTTTTGAGATGCTCTTTCCAACCGTATACGATTTCTGTATTTCGACTTGGCTTTTTGACGAGTTTAGGCCGAAATCGTGTTAAGTTTTCTTAATTTTTTACATTAAACGCATACAATTTCACCATAACCACGCTACACAGATATTTTCATACCCGCAATCGATTGACCTTGACGAGAGCTGTCGATTGAAACTCAAACGAGCATCGTAGCTTCTCCTAGTCAAAAGTTACACTACGCAGAAGTTATGGGACGTGGTGAAACGAACTCAAAATGCCCCCCCCCCCCCCCAGACAATCAAGCGCGTTGCTTTACAGTCCTCACTCATCGTAACACATTTTATATTAAATTACCATTTGGCAATCGAGTGGTATAATTGAATTTCGAATGTAGACGATGGATTCGGAGCTTCAATGCCAAACTGTATCTCCCGATTTTTTTATCATCGGATTTTCTGGATTGCCTCCCACTATGGTTGCAAATTTGAAGACGTATTCACGTCAAAAATATGAGAATACTTCGAATAGACTATACCGTGCGGAATTCATAGTTTCTCCTCGGAAAAAAAGAGGACTCGCTGCTTCGTAGCGTGACGCCGCCTCATGGGAAACTTCCATTTTTGTCGTCTCTGTCTGTCCATATCTCTGACCGCTGTTGACATAACTGTGCGAGAGAAACTACGCCTGGCCCATTAAAAAACCATTTCTAGAGAAACTGGCATCTTCATCGCAAGTTTCAAGAAAATATTCCCAAGATAATTATTGGCAGTTCGCAGTTATTTGAGCGATATACGTGTCTCCTCACTGTTTGTATCCTTCCGCCATATAATATAGAATTTATAGTATATCCTTGGTATTTTTGCACCGTTTTAATCTAGCCTTTGCAGAATCATCCTATATGTGAGACACGTCTAAATCTTTCTTAAAATACGTAATTTATTATGAGTGTTTTATACGCCTGTTAACATAAAAGCTACTTATTTTTGATTGAATTAAACTTTTACTTGCATTTTATTTATAAAAAATATTACTACACTTATGATTAATGTGATTTGAAAGAAAGCGAGAGTAGTTTTGTTGGCAATGCTTCGTAAGAAATAGTTTTCATGCAAGATGATATTAAACGAAGAGCGCTTGCATGAGGTGGAGGAATATCCTGAACTAACCGGACTACTTTCTAGTGAGTTCTGCGTGAAGTACAGCTGTAATCAAATCAACTGGAAGCCGCTTTACCTAACAGCGCAACCGCGATCGTACACCACCAAACTGCGTCTGATTACTGCACCGCCTGCAAGATATGCAACTGGCACAGCTATACCGTGCAGATGATTGCGTGTTTGCCAGGCGCTGCGTGACATAATCTTCAACGCGCTCTCATCGCGGTGAAGGTCTAGCATTATTTTCTGAAATTTGTTTATGTATGAATATCTTGTGGGAATTCATTTGATTCTCACTAGACATCATATATATATATATATTATATATATATATATATATATATATATATATATATATATATATATATATATATATATGTGTGTGTGTGTGTGTGTGTGTGTGTGTGTGTGTGTGTGTGTGTGTGTGTGTGTGTGTGTGTTGTTATTATTATTTCCAACGGAACTATTTGCTTTTTTTTTTTTGTGAGGTGGTAGCGGTTAATAGTCGTGGTCTTATTTCCAACATTTCCCACTTCTGTACCAGTTTTGGCACCCTTGAATTTTCCTTTCTTCAATAATAACATACAGAACACTTTGCATATGAAACATAAAATTTTCAAATATTCAAAATTATATGTTTAATTGAGAATCCGAGTGTAGCTGTGTCGGGGACACGTGAATACGCGTTCGCTAGCGGATAATATTTTCTTCGGGATATGGGAATTAAATGAAAATAACGAAATAGATACTTGGCATTTGCGACTTGAATCGACATAATCTAGAAGAGGTATTTCGTTTGGCACAAAAAAAAATCACCGAGACAGCACATTGGAGCCGTGAGGCATACTGGCCGGAAATGTTCGCCAACCCGCGGAATTGCCGCCTGTCGCCGCGGGCCCCCAATTGCAGCTCGCACATGCGCGGCAGTAATTTTAGGTTGAAGTAAAGCAACAGCCAATGGAGTACTGTGCCCGACTATACAACGCGAAGAAATCATTTAAAAAGTAGTACAGACACCATAAAAATTGTCAGAAAGGTGCGATTTATCCTGTATATGAAAGAGTAATGTACTTATATATTTTGCAACATTACAAAATCTTTTACTAAAATATGCTTTACAGTGTAAAAAATAATCTATTAAAATAGTCTGCATTTTTGACCAAATTTAAGCATGTTTCCATTCTGGGTGCTTCAGAAAGCAGAATTTGCAAGAAAATCTTCGCCATGGAACATCGTCATAATATTTACCATGATTGGGTGCAAGACAAAGGTAATACTAATGTACAAAATAATTTTTATAATTGATTTATGTGCGTCCATTTCTCGCAAACATTTATGGCTGAAACTGACGTAAATAAAGATAATTATAAAATTGATATGATACATTATTACTATGATTTTATTACACATTTTATCAGTAAATATTATAACGATCTAACTTGAAGATTTTCTTGTAAATTCTGCTTTCCGAAGTATTTTAAAACGAAAATGCGTTTAACTTTTGTTAAATTTGCGGACTCTATCGATCAATTAATTTTTTATATTTAGAAAGTATATTTACGTAAGATATTTTATAATGTTGTAAAATATATACATTCTTCTTTCCAATACAGGATAAATCACACTTTTCTGACAATTTTTATGGTGTCTGTACTACTTTTTTGATGAGTTCTTCACGTTGTACGGTCAGGTGCAGCGCTCAATAGGCAGTTGCTTTACTTCAACCTTAAGGTCGTGCTCGCATCGTACCAACATAACCGATCGAACGAGACCAAGTTTATTTAAATCGTGTTCTTGGTCATGAAGTTACATTCTCGGAATGGATCACATTGCACATGTTTCATCGCCATTCCCACCCTGGTAGCCTATAGGCTGTTCACGATAAAATGAGCACTTTTGTAATTAACTTTAGAAAAAGTCGCGTGTGCCCAGTAAAGTTGGTAACGATGGATGGAAAGTAGTTCCGCATTTTAAAGTCGAATAAAAATTGCTAGGTGTCCATTTGTGTTAATGTGAATTATTTCTTCCGCTTCCTGTTTTTTTTTATGCACCGAAGTGTAACATCTACCAAATTTGTAAATTATTTACTCTTCTAATAATTTCACAGTTTTACTTCACGGACGCATGGATAAAGTGACGAGGCCCATTGCAATATTAATTTTACAAAAGGCAGAAGAATACATAACGTGCATACAAGTAGATCTTCCAAAAGTGCTCACTTTACCGTGAACAGCATGTACCACATGTGTCGGTCTGATTTGAAAGACGTATTGGCGTCATAAGTGCCCACTGTGGCCCATCTCCGGTGTTACCCAAACTAACAGCACTGCTAATATTTGCAGGACGTGCATCGCTGCTTCACCGCCTGTAACATATTTAAACCAAAAAAAAACGGCTCTTATACGCCGATAGTTTCATAATGTTTGGCGTTGCGCGACTCATTTCCAAAGTAATCTTCACTGTTGAACTCTCCATCAATCCTGAGACTTGATTATACATTGATATCTGTATAACACCCATATTTGATTCTCACCCGAATACTTAAATTAACTCACATGTACAGTTTATTTCCAACATAAGAGTTTGTACGTTTTGGAGTTAGGTAGCAGCGAGTCGTCCTACTTCAAATCCCTGTGTGTGTATTCTTACACCAAACGTAAAATTAACAGTGTAATGGGCCTAATCACTTATTTCATGCGTCGGTAAAGTGGAACTGTGGAATTATTATAAAAGCTACTATGTTACATATTGGTTCATTCTTAAACTTATATGCATTAAAAATACAGAAGGCGAAAAAATCAATTCTGGCTTTCATAAATGTTTACCTAACCATTTTATTTCAACGTAAAGACACGTAACTACTTTTTACTCCGCCATTGCCAACTTTACTGGACACGTGACGGTCACTGTGCCCGCTAAAACATGCGCGGTTTGGGGGCAGTGACATTTTTCAAAGGTTGCTTAGAAAAACGTGTTTATAATATATATATATATATATATATATATATATATATATATATATATATATATATATATATAGACACACACACACCAACCGGGACTTTCTTGAGCAGAAAACTAAGTGCTTCTTTGATATCGAAGCCTTTTGTAACATTACTGTACAGCCTGTTTCCTGGAAATGCCAGAAAAATTATCTAATAATTACCCTTCCAGGCCCTCTTTAATTTCCGGTTTCAGGCGTTGCAAACCAGAAATTATATGTCGACACAGCCTGTGTTTCGTTGTCACAGCCAACCAACTGTAGGCTGTGTTCGGCTACAGTAATATGAGCCAGTTATGACCCAGACCAGTAAGAAGGTTTGCGAATCGCTTACCTACAGGTAAACATCATTGGTCATTGATCTTCGCGGTGTGCAGCACGTGCCAAAAATGATCTACACGTGCGTAATGTAAATAACTGTGCACGCTCGGTCTGAATGGGTTAAATAAAACAATAACTGAGGAAACAAATAGTTGTATTTGCCTCGATACAGAGCTTGAGAGTATTATGTATCACACTTAGGGTTTTGTTTCACGTATATACCTTCAGAACTTGCTTCAAAAAAAGAATTTAACTTACATGTGTTTCCCTATAGCAAATTCTCGCTGCTTTCAAACCAAACAGGAGCCTTAATGAGAAAACATTTTAAAAGATAAAAAAATCACAGGTTGATTTAAAAAGTATATTCTAAGCCCGATTCAGTGCATAAATCAGTGAAATAACATCCACTGAAAATCACTTGATAAGCTACTTCCGTCCATAGACTAAAGATGAGGTAGACCGATCTTGCTGGCTGCGCACAACCAATCACCGTGTCCCAACATCGAACTGCTTCTCCGCCAATGCTACCAGCATGAAGGGCGTGCATTGGATTTAAGGTCAGGAAACTGATTTGTTAACAAATACTTTGAGATGTATGTATATTACCTCTGACCAATTTGTAATGTAGTTTGATTAAATTCCAAATTTGAAATTTTTTTTATTCGTATGATAATGATTGCCATTTAAAAATTTAGATATAATGAAGCTACTTTCATCACTGTTGAACATGTGACTTTGACAGCTGTGTTCCTTTGTGGTAGGTCAATGTTGGGTGCATGCGCAGAAGACGAATAAGCGGTCTATAGGTTGTTCACGGTAAAATGAGCACTTTTGAAAGCCCTGCATAAGATCTACTCGTATACACGTTGTGTATTCTTCCGCCTTATGTAAAATGAACATTGCCATGGGCCTCGTCACTTTATTCAAGCTTCGGTCAAGTGAAACTGTGAAATTATTAGAAAAGCAAATATTGTACAAACCTGCTCATTTTTACACTTCGATGCATTAAAAATCCAGAAAGCAAGAAAAATCATTTAAGTTATCACAAATGGTTACTTAACACTTTTTGTTCGACGTTATTATATGGAACTACTTTCCCATCCATCGTTATCAACTTTACTGGACACATGTCACTCATTGCGCTAATTAAAATATACGTAAGTATATTAGTGACTTTTTTCTATGGTTGATTTCAAAAGTGCTCACTTTATCGTGAACAGCCTTCATCTCATCTTTAGTCTATGCTTCCGACTGGCAAATCGAGGAAATGGACTGGGAACAAGTTACTTGTGGCAATGGAATTCCCGACATTCAGTGGGAATCACAAATAAGTCACAGTGAAATTCAGTAATCATATTAATTCGTAGGGACATGCAAATATCGCGTTATTATTTGGCATCAGGCCAAAAATTCACAGTAATGTATACACTCGAACCGACATCGATTCTCCATTGGCAGCCGCATGTATGTGAAGTCACTCCCTTTCTGAGTGAACTACGCGTGATTGGGGACACGATTGTCATTTACTGGCGCAGAGTTAGCCAGGGCGTGTCAGATAAAGTATGGTCGAGTGACAAACGTATTACAAAGGTATACGTGTTGCAAGTTTAACTTGTCGCCAAATAATAACGCGAATTTTGCAGGTCTCTAGTTATCAGGCACTTATTACTATCACTATTTCCACTGATTTAGCTCAATACTAACAGTGTTTCAGATGTATGGTGCACTCAGGCAACCGTGACGAACTAGCTACGTACGTGATGAAGGTCGACTGCGGAAGGTCGGGCACGCCCGCGCACCTGGATTCAGCGCCTGGCTTCGTCTGCGGGAATGCCGAAGGCTACTCGAGACCGCGGTGTAGCAACCACTGCAGCAGCACCAGCAGTCAGCCACGTCGGTCTGGAAGACGTGGAGGAGCTGGGCTTCTCGTTAGCGAGACCTTGGTACATCTTCGCGCACGTGACGTCACGCCAGACCCCTTCCTCCCCCCCCCCCCCACGCTGTGGGAACCTCGGCAGGTGCCAGACGATGGCGTCATCGCCCGGGACGACTCCCCTACCTTCCCGTCAAGTCACAAGCCGCGATGGACCATCCGGTTGCTGCGGAAACCACGGGCACATACAGTGCATTAAGCATTGTATAAGCTGTTCACGGTAAAGTAAGCAATTTTTGAGGCCTTGCAAAAATTTTCTTTTTAGTCAATTTTCATTTTTCGGCCACTTTTTAATACAACCATTGTCATGCGACTAATAAACATAATGTATACATTTCACTATTGTCAAAAGTTAACGTCTGGAGATGCGATGAAATATATTTTTTATAGGTTAACTCCTGGTGGAAGGGCCTTAAAAAGTGCTCACTTTAGTGTGAACAGCCTATAAAGAGATTTGGGTAGCTCTTGAAAACGAGGGCTTGAGAGCCGATGAGGGCGAAGAGAGGTGTGTGTGGAGCGGCACCGGAATTAAATGGCGGGGGAAACGGGAGATTCCTGAGAAAACCCGCCGACAAGCTGCATTGTCCGGCACGACTCCCACACGCGAAAATCCGGGAGCGGCCTGACCGGGGATCGAAGACGGTTCGCCTAGTTGGGAGGCAGGTAGTCCTACCACTACACCACCTCGGCGCCCAAAAGAGTATAGACGGTGCTTAAGCTGTAAGAGAACCCTATCATGTGACATGCGCAGTCGTTTGAATTTAGCCTCTGGGTTAGGAACTCGCTTGCCTGGACCTTTCTTCCGCGTTTGTGGAGCCACGGTGGTGGAGCGGTCAGACTACCCGCCCACCTAAGCGAGCCATGCTCAATTCCCGGCGGGGTCGCTCGCAGATTTCCGCATATAGGAATCATGCCAGACTATGCCACTGGTCGGCGGGTTTTCTCGGGTATTTCCCTTTTCCCACCCACCCTTGCATTCTGGCGTCGCTCCTCAACTCACCTCACTTCACCCTCATCGGCTCTCAAGACCTCGATGTTAGAAGCCGCCCACACCTCTGCATCCCGTTCCACTCTTCCGCGTTTGAGGCCGAGCAGCGCCTGAGCTATAAGAGCTACATTAGCACGCGCTAAAGTGCGCCATCGCCTCTACGCGCAGGGCTCTGAACTGGCCGTGCTGCGTGTACCTGTGCATATAGTCTGTTCACAGTAAAGCAAGAACTTTTGAGGCCCAAGTTACTTTTCCTTTCGGCCATTTTTTATCCATTAACCACATTTTTACATAAATATAGCCATGTAATGAACACAGTGTGTAAATTCCACTGCACTCGGAAGTTAACGTCTAAGGGTACAATAAATTGCATTTATTGACTATTAATCCAAATGAGAGGGCTTTCAAAAGTGCTCGCTTCACCGTGAATAGACTCTGTTATTCTTTCCTACGATCAGATATATCAGACATGGGTAATGCTCAGAGGTATAGCCAGGATTTATGTTGATGAAAAGGGAGAAGGGGGCAGAGTTTTTGAATGGGATAGGAGTTGTAGTTTACACACTCGCCGTGATGCTTTGTGCTAGATTCAAAACAAAATGCCTCAACATTTGTCTTAAATTTCTTTACTGTAACTTAAAATGCTCACAAAAATCTACCGAATTGCCAGTTAATAAGAAAACATCAGAATTCTTGCAGTGTTCCACTTTTGTAGTATTAATTGAGATTACTTTATTTACTTGAACTTGGTTTAGAGGGGCGGCATCTGTCCTTCCTGCATCCCTCAGTCTACGCCCGTGGACTGATGCTGAACACAGCAGATCTGCGACGTCATACCCTGCGAGCTGGAGGTGACGTCGCGTGGCATGCCGAACACCCACGCGCTCCCGGAAACTGGGCGGGCGCCTGCCTTGAACACGAGGGAGACGTCACATGTGGTGACGGGGATTTCTACATTACCCATCGCCAGTTGCGCAGCCCTCCGTGCTGGATTTCCCTATTTGTTTCTTTCAATAGTTTTCCAATGCTAGTATAAAAATTAATATAATTTCACGTTTTCAACGTTTCCTCAAATAAAATAAAGTATGTGCCATGTATCCTCCCCTCTCCTTGTCTGGATTCGCCCCTGGCTACGGTTGCTTGTACTCAGGTTGGGAAGATCAATGTAAAAAGTGTGGCAGCCATTTTCGCTACTGGGTAAGCGCTAGTGTCACATGTGTAGGCTATAGGATTTTCTCTATTTTCTACGTTAAAAAACAGGACAGTTGCAACAAATATAAATCAAATCTATAAAACTATAAAAAAATAGAAGTATGTTTTTGATTTTTGAATTTTCCACTTTAAATCATTTTTTTTCCATATAGTATAATTGATTACTAAACCATATCTATTGTTTTTTTTGTGTTTGTCTGTACGACCGGATTTAACTCAAAAACCACTGAACGTATTGACATCAAATTTACACAGTTTTGTATATATATATAATATATATATATATAAACCCCAGGACCAGCTTAGCCTTTGGATTAAGTTTTTCTTAGGATTACTGCATTAAAAAGCATAGTTTAAAAAAAAGTTCCATCGATTCTCCTTTCATTTTTGTCCTTAGGTTGTCCTCCATTCCTTCCCACAAGCGATACCAAATCCTAAATGTCCTGCGTACGAAGTAGCACAGGAAAGCTAGTATAAAATAATTTAGTAACTAAGTCAAAATTTTCTATTTTATAATTCATATAATATAAAATTTTATTTAAATGTGACCTCTTTGAATCACTGCGCACCTAGCGGAGGAAATTTTCAATACGCCAAACTCTCCCATGCTTTCACATGCAACGAAGTGTAAAAGTGAGCAGATTTGAAAAGTATTAACTTGATCTTAATAATTTCACAGATCCATTTGACCAACGTGATGAGGCCCATAGCGATGTTAATTTTACATGAGGCGGAGGAATACACAACGTGCATACAAGTAGATCTTAAGCAGGGCTTTTAAAAGTGCTCATTTTACCGTGAACCGCCTTTAAACGCTTGTAATGCGTGGCAGATTCAGGAAAGTACCAAACACCTCATGCATAGGGTGATATTTTAAAGCTTTGATTTAAAAAGTATGAAGAAACCGTGAACAATATACAGGTTGATTCTCAATTAGACCGACAAACTTCGGGAGGTGATTATTCATGAAAAAGTAAAAGGAAAACATATGTGCCGCTTTATGCCTAAACCGAATATTATGGGAGGTATGAGTACTTAAAAAAAGAGGTTTTAAACCGTATTTGTGCAAAATATCGGTAACGAGGTACAATACAATGACAACTCTCGGAACATAATTGTATGTTATCCGGACCTACAACGTAAGAGCCATATTTTGCACAAATACGGCTTAAAATCTAGGTTTTTTTTTTTCTCGTGCCTCCCTTAATATTCGGTTTAGGCACAAAGTGTCACATATGTTTTCCTTTTACCTTTTCATGAAGAATCACCCCTCCCGAAGTTAGTCGGTATAATTGAGAATCATCCTGTATAGTGTGTGCCCACGATGCGGCGTGGTCGTGTTCCGGTATAGTGCGATGTCACAGCGGATGAACAAGTTGCACGCTTGTTGCCTGACGCACAGCGTGGGACACGAGGAAGATGAGGACATTTACACAGCGAGGTTCGAAGGACGAGGTCGCGAGTTGGCCTCGGGTGAAGAATCTTCTCGGTAAACTGGCCACTTCTCGAAGGTACATTAGTATAATCTATTCGCAGTCTCTTCACACTTGTTGAATATAACCTTTGAAAAATCACCCCATGTATGACGGGTGTATCACTGCCCAAATATTAATAAAAACAGTGAGAAAATACTTGTGGTGGTAATGCCTTGTAAAGGCTGTTCACGGTAAAAGATCTACTTGCACGTGCGTTCTATTTTCTTCCGCCTTATATAGAATTAATATTGCCATGGGCCTCATCACTTTATTCATGCGTCGATCAAGCGAAACTTTGAATTTATAAAAAAAGGTAAATATTTTACAAATCTGCTCTTTTTTACGCTTCGATTCATTAAGAAAAAAATGCACAAAGAGAAATAAATAATTTAACTTGTTGCAAATGGTTACCTAACCCTTTCAATTTGACGTTAAGAGATGGAACTATTTTCCATCCATCGTTACCAACTTTACCGGGCGTATGTCACCTAATGCGCCCGTTACAATATATGCAGGCAGGGGCAGAAGCTTTTTTCTAAGGTTGATTTCAAAAATGCTCACTTTATCGTGTACAGCCTTTAAGAAACAGTTTTAATGGAAAATATGATTGCATCGACATTGCACGAATGTGGAGCGTAGTCCCTTTAGGTGGATGGACTATACGCATGTTGTGCATTCTTCCACAATATGCAAAATTAATATTGCAATGGGTATGGTTAGGTTGGGAAGAACAATGTTAACAGTTTGGCAAGGGTAAAACTTTTGCCACGAGCTAAGCATTTCGTTATGAAGTTAACATTTCTTTCAACTCCATACATGATAGGTTTTGTGGGCGCAGCTGAACATATTAAAATGGCACCAGTACCCAGCTGAAGGCCATAACTCGTCTTAGTTACTGGAATTTAAAATAAATTTGGAAAACAGTCGAAACATAAAATTTGTCGCGTTATAAAAAAAATAAAAATAAAACAAGTTTAAAATTACAGAGGCTTAGAATTATATTTTGCTATAGTCTTAAAGAAAATGTTTACGTTATAATTTAAAAATGTCAAAAGTTAAACTTCCTCTGCTTCAATCCTTGAACCCTGACCACCCATACTCTCCGGAGACAGAGGGGGCGAGATTTGTTGTCGTTTTCGTGAGTTGTCCGCCGTGTGTTTGATGTTTGTGTCTGTGTTGTGATGTTGTCAGTGTAACGTTGTTTGTGTAGGATGTTGTACAATGTGTGTGTTGTTCCTTTAGTTTATCTGTTCTTGTGTGTATCTGTAATATTGATGTCTTTGTGAGTCGGACGACATCAATATACGAGATTATGCTATTGTTTATAATACGTGATGCATTGTTAGTGAGGGCTCAAGAGGGAAATTTATTAATTTAGTTTCGAAAATTATACTAATAACAATTATTATACTGGTAGGTATTACTTTGATTATTAGGGGTAGTGAAATTTCACTAAAAGATGTCAAGATAAGTTGTATTTCTAAACACTGTAGGGTCGTTTACCTATCTTGATTGGCTGAATTATTTGTTAACTGTTTTCACGCGTATCACGTAGGAGCCGTGCAGATGTTGCCAACATTTGAGTGGCCACAGTCAAATATGAAAACGCCTTTCCTAGCAGACAACAACCAATGCCAATAGACAAAGCGCTGTTGGGTGATTATAGTATTGAAGTCTATCGTGTACTCATTATATATATATATATATATATATATATATATATATATATATATTGCGAAAAATGACTAGCTCTATTGATTAGTGATTACATTTCAATAAGGAAAATAATTCTAGCATATACAATAACATGGAGCAGTACTATTAAACACTCGGGGGAGATTATATTAAATTATAATACTTTAGATTACATTATTATGTTAACTCACGCCGCTACTCGGTTAACATTTTGTACACTACGCTCGAGTGAGCTCGAACAAAGCTAATATGAAAATTCCTTTGTCGTTAATAACAAGACACTCATGGATGCGCAGTCTTTGTTCGGCTAGCGTTTAACATGATCTCACAAGAGCACGACAGCGCAGAAACAATGATATTGATAGAGATAAAAATTATTTGTTGTATAGCCACAAAAAGGGACTTGATTGATTGTAAATCATATTTATACGATAAGGGACATTTTATTTGGTCGAAATCAGCTCGGCTCTCCATTGGTTGATGACCGGCCAATAATGAACGCTGTAAACTACATGGTAGTGTCCAGTGTGGTATGGACCAATAGGACGATGGTGAGTGCTAACACAGACACCAACAGAACCGGTGTTCTTGCAGTAGTGGATATAGGTGATTCACTTCTAATCTGTCGTAAGTGCCAGTAAATGTGTGCAGACCTCAGTGTGTTAAACTAAATTGTACTGTCGACACATTAATCATGTTTCCCGGACGCTGTATCTGGGAGAACAGTTGGCGGCGACCGGACACGCCCATGCTGATCTTCCCTGGAGGCTGGTCGGACGTGGAAAGATGACGCACCCCGCCTCGTGCTGGCCTATATCAGCGCGTTGTTTAGGCGTGAGGTCGGGTTCAGACGGGGATTTTACGTTAAGGCTCTCCCATACAATCATAACATCTCCCTGAAAGTTCTAAGCGAGGTGCCCTCAGTCTGGTTAAATTTTGAATTGTAGTGGTAATTGTTGAATGTCTTGATTTGGCAGTAGAAAAAAGGAGTAGACTGACGACCTCTTCACTACCAGATTTTTTTCGATAACTGCAATAATTACAGATCAAATATAAAATAACGTCGTAACTAAGTAAAATATATTTCTCTTTTGTTATTCACGTAGGTACAAAGGCTATTCACGATAAAGCGAGTACTTTTGAAATCAACCTTTAAAAAAAGTCACTGCTCCTATCTGCACATATTTTAACGGGTGCAATGAGTGACATGCGTCCAATAAAGTTGGTAACGATGGATGGGAAGTAGTTCCATATCTTAACGTCGAATAAAAAGTGTTGGGTAACAATATGTTATAAGTTAAATTATTTCTTTTGCTTTCTGTCATTTAATGCATCGAAGTATAAAAATAAATAAGTTTCCAAAGTTATTTACTTTACTTATAATTTCACAGTTTCACTTGGCTGACGCACGGCTAGTGTGATGAGGCCCATGGCAATGCTAATTTTACATACGGCGCAATAATACACAACGTGCGTACAATTAGTTCTTAGGCGGGGCTTTCGGAAGTGCTCATTTTACCGTGAAAAAACCCAATAACAAAACTTTACGACTTAGAAATATTTTAATTAAATGAGCTTCTGCATGCCCGTTATGCAGTTAACTGGCAGTGATTTTTTCCTTCGAAGGTTGGCATTAAAACAATTTACACACGGATGTCGGGAAGTGACATCTGTTCCGGTAATCCCAGGCAGACTGAATGTCGTCATTTTTTTTTTTTCCGCGGGCGCTAGCTGCATTTGTGCGAGGGACAGAACACAAGCCAGGGACCATATTACTGTTTTTTCTCCAGAAGTTTCCAAGCAGCACGGTCGCCTACGCGACCGCGTGCCGTATCGCAGACGAAGCTCGAGCGGAGGCAGGCGGACCGCATCCGGCTTATCCGCGAGCGGAAACCCCTCTTGTATAGGCTGTTCACGGTAAAGCGAGCACTTTTGGAAGCCCTCTCATTTCGAATAATTGTCAATAAATGTATTTTATTTTAGCCCTAGACGTTAACATCAGAGTGCAGTGGACTATACACTCCGTGTTTATTACTCATATGGCAATATGTATTTTAAAAAGGTGGTTAACGGATGAAAATGGCTGAAAGCGAAACGTAACTAGGGGCTCAAAAGTGCCCACTTTACCGTGAACGGCCTGTACAAGTCTTTCCCAGGTAGCCACGTGGGACGGCCGTGCCTAACCTCCGTGCGAGGATACCCGTAAATAGAGATGATGGTTTATCGCGGTAAAAGTTGACTGTTTGCTGGGATTCAACGTGTACTGTACACATGTCCGACAGTTTTCTTTTCTTACTGGCCATCATGTATGTAATGAAGCTGCTATCTCATTAGCTGTTTCCTAGCTACACAAAACTCTTAAATCAACTCTCAAGACCTCATGGTTAAGAGACGTCCAACTCTCTCAACTCATCAATAGAACTCTTAAAATGAAACAAACATATTTTTCTTAATCAAATAACGTCATATTATTTTGTAGGTATTTACTGTTATATTTACTACCAAAATAAATCTTAAGCTCGTAAGTCAGGCTGGCCATGTGGTTAAGGGTGCGGGATAATAACACAAAGGGGATGTGCTCTAGTCTCCATGCTGGTGAAGAGTATCTTTTTTTTTTCGAAAATATTTTTTGAACTATTTTTTTAGTTACCCGCTATTATTAATTCATTACATTTTTTTCTAGAAAAAAATTCTGTAAACTATCCAATAATGTAAGTCGTAACACAAGGTATGTTTTGCAGATTTTACAAGAAAACTGTTTGCTTTTTTACAAAGAATTTTATCGGCAACTGGTGAGGCCCTAATTACTTTTACCTTTCTTCCAATTTTTAATCCTTTAACCACCCTTCAAAATAAATATTGTCATGTAAATAATAAACACTGTATGTTCCACCGCACTCGGAAGTTAACGCCTATGGCTAAAATAAATCATATTTATTGACTATTATTCCAAATGAGAGGGCTTTCAAAAGTGCTCACTTTACCGTGAATAGGCTACACGGGATGTTTATATGACGACAAAACCTTATGGTTTTAGGGCCCGTCTAACAGTCGATAGAACTGCGTTGCAGTGAGTCTGAAATACACGCTTTCGCACGAAACGACATATATTGACCGTGCGTCCAATGTGCTCACTACGGGAAGACCACACACCTCAGACGAGGCGCTGTTGAATGCTTTCAAGGCTAACACCCGTTAGAAACGCCATTCAAGAGCATTCTAACGTACCTAAAAAAAAAACGGGGGTTTCAAGGCGCTATATATAAAAATAATAAACTTGTCAGATACATATAGTCTATTTCAAGTTTCTTCTCGCTTATTTTTCGTTAAATTGAAGTCTCGCCATTTTTTTTCTTTGTAAATTATAATAAACACGAATAAAAACTGTGAGAAAACATGTGTGCTGGTAGCGTCTAGTGAGAAATAGTTATAATGCAAAATTCCGAGCGCGCACGAATTCGGTGCGTTGTCTTTTGGTGTAATTTTCCATACTTAGTTGAGCTTACGCCGTGTCTCAATTTAAAGAATACAGAGAGAGAGAGAGAGCACTCTTTCGCACACCCTGGCGAGAGCATTGCTTCGCGCTCTCTCGTGCTCTCGCTCTGCGAATTGAGACAACCACTCTCTCGTTTCTCTCTGGTGTCAGGCAAACAGCTGATGCCAACAGGCGGGAAATTATGTAAAGCTAAAATCGCGGTCATAGCTATTGTAAGTAATTTATGTGTATTAAAAATAATTCACAAATAATTATAGCACTACCATAATAATCATTAGGGCATAAAATACTATTATTTTTGTTTTATATGTTATCGCCATGTTGCAGCAAAGTGACAAAAATAACTAGACTGTCGGAAATCCGTATTTATATTTTTATAAATACATGTTGCTTATGTCATTTTGCTGTTTAAAACAGTTGCAATTATTCACTTACAGTTAAAATGCAACGTGGTTTTGGCCCAGAGAAGCTACTATAACCTTATTCAAACACGGAAATAATGTAAACAAATATGGCGCCTGTGAGAGAGCGCCAGTGAGTATTCAACTTCGTGCTCTCGCTCCTTCGCGCTCTCTCCGACGAATTAAGACGACCAGAGAGCGTTCTCTCCGACGTCATTATGACGTCGTCGCGAGAGCGAGAGCACGAGAGAGCGCTCACTGGGCCAATTGAGACACGGCCTTAGTTTGCACGAGGCGGAGGAATACCCTGGAAGTAGAACTTTAGCAAGGCGTCAGAAAAGCGTGAAGTATCCGTGAATGAATTATACAAGAATACTCAAGGGCACTGCGTTGAACCTTGCTGTAGACTTGTCACAAATAAATGTATAGGATCACTGCTAACACTTCCAACCCTATGCCTGTATTCATTACGGGTAAGGAATTATTAATGCTAAAGGGCGAATAGTATATCTGCGCACGCGTTTAAAGAAATATACGTATTCAGGCAAATATGCTGGAATAAACGCCAAACTGTGAAAATTAAACCTCTTAAAATATAGGCTTAAATATATGTTTCATAAGCGACTACTGATTTTGCGGCCGAGTTATAGTTTGTTGCGTAACTCATAATTTGGATTATTTTTGGAGATTTCGAATATTAACGTGTTTTACATCCAGGCTTGGATTCATAACTTAAAATTAATTCCATTTTTTGTTTATCGAATCATATGCAGGGAATAAACTCAAACTGCAAGAATCTGGCACGCATTAAAATGTAATAAAAGAGTTTTATATAGAAAAGAGATAACCCTGCAATTACTGTTTCCCAAAATATTTTCCATACGTCAACATTTTCCTGAATACTCTTGCATCAATTGTGCTGCCATTTCCATATTATATTGTGTTTATTGCTGTTTAATGTTATGCTAATAATATACAAATAATAATTCTCTATTACTTTACAAATTTCTCTGCGAATAGTCTAATGTATTTGGTTATATTTTACTACTTTAACTCGATAAAAGTAATTTTATCCACCAAGATTGGCGGTTTAAATATTTTATTTCGATATACAGAGAACATCGAAAAAGGTACGTGGTGAAACATAAAAGACAGAAAGTCGAGATAATTTGGCCCTTAATCTCGATAAAATATAATTAACTCGCATGGTGAAACCGGCCCTAATGCCCGGTTGCACCATCGTGGTTCGAAACTCGATCCGAAATCGGATCTAAGATCGACACGGCAAACTGTTGCACCATTCGAGTTCAGAGCTGGACTGGAGATCGAGATTAAGTTCATTTCGAACCGCCCGAGATCAGCAGCCATCGTCGACAAGTGTAGTTTGAAAATACGCCAACAGATAGAACTACGTTCTATTGTTTTCTCGGGAAATTAAAACAACATTATACGCACGTGAATATTACTCAGTAAAATTCTTACTACGATAATTCACTTAAAACAGATAAAACATCGCACATCTATAGTGAAAATACGCCTACTTCCATGACGTCATATATTACGAACTAATAGCAAAATTTGTCTCTTACTTGATATCGATCTCTCACTTTGGAACCAAGATCGACGAATCATGAAATTTCGTTTGTGCAACACTTTTAAATTAGAACCAAGATCAAACTGGATCCTGGTTCGGAACTAGGATCATTCTATCTCGGATCGGGGAAGATGTTGGTGCAACTGGATCGAAGAGTTCAACGCGTGCTCCTCACAGCATCCGCGCACGGCTGACCTTGTGGGGCGCAGCGGGCCCCCCCATTTAGCGACACGCCAAGTCCTCACAAGAACGAGGAAGTCTAGCTCCGTCCATCATTAATACCCCTGTTGTAAACACGTGTGGATCTAGTTAGCGCGCCTGTTAGCATTTCTCACCGGCATTTCCGCCTTCCCCCCCCCCCCCCCCGCGGTCTAACAACCGCATGCTGTGAAAGGCTATCGCAACAACACTCATATATCACTAATATTAGCTTTGTCTATACAGTTTACGTATATAAATTATGCCTTCAAAATGTCAATTGCAACTATAACAATATTTACACCTTTCGTAAGCTATCATACTTTTTAGTGAATAATTACTAGGAATAGGAAAAATTCGCATGTTTTGTCTAGACTCCACAGTCCTATGTATACCAGAGCGTCATATGTTTGTTCATTGGCTGCTGTCTCATAGGGTAGCCAGTGTTACTTCACACCTGGCAGTATGGCACTCGCTACTTGTTTCCTTGCAAGTCTGCTGTTGGCTCAGAGTTGTCCAGGGCGTGTCTAATAAACTGCGATCCAATTGCAAAGAAAACTTCAGTGTACACTTGTTTGACGTCTATCTTGTCCTGAAATGAACTCGCGAAATTTTCCTATCCCTAATAATTACTATCGATACAAGCTTTCACATATTAAAACAATTACAACTCATACAAATTAATACAATTAAATTAAAAAATTCCCGCAACAATAACTTTTCGCAAACTATTTAACTATTCAAAATACAAAATTTACATCCAGGATATACACCTCATGTACCAAAGTCAGCGTTGTGCCTTTTACAAATTGTACACCAATAAACAACACGATGTCGATGTAAAGTGCACTGGCGCTTCCAATCTGTCCGTTCTATAATAGCACTGGCATAAACACGTGACGCCTACAATATTACACTTGCTGCGTAAGCAGTAGAAACATTGTTTCGAACGCGTCACACTTCCCTTCCCCAGGGAAGTTTTCTTTATGCACCTCGTCCTAGATAGTTACAGATAAGTGGATTCCCCCGAACAGACCCGGCAGCAGCCTAGTCCTCTAAATACTGTAAAAATTTCTCAAAGCCAGCGAGCTTACCCAGCTTGTTTAAGAGGTTGGAGGTCTTAACTGAATGAAAGAGCTAATAATAATTTCCTAGTGCATTTGCAAACACTACGCGGAGAATACGTTCTGCTCCTACGTGACGTGTCGCGCTCCGGAGTGTTCTGCCGCAAGTGGTCAGTCCACACACCACGCGGATACCATCTCTCCGAAACCGTTAGTCGAGCTGCCTGATAGGAAGGTCGCCCCAAGGTGAACCGCGAGAATAACAATATAAAAAAATTATTTCACCCAAGCCCGCGTTTGTGTTTAATAAGCGTCTATATTATACTTTCCACTATTCATTCAATAATAATGAGCCTTCGATTCACTATCGAAATTTAACATCTGCTTCATTTTCATTAACAATGGCTTACCAAAAACTACGTTTTGACGTACAAAAAAAAATTGGTATTCGTGTGTATATGTGTAAAATGTATATATATATATATATATATATATATATATATATATATATATATATCTGTGTGTGTGTGTGTGTGTGTTAGCTGATCCCGGCTAACGTAAATCCATAATGAATGTGTATATAACGCCATCTGTTGTATTTAAATTGTAAATGCCAAATTTATAACATGAAGTGTAAATGTTATGTGCATTGTGTGTGATAGCAAATGAGGCGCAAATGTCATGTGTATTGTGTTTCGTAAAGATAATTGTTTTTACATATAAAAGTATTATATTTTACATGTTATAATTACATTGAATTGACGTAACAAATCTGTAATTGAACGTTCAACAGCGTTTATTAAATGATTTTTCATACTTTTTGTTGCATAATGACAAAACTCGTGTATGATTATTCGATACGCAAAGAAGTTTAGTTTTTTTTTTTCAGCACCTGTTGTTGGATTTCTTTGTTTATAATTGAAATGATATCCATTCCTATCCTTCCCAGAATATAAGTGAATATTGTAAAGCGTCGTATGATCTATGTGTGTATTGTATGGTTTGAACTGTGTTGTATCTGAGTATAAATGTCTATTAGAATCTGTTTGGCGTGCCGTGTGCTTCTCGATTGTGTGTTCGTACCTCTTCAGTTTGTGCAGCGCATGTTCACTTTCTATTTTGCCTTCTCAGCGCGTCCTCTCTATTACGTCAGGTACGTCGACCGATGTTTGACCGTGGTATCGCTGGCATTTTCCTCTTTTAGATCAACAAACATTTCCTGCAAGTATGAGCAAAATCGTCCAATCAATATAGAAGTTAGACTCCAACGCCACCTATCGGAATGAAACATAACTAAAAACCTTACTCGCCACCTCAATAACATATGGTGTGAATATGGTCTGAATCAGTTCAGTGGTTTGTCAGTGATGATGCGGTTTAGTCACGCACTATGGATTTTATATATAAATATAAATGTATATATATATATATATATACACATACATACACACACGTGTGTGTTTCAAGTATCTTAAAACGGTTTACGAAACATGCTACATAAAAAACTTAAAAACTGTAACTATTTTCAGTGTCTGAAATTGAATATGTACAAACATAACTCGCACGCTTACGTTTATTCTTAACTCTTGCAGTGGAAAAATTTCTAAAATTTAAATCCTTATTCCTAATTAATTACATACATATTGTTATTGTTGTTGTTTGCTTACGTAGCCGTGAGCTACACGAACAATGAGAAAAAAATGTGCGTATGCATAGATGAAAATGACTCTTGGGCCATACGTCGAAGAAAATACAAAAACAGAGATGAAAATAGATGCACAAAAACTGGACACCACTAGTAGGATAACACTTCAGCATAAAGGCTGTTCACGGCAAAGTGAAGTCATTGACAACAATCACTGCTCATAACTGAGCATTATATACAACATAGTCCATTCACGGTTAGTTCCAACTTTTCTGAAGCTCTGCTAAAGTTCTGCTTCCATGATATCACTCCTACTCAAGAAAACTAAGCTACTCTATGTCTATCAAATTACACCAAAGGGACAACGCACCGCGTTCGTGCGCATTCACTTCAATAATATTTTGTATAAGAACTATTTCTTACTAGGTATTGCCAACACATCTATATTATTCCTTTATTTTTTTCATATTAATAATGGATGAACTAATATGATTTATAGATAAACATAAGTTAAAGTTCAATCAAACCGAAAATAAGAAACTGTTAACGTAACTATAAAACGCTTGTTTTACATTAAACAAGCAGCACGTTACACATGGGTTGCTTTTTCAGAGGTTTAATTTAAAAAAAAAAATGCTCCCAGTTAAGTTAGAAGCGAATTACTTGGGGGTAACACCCCCTCTCCCCCCACCCTTTTTCCGTTCTGATGTACTGGAGATAGTACGTATGACGACCCGGCAATAAACAAGGAACTAGCGTCACGGAGAAACGACGACTAAGGCGAGATAATGGGAATACGAAACAGGTATGTTATGCAGATAATAGCGATGGAAACGAAACACAGTTTAGACAATATTCATGAAGGGACTACGGGGGGAGGGGCATTATCAATATATCTAGAGGTCTCCCTCACCACTGATGTCGATAGAGAGGAATTTAATCGAAAGTGGAATATGAGTAGGGATAGGAACATTTCGCGAGTTCATTTCAGGACAAGGTAGACGTCAATCACGTGTACACTGATGTTGACTTCGCAGTTTATTAGACACACCCAGGACGACTCTGAGCCAATAGCGGACTGGAAAGGAAACAAGTAGTGAATCCCATACTGCCAGGTGTGGAGCAAACGTTGGCTACTCACTGGGGAAGCAGCCAATGAACAAACAACTGAAGCTCGAGTATACACAGGATTGTGGAGTCTAGCCTACAGGTCTCTGGACTCGCGAAATTTTCCTATCCCTAAATATGAGTTAATTAGCCAAGTAGTTAGTGCTGTTAGATAATGGCATAGACATAATAAAGAATAAATCCCAGGGGGTGTAGGCTATTCACGGTAAAGAGAGCACTTTTTGAAACCGTCTCATTTGAAATAACAGTCAATAAATATATTTTATGGTAGCCTTAGAAGTTAACTATCGAGTTGGGTGAAATATATACACAGTGTTTATTACTTTCATGGTAATATTTATTTTTAAAAAGTGGTGGAAGGATAAAAAATGGCTGATGGGAATAAAGTAACTAGGGCCGCAAAAGTGCTCACTTTATCGTGAACAGACTATAACTGGGTGAATGGCAGGTTAACCGCGCAACACCACTACTCCAGACTACCTGGATGTAGAGGTAATAGAATACAAATTTAAGGGATGGAAAAATCACACTGTACTGATAGCAAATCCATAGGCCAAAACAAAGGCGAAATTATCAGGCAAAGGAAAGAAATACTCTTATATAGACTGTTCGCAGTAAAATGATCACTTTTGAAAGCCCTGCTTAAGATCTACTTGTATGCACGTTGTGTATTCTTCCGCTTTATGTAAAATTAACACTAGCATGGGCATCATCACTATATTCATGCGTCGGTCAAGTAAAACTGTGAAGTTTTATAAAAGTAAATATTTTACAAATCTGATCATTTTTACACTCTGACGCATTAAAAAAAATAAGACAGCTAAATAAATAATTTAAGTTACCGTAAACAATTACCTAACACTTTTTATTCGACTTTAAGATACGGAGCTACTTTCCATCCATCGTTACCAACTTTATTGGCCGCATGTCACTCAGTGCGGCCGTTAAAAAAGGCTATGTCCAGCAAGAGGCAGTGAATTTTTTTAAGGTTGAATTCAAAAGTGCTCACTTTATCGTGAACAGCCTTTACCCCCGCATTATCTATTAGTCTATTTCATATAAGGTGGCGAGATTTTGACAATCAATGAGTGGCAAATTGACGTATACGAAACAAACAAAGTGCAGATTACAAAATCGTGTATCATCTGATGCATGAACGAACAAAAGTTAATATTTATTTGGTTATTCTGAGTGCACTGGCGACGCACATCAGACAAGTACCAAATACGCGATAACGAAGAGTTCTTAGATTAATTAATATATTTTATTTTACGTGGTCACAAAACAGCCGTTGTAAGTGTTACAAACAAATCTTCGTGCTAAAGTAGTAAGGTGTTCAGAATGAAATGCACAATAAGACGATTCATAGCTGAATGAAACGCGACTTCAAACTTTAGATCTTTTCATGTTGTATTCCCACTGTCCATCCATGCTTTCCATATTATGTGCTTGATGTAAATTCCAAAAGCCTACAGAAATATTGCATGATAATATTGAATTATTTTTTCAAATAATTTGACGAAATATATTTCAAATTCGTGTCGTTTCAAGACAGTAATAGGAGAAAAGTCAAGTTTTAAAAAGCAGGATCTAGAGGCGGCGAACCTGCTGCTATCTGTTGGTATCCTGCGTGACTCACATGTTTTACCATATCTTTCTCGCCATCTGTGTGCTCTTTCTCGAACCTAACCAGTTATAAAGATCAAATGAATAGGTTTCGTATGTAAAATAACAAATTTACGAACAGATATCAATAGTTTTATTTTTCCACGCGCTCTGCATAATTTTTAAAGTAACATATATTTCGTGTACAGCGATTCTGATTACTATAAATTTATATTGGGCCAGTAATTGTCCGTCTATGTCCTACACATGCCATGTTTCTTTCCGGAAATCCATTTCCTTGTCTCCGTGTGGCCTCCGATTGACGCACCAGCAGATGGCGAAAGGATACATAAACTATAAGTAAACATTCGTTGAACTGTCAAAATCTCGCCACCTTACATGAGACGGAGAGTAGAAAGGGCACAGGTGCGAAGGTGATATGAATGCGCAACCGCCCGTCCTTTGGTTGAGCATGTAAAAAAAAAAATATAAAAAAAATAGTCCGGTGGCGGGTGAAAAGATGGGGGCGCAGGTAGATATAAAAGAAGGGAACTGGAGAGAGGGTCCATGCTAGTGAGAGAGTCCCTCGAGGGTGGTTGCCTTCAGCAGCGTAGAAAGGCGGAACAAGTTTTGTGGGCGGAACGTCGTTGCACAACACAGCCTTCATCCGGGGTCCGCAGCGCACTTCTCCCAGCCGTAATTGCCGAGAGATGTCGCCGGTCCAGAATGCGTGATGACCGACACACTTTTACCGCCCTCAGCAATGTTGCCACCACACCAACTCTGTCATTATAACCATCATTGTTAGAGACCTGCCAAAATCGCGTTATTATTTGAAGACAGTGTGTACTTCAAACACTTGCCTATACCTTTGCAATACAGTTGTCATTGGACCATGCCATTCGATACGGCCCCGGGTATACTTGCACCAATAAATGAACACTTCACAGTCGTGTGGCCCAATCACGAACAGTTCACTGAGAAAGGTCGTTACTTCACATTTGGGCAGCAGCCAGAGTATATGCAGTGCCGTGAATTTTTGCTTGGACCCAAAAAATAACGCGAATTTTGCAGGTCCCGAGTCATTGTTGCTGTAAGAGACCTGAAGAATTAGTGGTTTCATTTCGGGTCAAGCTAGAATCCAAACCTCTTACGTTCAGATTTCTATTAAAATTGGTAGAGACCTGAAGTATTCGCGAGTTCAATGACCTGCAGGGTAGACTCTACAGTCCTATGTACAAATATGCCGATATCAACTGCACGTTGGTTGTCTGCTGTCACAGTGGAAGGCGACTAGTGGGCCAGCGTTCTCCTGGAGGTGTCAAACACCGTGTGGACCAATGGCTAAAGTAATAAAAACACACGTGTTTTGAATCCTAGCTTGTCCTGAAATGATTCCGCTAATTCTTCAAGTCTCTAGCAATTGGTCCATGTCGCATTTAATACCTCCTGAAGAACGCTGACCCAATAAGTAGAGACCCGCAAAATTCGCGTTATTTTCTGACTGCACGATGAACTTCGCCGTCCTATGTATACTCGAGTCAGGGTCAGTTGTTTATTAGCTTCCGTAGAAGCCAGGTGCCATTTTCCCTTTTGACTCGTTTGGACGCTCATGATGCCGTTAATTGTTTCTTATTGGTTCAAATACGTCCGGAAGGTGCCAGAAGGATGTAACAGAGTAGTAAAATCAGTAGAAATGTATAACGTATTGAAGTATATTCTGTCGTCAAATAATAACGCCAATTTTACAGGTATCTACCAATAATTAGAGACCCGGTAATTTCGCGGATTCATTCGGCATAAAGCTAGACTCCACAATCCTTCGCGCATTCGGGCATCAGTTAGCCGTTGCTCCAGAATAACCCCAGACCAGGTAGAACGGGATTCGGTTATTATTTTCCTTGCAGGTTCGTTATTGGGTGAAAGACGTCCGGAGCGTGTCTAATAAACAATGAACCAATGGAAGCACAAACACACATGTACATGTGACTGCAATTCAACTTGTCCTCAGAAGAATCCGCAAAATTACTAGTTTTTTACCAATATGAAACATCGCAGCGAAATTCAGCCGCAACCATCGTCTTGTGCTGCGGCGGCAAGTATCAGCATCATGGTACATGAGGCTGTGCAGCCTACACGTCACTGAGCTCGCAAGTTTTCCCGCTCGCTCTCTAGTTATTGTTGTTCTAATAAATGAGCACTAACAGCGTGTAATTCGTTTGTTTTTTACCAACAACTCTTTGAAAACTAGTTCCCAAGGATTTTCTTATAATTCCACAACTGAAACACGCAACTTTTTTATTGTTTTTTTTTTTTGTGAAACGTAGACCATATTTATATAGGCTGTTCACGGTAAAATGAGCACTATGGAAAGCCGTGCTTAAGTGCTACATGTAAACCCGTTGTGTATTCCTCCGCCCTATGCAAAATTAAAATTGCAATGGTCCTCATCACTTCATACATGCGTCGGTCAATTGAAACTGTGAAATTATTAAGAAAGAAAATACTTTACAAACCTGCTCATTTTTACACTTCGATGCATTAAAATAAAACAGAAAGAGAAAGACATAATTTAAAGTTATCATAACAGAAATGATTTCCAAACCCTTTTTATTCGACTTTAAGGTATGGAAGTACTTTCTATACATCGTTACCAACTTTACTGGGCGAATGTCACTCAGTGCGCCCATTAAAGTATATGCATGCAGGGACAGTGATATTTTTCTAAGGTTCATTTCTAAAGTGCTCACTTTATCGTGAACAGCCTTTAATAGAATTCAGTCTCTAGTACCTGCTTGTTGAAATTCCACATTAGTTTCACACATTCCATGTAAACTGTTCGTAAAATTCGTTGTAATTCACTGGCAGTGTTACAGATATAACTTTGCCAGCTAGTTTCCAAAGAAATTCTCCATAAATATTCAAATTAATTTATTTCGCAGAAATTCAAACCGGTTAAACGTCGAAGCATAGTGTGGCCTCCCGGTGCATTTGATTTATTTTCTTGTTTCCTCCGTTGTATAAGGTAACCGTATTTTTCTGACCCGAATTCGGGACGCTCGTTTTAGCTCATAGATGGTCGGTAGTGGGAAGGGGAGAAGAGTGTAGGGAGTGTGTGTGTTTTGTTGAAAAAAAGTGAATACCATTGCGGTTTTTTTTTTACAAATTATTTATCATAAAGCGTATGATTTATTGATTAAAGACACTAAGTAAAACAATTACATGCTTT
Organism: Dryococelus australis; assembly: GCA_029891345.1. Taxonomy (NCBI): domain Eukaryota; kingdom Metazoa; phylum Arthropoda; class Insecta; order Phasmatodea; family Phasmatidae; genus Dryococelus; species Dryococelus australis. Next base: position 89,057,277 of record CM057005.1, on the reverse strand, counting down.
GTTATTTTATTTTAACAAAAAAATTGAATTACAATAACTATTTTGCCGGCCACGCCATGAATCAACACTGTCAGGTCACAACATTCGGGACAAACGGCCGTCCCGAGTAACCATCTAAAAAATATTCGGGACACGACCTCGAAAATCGGGGCTGTCCCGCGAAAATCGGGACGTCTGGTCACCTTACCTTTGTACCCTTTGGATGTTTGTGACTTCGGGCAGACCTTACGTGAAGACCGCTGGTGAACTGTACAGAGTGAGGTTTTGGTTATAGGACATATCTATTTTATTTTTAACTCTGTAGTAACTCGCAGTAAGATGTGAATGTACAAGTTACACGTATGCTTTATAGTACTTTACTGATACGCAGTTCCTAAAACTGACATGCATCACGGGTCTGTAGCTTGTAAACTATTTTCGTTCACGTTTATCGTTATGAGGAAACTTCGTGTGTCACTAAAATTTTGCAGTTGGCTCACAGTTTATTAGACACGCCCAGGTGAACTCTGAGCTAATAACAGACCTGCAAGGACACAAACACCGATTCCCCAGTCACCTTCTCTCACTTAAAACTGGTTATAGGCTATTCACGGTAACGTGAACACTTTCAAAGGCCCTGCTAAATTTTTCCTTTCATTTAATTTCTATCTTTCCACCACTTTTTAATTAAAACATTGCAATATGACTAATAAACACAGCGTACACATTTCGTCACTCTCAAAAATTAACGATGAGACTGCAACGAAATATGTTTATTAGGTGTTAATGCATTTTATGAGGGCCTTAAAAAGTGCTCACCTTACCGTGAACAGCCTATACACACAGGGGTAGCAGCCGGTTAGCAAAAAGCTGTGGATCGAAATTAAATAGGATCGTGGAGTCTAGCCTACACTCTAAGAAATTATTTGTACATTTACCATATCAGTATATACGTACAGTGACAAAGAGTGAATGGTGAAATATTTTCCCTTGCATATATGGCAACGTTCCTACAGTTGCTCAGGAAAGAATCAAATGCGTAGGAAAGTTCCCAACTTTGTATAGTAGCGATGCTAAACATTCCCATATTTTCAGCTTGATACGTAAAGGCTGTTTACGATAACGTGACACTTATGAAAGCAACCTTAGAAAATAGTAACTACTCCTACCTGCATATATTTTAACGGACGCAATGAGTGACACGTGTCCAGTAAAGTTGGTAACGGTTGGTAACGCTTTCTGTATTTTTTAATGCATCGAAGTGTAGAAATAGGCATATTTGTACAATATTTGCTTTTCTAATAATTTAACAGTTTCACTTTACCGAAGCAAGAATAAAGTGATGATGCCCATGGCAATGTTTAATTTTACGTAAGGTGGAATATGTGTACAAGTAGATCTTAAGCAGGGCTTTCAAAGTGATCATTTTACCGTGAACAGCCTGTAGTACTATTACCATACATTGTATACGTTAGAAACTTCCATTACAGGTTAGGAAATCTACCAGAAATCTTTTTACAGTGCTCGCTCAAAGTGCGAAATTTTACTGTCCCCAAAAGTAATTACAATTTCAGAAAAGTCGAAAATAGCCACGAATAGACTATACGCACACGTTCTTCCTCAGCAAAACTTCTTTCATTTGCTCGTCCCGTTGCCTCATCGAAGAGAAAGACACTCGCCGGGCGGCAATTTCGACAGATGCTTTTTTTTTTTCCTTTGACATTCTCCGGCACTCATTGTTTTAACGTCGAAACTTTCACTCAGCTGCTTAACGCAAACATTCCGTAACGATAATTCCTTCTGCCTTTACTTCCCCCACTTTGTGTTTTAGATAATGTTATTAAGATGGTGACTAATACACGATATCACAGAGTAAACAAGTACACAGAGACGAAATGTTGGAGGGGCGTGGTACTGTAGTTGTCGCACTACTCGCCTCGCGCCTAGGGAGCGACCCTGGCGGGGTCTGTTATGACGTTTACATTTAGTCGACTCCATACATGATAGGACCTAGTTGAATGGTAATATGAGATGGTAGAGCTTTTACTGTTAATGAGGGCGTTTATTTTAGACGTGAGGCACTTAACAATAACTAGAGACCAGAAAAATTCGCGAGATCAATGACCTGTAGGGTAGACACTCACGCAGATAAATAAAACCTCATTGGTTGCTTACTGCCACGACACGCCAGCATTTTACCGCTTGTCTCTTATTGGTTCAGGGCTCTTAAGGTGCTGGCAAATAAAACATGGGTCAATTGGAATAGTAAGCTGAACGTAAGGGTTTTTAAATTCTAGCTTGATCTCTAACAATAACATGATATTGTACTATTAAACACTCGGAGGAGCACTATTCAGTGGTGTTATTTTAATTCTACAATATTATGTTAACTTACTCCACTATTCGGTTACACTAAATTGGACTGTCTCCACGTTAATCATGTTTGGTGGACCCCGGTCTGGGTTATATACCGTGCGCCTTTCCTTCGCACTAAAATGAATTCGGCATGTCGTGGACTCTACAATAGTATTTTGTTTCCTCAGCCACAGCACTCCAAGAATAGCATCCTCTCTAATTTCCGGTGAAATTAGGACCGTGGTGGTTGTTTCAATATCTTGCGTTCGTACAGTAACTTCTTCCCTGGAGGCTGGTCGGACGTGAAAAGACGACGCGCTCTGCCTCATATTGGCTTATATCGGCGCGTTGTTTAGACATCCGTGTATCCGATCGTCGGTTGGTGGAGGGGGATATTGCTGTCGGCCCTTTTCGCAATAGTTGATGCAACTCCCGGCGTCCTGATTTAATGCGAAGGTGTGAGGTCGGGTTCAGACGGGGATGCTAAGTTAATACCTATTGACGTTAATATGATGCCGCCGGTCAGCGGGTTTTCTCAGCAATCTCCCGTTTCCCCCGCCCTTGTATCTCGGCGTTGCTCCATACTCACCTCGCATAACCCTCATCGGCTCTCAAGACCTCGATGTTCAGAAGAGCCCGAGTCTATCCCCACACCTGGCAGTCTGATTGGCCACTGCGTGGTGCGGGAGGTTCCTTATTGGCTGGACTGCCGGTTGGTGAGGAAGTTACCAGGCGGCTGATTGGCGAACGGCTTTCCGACATCTTGCTGGCGAGTGACGCCATTTTGGCGGCGGGTGCGCTTGGAGTTCGCGGTATAAGCTGTTGTTTCGCCTCTTCTGTATTCCAGAGTATTCTGTGACAACATCCCAGTTGTATATTTGACTGGGCGGGGAATCGAACATACGTTGTCCAACCACCACATGGATCCTTCTCGATCACTCTGCTCAACGTTAGTGATCATTCCAATATAAGTGGAATGCTCTACCCGGTTCGCTGGCACATTTAAACTCAACATTTGAAAAATACACCTGGCCCTAGCCATAGGCTACACACATTTAATTGAGAATTTTTGAAATCCATGCTTAGGTTATAAACGTTTCTGCTCTTTTTTGCATGTTTCCGCCATACGTAAAATTTACATTGCCATGGGCTGTATATGTGTATGCAGATTTGTACTTTAATTTGTATAGTCTATTCGCGTTTTTCTCACACTTTTTTATTATAATCTTTGTACATTCACCCTATCTATGCCGTGTGCCGATATTCCCTAGACATACCATGTATCACATGCGCTCTATACTTCTGTTAACGTAAAAATACTTTATTTTTGGTTAATTAAAAATTGTACTTATATTTTACCTATAAATCCGATTTGTACGAACAGTTTTACTATGTTATTGTGTTTGAGGAATTTGATTTAGTGGATTTTAATAGCAGTGACATTCGCCGTTTGTGTGAAAGTCTTAGCATAGATGTTTCTGTTAGGGGAGAAGTAAGGCGAGTTTTAGTGTGGAGAAAGCCGGCAATATATGTGTCTAATGATGTGCCACCGTACCAAGATTGGTTTGAATCTCAAGTTCAGGTCGCACGTGCGGAGACGCCACACTGGCGTGAGGAGAAGGCGGTATATGTTAAGAGAGAAAAGATACGCGATGGAGGATGTTGTGATCCTCCTTTCGTTGGACAGCGAAGACGAGGCGCTATGCGAGAGGCGGCCCCTCGTTCCTCGAGACACGTCTGGAGGAGGCAGAGGCTGGCACGTCCGCAGAATATATCGCGTCTTCCAGCGATGACTGTGCAGAAACGGGGAGTAGCGATTTTGAAAGCTAGGTTAGGTGTTGACACTGTATGGCAAAGTGGTGCTGGACAGTTTGATACTAAGTTGTATAGAATTGATTCAGATGCTTTATTTGGTGGTACTAGTTTGTTTTCGAGAGAAGAAGCTTTTATTGGTACTTTTAGACAGGGTATGCTTACTAGGGTTAGTGTTTACATTAGTAGCATTAAGGGTGGCCAATATTATGTTTATTTAAAGAAACCTGTTGGTGCTATAGGCCGTTCACGGTAAAGTGAGCACTTTTGAAGCCCTAGTTACTTTTTTCTTTCAACCAATTTATACCCTTTCACCACTTTTTAATTTAAACCCTGCCAAGTGAGTAACAAACACAGTGTATACATTCACCACACCCAAAACCAAATGTCCAAGGTCACAATGAAATGTATTTATTGGTTATTATGGCTGACGAAACAGCTTCAAAAAGTGCTCACTTTACCGTGAACGGCCTGTAAGAAGAAAAGTGAAAAGAATGGTCGGCCCATGGTTAGAGAAGAACCTAAAGGTAAATCCATTTGCACTCACAATATGGAAAACTCACGATTTGGAACACCTCTCAAATGTGGGAGACCTCATTCGTTGTAGAGTCATATAGAGCCGCTGTCAATAACGTAATGAACAAACGCATGTTTGTTGGTCGGGATATATGACAATGCTTCAAAGTAAAGGCTGTTCACGATAAAGTGAGTACTTTTGAATGCCGACCTCCCGTGGCGCAGTCGGTTGGTGCGCCACCGATCTGGGGTGCGGGAGGCTCTGGGTTCGAATCCCGGGTAAGGCCTGGGTGTTAATGTAAGTTAGGTTATAAGTTAGTCTGTAAGCCGTCCCCTGCTAAGCTGTCAAGCATAAAACCGGGGGACGTTAAAAAGCCCTTTACGATACAATACAATAGAACTTTTGAAATAAACCTTAGAAAAAAGTCACTGCCCTTGACTGCGTATGTTTTAACGGGTGTAGTGACTTGTGCCCAGTTAAGTTGGTAACGATGGAGTGAAAGTAGTTCCATATCTTAAAAGGACTATGAAGCTGCGCGCAAGGCGTGCAGTGTTTCCGTCCTAACGCTTTACCGTGTAAACTAGATCTGTAACTGTGGGGTTTTATTACACGCGGTGAAAAGTACACATATCAAACTACCTGCGTATAATCGTAATTTTCTCTTACCGCTTCATAGGCAAGCTTTAAAAATGCGATATTTGCCACTTTCGCGATTTTTTCTCCATTAATACACTTAATATTATAAAAGTAAAAAGATAGCGATATAGACAATAGTTTTTTAAATCCTTTCTGGCAAAACTTCGTATTTCCAGAACATGTATGTACCGAGACACGCGTTTACGCGCAAACAACGATTTCACAAAAAAAGTTTCAGTACATACGACCCTTAACGTCGAATAAAAGTGCTCGGTAACTATTTATAATGACATATCATTTCTGTCGCTTTGTTTTTTTTTTCTTCTAATATATTAAGATGTAAAAAATAAGAATGTTTGTAAGATTTTCCTTTCATAATAATTTCACAGTTTCACTTGACCGACGCATGAATAAAGTGATGAATAGGGACGTGCAAAATTCGCGTTATTTTGGAGGTGCAGACTAAACTGCAAGAGGTTGTGGAGTTGAGTGACTTCTACGGTTGAGTGACCAATCTCCAGTAAAGTGACCACACATGTATATGACGCCGTATAGTGGCAAGTAGCCAATGAAATCACGAACTGCGCTCAAGCAGGTATAGAACATTGCAATATAGCATGGTATAGACAAAAGGCATTAACCCATAATAAATACGTTTTATTACAGTCTTAGACGTTAACTTTTAAGAGTGATGAAATGCAAACACTGTGTTTATTAGTCATATTGCAACGTTTACATTAAAAAAGTGGCGGAAAGGTAGAAATTAATTGAAAGGGAAAATTTAGCATGGACTTAAAAAAAAGTGCTCACTTTACCGTGAACAGCATATACCAAATAATAACGTGAATTTTGCAGGTCTCTAGTGATAAGGCCAGTGGCAACATCAATTTTACATAAGGTGGAAGAATACACAACGTGCATACAAGTAGATCTTACGCAGGGCATTAAAAATGTTCATTTTACCTTGAACAGTCTATACTTAAGAACAGAGGGGTGAAGCAGCCGCTTATATAGAGAACTCCAGCCGCACGAGCTAACAAAATGGCGTCGCTGGCAACCTGCTCGCCAGCGGGCGTCCCAGCCGGTTTGGGAACATTCAGCAGCACGCGGTAGCCAATGAGACACGAGGCCTGTTCCTGGAAACTCGCGCAGCCAATCAGATAACAGGTACACCCACATCAAAGGAACCGCCCCGTCATCCTATGTCTGTGCTCTCATCTACTCTGCGACAATGTGTTATACTAATATTAGTGCAGTCCCAGACGATAGGTTTGTTCGTTGTAAGGCTTATAAATGTTTATTGGCCTGTGATTGAAGGGCATTATGACACTATGGCCTACGGCCAATGCCGCTTCCGAGGTCGCTATTAGGGGGAAATCGCCGAACGGTTGTACTCGACCTGCAAATGGAGTATAACTGCAACACGCCGGCGAGCGCCCCCCGGCTCACGGACAAGGATTGAGTGAGTGAAGAGATTTGTGTGGCTCTTAACACTTTGAGTGCTGCCAACGTATTATTACGATTTCTGAATTTAACTGATTTGTATGGAGTTTGTCGTAACGTCACGGCATCCGCATTCTTTGAAGACATGAGAGAAGAAATATTAGTTCGCCAGAAGTTTCCATATGGTTATTTTCGACGTAATATTGCGTGAGCACACTCCAAGTGTAAATTACGTAAATGAACAGGGTGGCTTGTATATTATTCTACGTGGAATAAACACATGATTGGTAGAAACCCGGGAATTTCGCGAATTAATCTGAGGACAAGTTAAACTGCATTTACGTTACATATGTTTGTACTTCCATTGGACCATATTTTGTTAGACACGCCCCGAACGACTTTCAACCAATAAAGAACCTGCTAGGTAAATAAGAACCGAATCCCGTGCTACCTGGTCTGGGGTTTAACTGGAGCAACAGCCAATGAACTACTAACTGATGGTCGAGTGCACAAAGGATTGTGGAGTCCAGCTTGTTGCCGAATGAATCCGCGAAACTTCCGGGTCTCTAATGATTGGGACACTTTAAACTCGGCATTGTATTGACAGAGAGTCAGCCAGTCATTAACGTTGTACAGTAGAGTAGGCGTGTCCGGTGTTGTGTGAACCAATGGGAGAGTTGTGAATGGGAATACATACAGAGACCAACAGAACTGGTGCTCGTGAGTCGTGAATATAGGTGATTCACTTCCAGCTTGTCTCAGTTGCCAGTGATTCTGTACCACACCTAAAGTTTTAATAACGAGGCCTTGAGAGCCGATGAGGGTAATTGAGGTGAGTATGGAACAATGCCGGGATAAAAAGGTGGGCGGGGAACGGGAGATCAGCGAGAAAACCCGCCGACCAGCGACATCGTCCCACACGCGAAAATCGAGGGGTGACCCAGCCGGGGAATGAACCCGGTTCGTCTTGGTAGGAGGCGAGCAGGCCAATCGCTCAACCACGGTGGCCCCGACAAGGATTGAGATACACTCAATCAGCGCTAAGGTGCGTCAAAGTTGACCAGCTCCAAGCTCCGAACTGCGATGTGCCGTCCGCTCTCCTCCCACGACCATGTGGGTCTCTCACGCTGAGAAGAACCCCGTGGTCCGGCCGAGGAACTACCCAACGTCTACTGTCTCTCCAAGACAGTGCCGGAGATATGCCGCCTCTCTCTTGTGTCGACACTTCTCAGTAGAGTGTACCCTCCAGATGTTGGGAGCGGTCCCGCCACACAGCTTAGTGTGTTCCCAATGCACACAGACTAGAACTTATAAAGGAAACATCAGAAGGTGACTGATGAGTTCAGAGGCATTGCCTTCCACTCGGAAAAAACCCTAAAAGATATTATTAGGTATAGGAATATTTCGCGAGTTCAATGACCTGTAGGCTAGACTCCCCAGTCCTCTGAATACTGGAGCCTCAGCTGTGTGTTCATTGGCTGTTGCCCCACACCTGGCAGTAATGGGGTTCGCAAGGTGTTTCTTGCAAGTCTGTTATTGGCTCAGGGACGCGCAGGGCGGGTCTAATATACTGTGATCCAATTGCCAAAGGGACTTCACTGTATATGTGTTTGACGTCTATCTTCTCCCGGAATGAATTCGCAAAATTTTCCTATGCCTATATATAATGAAGATCAAAAGCAACGAACAAAGGACATGAGAAATCGGAATAGCAATGAACAAGGCAAGTGAATAGGAAACGAACCAGGACGCTGAAGACTTAGGCAATGTATAAGGAGAGAGAGTAATGGTATGACAAGGTCCCAGACTAAAGGTCCGGACTACCAGGGAGAGGGATCGAAAAGGAGTCCACAGGCTCCCCTCTCCGCTGGCAGTTCCAAAACTGATAGCTGGAATTGAAATATATATAATCTAAGTAGTAGTAGTTTAGTGTCTCAATATAGGCATGATATAATCATCAATAGAATGTAATGTCAAGAAATTGATCACCAAGCTGCTAGGGGAGTCGGGGGGGGGGGGGGGGGGGATGCATGAAAACAGCGCCACTCCCACCTCCAGGCAACTTGGTGTAGATAGATGCAATATTATATAAAATTGTAATCCATAAAGGTTGTAATGCGAAAATTAATTTTCAAATAAAAAGAAAACGCAAATAAAAAAGGAACATCCTATGCCCCTGTATTACCCAGAAATGGCACAGGTACGGGGGTGTTAAGAAAAAAAAATTGTTACCAGACTTTGGCTGGCCACGAAAAAAAAAAAAGTACCCTCTAGGTTTCCACAAGCTTGCGAAGTTTCAACCACAGCCACCACGAGTCCAATCTCAGTGAATCGGAAATCTAAGAAAACTTCAGGTGGGGCCGTCCCGATCGCAAGTGGTAGGTACTATAGTCCATTCACGATTACTTCAGCTTTTTCTGAAGCCCTGCTGAAGGTCTACTTCCAGGATATTCCACCGCCTCGTGCGAACTAAACCTAACTAAGCCTGGAGAATTACACCACGGGGACAACGCACCATATTCGGGTGCACTAAGTGTAACAGTATTTTATATACGGACAATTTCTCACTAGGCATTACCAACATACCTATTTTCTCCCTGTTTTTAATTCAGATTATTTATAAATGAAGCGTTATAATTTATAGATAAAATATGAATAACATTTTAATTTTACAGAAAAAAAAGTAACTTTTATGAACACAAGTATAAAACGCTTGTGATACAGGGCGTATTTAGGAAATAACTAAACACGTTATACATGAGGAGATTTTTTAAAAGTTTGATTCAGAAAGGTCGTAGAAACCGTGAAGATCTTAAGTTTGCTTGACTCTAGCGGGTGACTCCTCAGGTCCATTACCATTATCTTAAATTTCATCACACTGAAATCCAGGCCGTGTCCGAATTGGCACTTTTAGTTTACAAAGCGGTCACGTGACCCACAATTAGTCGCCCAATATTATTACGTGTTTAGTATATCACGAAACTTACTACAGTACAAAATTATCAAATCGCAACCATCTTTGAACAAGTGACTACCGACGGCGTCCATATTGAACGCTACTGAATGCTTAAATACTAACACATAGGGCCACCTGTTTTTCGCGAAAAAGCTTTCACGACTACTTCAACTCTAAAACAGCTCAGATCCACTTTCGTGATTGGATGATTTTAACTGTCACACATTGCAGAAGTTGTGTGATTCTGATTGGTCCAGTCAGGTAAGAAACTGTCTCCCGACAAAGACACGCGGGGCCAATAACCAAAGGAAAACTGCACGTACGCCGTAGGACGTTGGAGTCTAGTCTCTCCGCAGATCTTTTCGCAAAAAAAAAAACAGGTGGCTCTACTGATGCGATAAATGGTCAATTCGAACTCGGGCTCGGATTTTTGGATCCTGTGAGTGCTAACTAGTCCAACGCCCCAGCCAGTGGACGAGCCTAGTTGTCAACGTTCATCGGGCCGACTGAAGGAGCTAACACAACTCTCGCTGTCCCGCCCACATGAACAGATCCTTCCCCCCCCCCCCCCAACTCTTCAGAGCAAGTGAGCGCGGGTGAAAGGTCTGGTCTGCCGCGCGCGCGCCCGCGCTGTCTCTAGACCAGGTGAATTTCACCGGCGCTCCCTGCCAGTTGGGTCACTGCACAGTGCCGACGCTGCCCTTGTCCTCATTGCCTGCGGCTTGCGCACGAGTCGAGGATCGGTTCGCCCTATCTTCAAAGAGGGTTCACACTGTCGCAGAACCAGTCACATGTTCCCACCCCCCCCCCCCCCCACCACCGGGAAACGATTTCCCACAAATGCCGAGGTAGTGTTCCGAATAGCAAGGAATGCGCACTCCAATGCACTCCGCGATGACGTCAGAGAGCGCTGTTCCAAATGTTCTTCGAGTACGAGAACGAGTGTTTATTTACGAGTGTGTGCTCGTGTATGCTCGCAGCAACCGCCATACTTTTGTTTGTTTCCTAACATCAGGAAAAATAAATAAACTGCCTTAATTTCATTCTCCTTCGTGTGACTTTGGTAAACAAATATATTATAGGCCAATTTTGGGGTACGTATTACAATTTACCAATTTATAAAGAAATACTGCATTACTGAAAACAGTGGAATGGTACAGGTACAAGTATTCTTTCACTGTAAAGTATTATCAGTAAATATTTTATATACTGTATGTATAAAATCGGAAGTTATTAATTCATTATTTTAGAATACACGGTGCTAAAATTCCAAGCTCAAACTGTTGATTCCAGATAAATTTTATACCTGACTCTCTTCATACATCGCTATTATACCCATCATCATCCCTACTAATCAATCCATTGTTGATAGAAATGTAAATATTAATGAATAAATTTTTTTAAGTAAATATTATTTTGTTTAAGCAGAATAACAATCGATTGTAGACCGTATCGACTATTTTGAAAAGTGCGAGTGACGATAGTTCCAAGGAGTGAGTGTAAGTGCGAGAGCAAGAGCGGATGCGAGTGCAAGCGCGAGTGTGAGTGCCGGCTGTTTGGAACACAGCCTGAATTTCAATACCCTATGGACATACCAGCAGTGTTCTGTTGCTTATTGGCTACGCGTCTTTGTAAGAAGGCAGTGGGCAGTGTCGTACTTCACTGACCAATCAGAATCAGGTTACTCCGATACTGCCCGTCTGTGATTCGCGGGCGAGCACCTCGGAAGCGTGGAAGATAAAATGATCCAACGGCGATACTGGTTCCGAACTAACGTGTTTTGGAGTAAAACTAATCATATATAGTGAAGAGATTTGGGCGGCTCTTAACAGCAAGGTCTTAAGAGCCGATGAGGGTGATTGAAGTGAACATGGAGAGATGCCGCAATGAAGGGGCGGGGGAACGGGAGATCTCCGAGAAAACCCGCCGACCAACGGCATCGTCTGGCACGATTCCTACTTGCGAAAATCCGGTGACCCAACCGGGGATTGAACCCGGATCGCCTTGGTGGGAGGCGAGCAGGCTAATCGCTCAGCAACCATGGTCCCAGTAAAACTAATCGTGGAAATTTTTGGGGAAAAAAAAAAAAAAAGGTAGTTATAACTAGAGGCCTGCAAAATTCACGTTATTTTCTGGTCGGACGATGAACTCCACCCTCCTATACATATTCGAGGCGACGTCTTTGTCTATTGGGATCCATAGAAGTCAGGTGCCATTTTTCCTTTCGACTTGGTTGGAAGTGGTTGGGCCATGCTGTTGCTAATTGATTCTTATTGGTTCAAATAAGTCCGGGGTGTAGTAGGCAAACTGTGACCCAGTAATACAACCAATAAAAACGTATAACGTTTCAAAGTATATTCTGTCCTCAAATAATGACGCGAATTTCGCAGGTCTCTAGCCAAACTATAGACAATAGAATAGTGATGAACATGTCTGTTTACGTTTGAAATTTGAACATCCCCATTATTTTTTATGAATACATGGGGACTAAAACGTTAGCGAATACATCTTAAGACAAGCTAGACTTCAAACACATGTGAATTTCTGTTACGTTTGCAATCGGATTAAAGTTTATTATGCACGCCCATGTGAATCCTGGCCTAATATCTAGAGTCCCGGAAATTTCGAGGATTCATTTTGCAACGAGGTAGATTCCAGAATCCTTTGCGCACTCGGTCCGCTCCTAGCTGTTCATTGGATGATGATCCGCATCTATCCCAGGTCAGGTGGCACATGAATCGGTTCTCCGCTTCGGCTCTCCTTTTCTTGTTGGTTAGTTATAGGCACGCCCATGTGAATCCTGGCCTAATATCTAGAGTCCCGGAAATTTCGAGGATTCATTTTGCAACGAGGTAGATTCCAGAATCCTTTGCGCACTCGGTCTGCACTCGGTCCGCTCCTAGCTGTTCATTGGATGATGCTCCGCATCTATCCCAGGTCAGGTGGCACATGAATCGGTTCTCCGCTTCAGCTCTCCTTTTCTTGTTGGTTAGTTATAGGCTCGAGCACGTTCAGGGCATGGCAAACAAACTGCGCTTCAATCGAGAAAGTAATCGAAAGTGTGTCCAACTCATCCTCAAATGAGTTCGCGAAATTTCTGGGGTCTCTACTAACAACAGACCTGCAAGGAGAAATTGGGGTTTGGCTGTGTTTGGGACACGGCAGTTTGTTTTGCGTGAATACATCTACGGTGACGCGCTCGGACGCCTTGATGTTTATTTTACGTTCCCGGCACCGCTTCACTCGATCGTATAGGGTTTTATGGGTATAGGCTGTTCACGGTAAAATGAGCACTTTTGAAAGCCCTGCTCAAGATCTACGTGTACGTCATGGGCCTCATCACTTTATTCATGCGTCGGTCAGGTGAAACTGTGGAATAGTTACAAATCTCCTCCTTTTTTACAATTCGGTGCAGTCAGAAAAAGAAAGAAATAATTTAAGTTATTTCAAATGGTTACCTAACACTTTTTGTTCGACGTTAATATATGAAACTTCTTTCCCCTCCATCCTTACCAATTTTACTGGACGAATGTCACTCATCGCGCCAGTTAAAACATATGCAGGTAGAGGCAGTAACATTTTTTCTAAGGTTGATTTCAAAAGTGCTCACTTTATTGTGAACAGCCTTAATCACTAGATTTATTTCTGAGATGTTCTTTCCAACCGTATACGATTTCTGTATTTCGACTTGGCTTTTTGACGAGTATAGGCCGACATTGTGTTAAGTTTTCTTAATTTTTTTTTTACATTAAACGCATACAATTTCACCATAACCACAGAGCTTATGAAAAGAGCATTAAAAAATATATATTTATATCTGATACATAGGAAAATATATCGATGCCGTTAAAATACCGATGAAATATATCGACTATTTATATCGGTTCATCGTTATTTCGATGTATCGATATTTTTTCAACTTCCCTTATAAGAACAGGCATGCAAGGCGACAAGAACCGAATCGAGCACCACCCGGTCTGTGGTAAAACTGTTTACTCATTGGGACAGCAGCCAATGATAAGAAAACCTAGTCTTGAAAACACATAGGGCAGTGTAGTCGAGCCCACAGTTCGTTTAATAAGCTCAATTTTCCTGTCCCTAACTGTTGTGTTCATTGGCCGTGGTCACACGAGTGGTCTGGACGTGTTTATTGTAGATTCGTTGGGCAGCCAAGTTTGAACATTTTTTCGCATATTCAAGTAGTTTCAGTGGTTATACCTCTATAACCGAATGCAAACAAAAGGGCATCCTAACCTCGAAAACACGCTCTCGTGATTGCTTATAATCGCTTCCACCACTCATTAAGGATGAGTATTTTATTAATTTTAACAAAACTTACCTTATTTTTATTGTAACAGTATAGCGAGTATTGATTTTTGACATGGCCCACTATTTATTTCTACGAATGAAGAAATTCCCGCCAAATTCAGCCATTTCAATGATACTTTCTATTTATTTGCTAGCAGAAAATGAGAACTCAAGACAGAAGAGGAGAAGTCGTTCCGAAGAACTTACACAACCTGCCTACTTCGAACAAGAAGTGACTGCGATCGGAACACGTTCGGGGCCAGTGTAACTGCTTGCGATGTTGAACATGTTTGAAGCGAAGTAGTTCTGTGTCCCGTGTGACAGCGGCTTAAAGGCCGTGCTATAGTCGACATAACCATAACCATACCAATAACAGTAAGTCTTGAATACCTCCTGTTTGGTGGTGTTTGCTACAACTGCCCATTACAATACCCATGACCATTGCCAACGCATAGCTGCCTAGCAAGTTTGCGAACTTCCGACTTTCTTGTGCAAGAAACTATGCGTAGCCAATCAGAATCCACTTGTATTACTACACACCTCAAATTGTCTTTCAAAACTATAGCCTACATATCCGGTCCTGAAAATAGCAGTACGTTTGATTCTTGTTTCTTTTTTCGTGTACATTTGTTTACTGTTTGTTTGCTGTAGCATGTGAAAAGAGGGAAGGCGAATAGTCAATAATATTTGGATAGAAGGGCTGTTGTGGAAATGAGCTACAGTGAAGAATTCGGCGCAATGTTAGTTTCTCATGTTGAGGAAATTGTATGTGCGTGTCTATATATATATATATATATATATATATATATATATATATATATATATATATATATATATAGAGCAAGTTAACCAACGTGCATTAGCAAAAATTTGTATAGCCATCAACAAAAAGTTCCATTTTAAAGTAAACTCTGATTAGTCAAGAAAAGAAAACATCCTGTTTTATTATGTCAATAATATCATAGGATTTATATTATGGCAATGGTTGTGGGTATGTAAGTATGTAGGCCATGCACGTTGCATAACGTAGGATAGGTTTAACAGGTTTCTCGGCAGTGTATGAGCGTGTGCTCTGTTTGCCAGGCGTGTTAACATAACGGCCCAGCGAAAGAAGACGCTGTACCGCTAACACAAGCCAGGGACGACCTGTTTTACTGAAACACAGGAGCTCTTTTTAGTTCGGCCTGAAGAACATTTAACTACTACTTCGCATAAGGAGGCATGACTGAAACTCAGCAATTAACGCTTTGAGCGTGGTACAGATGTCGGCCTGCTGGAAACTAAGACAAGCTACTAGTCAGTTGCCTATATTCTCAACTGATTTAGGGCCACCTTTTTTTTCCGCGAAAAATTTACACTGGAGTTAAGACATCAATATCCTGTGTGCACACTTGCAGTCTTCATTTGGCTATTGGCCGCTTGTATTTGTGTGAAAACATTCTGTTACACGAAAGAGCCAATCAGAATTAGGTTTCTCCGCTACTGACCGTCTGTAATTTGCAGGCAGCCAGATAAGATGCGTAACAATTCAAATAATCCAATCACGAAAGTGGTTCTAAAGTGCGTTGCGACACAATGTGTTCTGAAATCTTTACGCGAAATACAGGCGCCCCTAATGACCATCACTTATGTTGGATTCTGTATTCCCATTTTCCACCACTCTAAACGTTCATTACATGCTAGCTCTGTGCTAATAAAATGCCAAACTGAAAGTGCCCCAATGAAATTTTCTTTTCTTTGTAGAGTAATATACAATAAATCTTGTTCATTTGAGTAATTTACACTCTGTGTGTCGCTCGCTGGCATAATACTACTTGGCAGGAGAACCTTATGGACACTAATTGCGAAGTAATATTCCTTCGTCGCAAACGCTATACGACTCATTTAAATATAGGAGACGTAAAATTAAGTCAGCAGCATCCAAAGTGTTAAACATGCTAAATAAAGGTTGCTATAAGTAGAGACCTGTAAAATTCGCGAGTTCAATTACCTGCAGGCTAGACTCTGCAGTCCTATGTACAAATATACCGATGTCAACTGTGCACTGGTTGTCTGCAGTCAAGGTGGAAGGCGACGATTGGGTCAGCGTTCCTAAAGAGGTGTCAAATACCGTGTGAACCAATATCTAAAGTTATATAAGCACACGCGTTTTGATTTATAGCTTGTCCCAAAATGGATTCGCGAATTATTCAGGTCTCTAGATATAAGATATCAGGATCAAATTTCCCTGACTTTTCCAGGTTTTCTAATCCTGTAGCAAACATGTAAATGAGTGCAGCAGATATTCGGGCGGTTCTTAACATCGAGGTCCTGAGGCCCGATGTAGGTGAAGTGAGGTGAGTGTGGAGCAGCACTGGAACGAAAGGACGGGGGAGACGGGAGATCCCCGAGAAAACCCGCCAACCAGCGGCATCGCCCGGCACGATTCCCACATGCGAAAATCTGAGAGCGACCCCGCAGCGGGATCGAGCCTGGTTCGCCTCGGTGGGAGACGGGTAGTCTGGTCCCTTCACCACCGCCCCCCACCCCCCATAAAGACGTCCCACGCCGGCCTGTGAATTACACCTGTGGGAGTGGACGCGATGGGCGGCCAAGGGAAAGTGGCTTGCGCAGCAAGGTGTGGGGGCTCCTTCAGGCGGTAATGTCTGAGGTGAACTACATCTCACGCGTACCTCTACCACGCAGTGGAGGCTCCAGGATTTCTCACGCCACAGGCAATATTTATTTTAACCCATTCAGACCCAGTGTACACAATTGTGTACATTACACATGTGCAGGTAATTTTTGGTATGTATTGCACACTGCGAAGCTCGTTGACCAATGATCCTACCTGTGGGTAAATTATTCACAACCAATCTTAGTATCTAAGTCATAGTAAGTTCATATAACTATAGCCGAACATATAGCTTACAGCTCATTGGCTGTGGCAACGAAACAAGTTTTGTGTCGACTTAAAAGTACTGCACGCATCATAATATTTAATGTTTGCAACACCTAAAACGGTGAATTAAATTGGTCTGAAAGGGTTAAGATGGCCGCTTGGTTGAAGGAATTTTGCACGTCTGAGGCCTAAAAGCGTGGGAGAGATAGGCGCGAACGAGACGTAAGCATCAACTCTCTCATCGCTTCTACGCGCAAAGCACTCTAACGAGTCTCTACGAGACTTCCTGCGGAGATCCTACTATTTTATGACGTAATAATAAAAATAAAGATTTGATGCACGTCCCTATTCCTTTTTTAATGTTTTGCACTGGAATGTTCATAGCTAAAAATTTACCGTGAAAACAGCCATTTCAGCTATTTTCACTATCACAAAAACCGGCTTTAGAGAGAAATGGAGGAACTGAAATACGTATACAGACGCGTAACGTTTCTTAAATGCTGTTCGTAAGCAGACCTCACTCAGGCACGTTGAACGATTTTTTTTATAAATACGTTTCCTGCTGGAGTTCTGCACACCGTTCGGAAGCCTATCCAGGTAACACGCCACCTTAAGGCGCCCGCCTACTAACACTACGAGCGCGGCCCAGAGCCTACTAACACTACGAGCGCGGCCCAGAGCCTACTAACACTACGAGCGCGGCCCAGAGCCTACTAACACTACGACCGCGGCCCAGAGCCTACTAACACTACGAGCGCGGCCAGAGCCTACTAACACTAGGAGCGCGGCCCAGAGCCTACTAACACTAGGAGCGCGGCCCAGAGCCTACTAACACTACGAGCGCGGCCCAGATTCGCAGCCATTGAAGACAAATTAGAAGTAAGTCGCTTACATCCACCGCAGGTATGAACACCAGTTCTGTTAAGTTGGTATCTGTATCCCAATTTTCTATAGTCATATCGGTCCACAATACACCGTAGAGCCGCAATGTACTTTTCAACATTCATTACTGGCGGATTTTCAGCCAATATTATGTCGATATGTCAATGTTACAATGAAATGTTCTTTTCTTAGTAGCATAGTAAAATTCATTCACGATTACTTCCAACTTTCATGAATCTGTACTTCCAGGATATTCCTGCACTTCATGCAAACGAAGTTCAATAAAGTATAGAAAATTACACCGAAGGGATAGCATACTTCATTCTTGGGCACTCACTTTAATAAGTTAATACTTCCCATGTGAACTATTTTTGACTAGGTATTACCAACACACCTATTTTCTCCCTGTTTTTATTAATTTTAATTACAAAATAAATATTTCAAATTTAGAGATGAAATGTAATTAAATATTAAAATCAACAAAAATAAAATACACGTATGCTAGCAGAAGAATAAAAGTTTGTGATACATGACATTTAGGAAACCGCCTATTTTAAAAGAGATTCAGGTTACCAGTACCCGAGTACCCAGTGTTAAAAGTCATTGATACTTAATTAACATGTTGTGTATATGTATGGCATGACATTTGATTTATTTGGATAAATTATTTAGGAGCGTACAAACTTGGACTGCCAAATTTCAAAATTTTCGACTTTACGGTAGTACAATTTTCATTTTTCATTTTACAATATTCATTTTTAGCACAGATATTTAAATTTATTAAATACACAAAAAAAAAAAGGTATCGTGAAATATAACCTTAAGGGAGAAAAACATCCTTGAACACTGACAACGTGTAGGTTAGGGTGATTTAACTTTTCACGCAGAAACTCATAATTCAATTACACCTACGCTAGATTTCCTGAGCATAAAGATAACGCAAAGTTAGTATAACGAGCTCCCTGTCAAGTTCGATGTGAAACGGCCTTAACCGTGGACCAATGATAGCGACACAGGCGGGAGTTGACTCTCTCACGTGACAGTCGTGGAGGCTGGGTCCAGTGTCGTGACCTAGCAGACACGGCCGATCACCGTTATCTCACGTCCTTTCGCCGTTCTGAACAATGTTAGTCGTTCGTGGCGAGCTCATCCGGCTATATTTCTAACGGCTTCGACCTCTGACCGCGGAGTAGTTTAGTATACAGGTCGGTGCGGCGTTCCAAAACGTTGCTCCGAGAGTACGCTGTACAACATTTTTCTGGTAAACCTCCCTAAACTGCAATAGAAGTTTTTAACCAATACATTGTATGGAAATAACACCACATGTCAGACTGCAAGTATAGGAATGTTGAGCGTCGTTACTATACAAGGCACTGATGGTGTCATATTGCTCTCTGTATCCACGTCATGAGATCGTCCCTCGTTCCAAATGGCATAGTGTACACCATCGACTGGATGTGGCCTCACAGCCTGAAGTTATGGGGTATGAGGTCAGGTGAGCGTGGTGGCCATGCTGTGGGGCCTCCCCTATCTACGTATCTACTGGTTCAGATGGTGCACATTGAGGTGATAGCGAACAGCAATGGGGAAATTAGGTATTGTGCGGTGTTATCAGGCGCGCAGAACTGTGCACAGGCTGGTTACAATGCCAAGTACACAAAGTTGCATACCACCCCCCCCCCCCCTTCTCCGCTTGCACACTGCTACTGCTAATAGCGGGAGGATTACTATGGACGTTGTTCCTTGGTGAAATATGCTCCATTTGTACTTATGTGCCCTACATTGGTGAATATTACCATTCGTTCGAGTACACGTGGTATATACACTAGGGATGCCTAACAGTCGATGTCGGAAACAAAGATGGTCATCGACACGGACGATATATGCAATCACAACGATGCAGAGGCATTATCCAAGCCCCTTTGTGGAAAATATTCGTTGAGCACCATCGGGCATGGACGAAAGATATTGACTAATAACGAAATAAACAGCATAATTTCACAAGATTTTCGCGTTACAATTTCATACCCAAGCTGAAACTCATGGAATACAATAGAAATTTAATTTGAAATGAGCAAATAACCAAAAAAGATTTTTATAATATTGTAAAACGATTTATTAATAAATAATCGTATAATTGTCACAGAATTGTGACACATTTCGTTCTGTGGAAAAGAAAGTAAAGTATAGACTAGTTAGTAATTATCAGTTATCTTGTTTGGATCTCAAATATATTGTTATTAATTACAGTCTGAGATTAGTTTGTCCTTTATAAATAATTATTGCTATTTCACTACTAAAATAAGCGTTCATCATATTCTTAAATTCAGGCTTCCGAATCTGGTGATATTCTACAAATGGGAAGTTTCTAGCATGATTTAAATTGTCGTGTTTGTACGTTAAAACGACACATTATTCTCCATTTCCTGTTATTTCATACGTTTCTGAAATCCTTCTCAAGTTCTACTTCCAGGATATTCCTCCACCTCGTGCAAACAAGACATATCCGTGTGAGTGTGTGAAGATATTTGGGCGGCTCTTAACAGCGAGGTCTTGAGAGCCGATGAGGGTGATTGAGGTGAGTATGGAGCAGCGCCGGAAAGAAAGGGAGGGGAAACGGGATATCCCCGAAAAAAAACCCGCCGACCAGCGGCATCGTCCGGCACGATTCCTTACATGCGAAAACCCGGTGACCTGGCCTCCTTGGTGGGAGGCGAGCAGTCTAACCGCTCGGCCACCGTGGCCCCTACAAAGCTTAACCGAGTCTAGAAAATTACACCAAACGGACAACGCACTGCATTCGTGCGCACTCAGTGTATAACCCGCTTACGGTAAAGTGAGCACTTTTGAAGCCCTAGTTAATTTTTCCTTTCAAACATATTATATCAATTAACCACTTTTTTTTTTTTTTAATATTGCAATTTATGTAATAAACACAGTGTATATATTCCACCGCACTCGGAAATTAACGCTCAAGGCTACAACACTATATATTTATTGACTATTATTCCAAATGAGGGGGCTTTCAAAAGTGCTCAGTTTACCGTGAATGACCTATACTAATATTTTGCATGAGAGCTATTTCTTACTAGGCGTTACCAACAAACATGTTATCTCACTGTTTTTATTTTTATTGGTTATAACTGAAGTAGTATAATTTAAATTTAAATTGTACATAATATTTTAATTTATTAAAAAAAAAAGGGTACTTTAATGATACATGGTATATTTAGGAAACACTCAAGCACGTCATGTTTCGGGTGATTTTTCTGATTTGATTCAAAAAGTGTAAAGAAACCGCGAATAGACTGCGAAGAAAATTTCCACAGGCTCACTTACGGAGCACTTGCAGACGCCCCTGATGACTACGCTGGTAGCCACCCAGGCAGTCAGCTGGATCGCACGCCAATCACAGGTCGTGTAACAACGGCTTATTGCCCAGTTACGTAATTATACAGGGAGCCTTGGGAGGTTCGGCCTAGACCGTGGGTAAACGTGGGAAATTCGCAAACAAAAGCACTTGAAAAAATGGACTGACTCGTTACATTGTTCTTTCAGCGAGTCTGAGGAAAATTTTCTTGCATACTAATTAAAATTGCAGGTATGCTAAATAAAAATAATTTGGAGAATATTAGCAAATTAGAAAGTTTGCTTTTGAGGAAGTGATAAACTATTATTTAAGTAAGAATTTTAATCACGGACAAACTAATTCCAAGAAGAAATAGAAAATGATAGGTAGGTTTTTAAAATAAGATAAATATAAGCTATCCTCATTTAAAATTGTTACACTACAATTACTTCTGTACAGAATGAAATATGTAGGTATCTGTGTTATTTTAACATTATTTGCTAATGAATAGATTTTTAAGGTTTCACAAAATTCCATACTAATTATGGTTTCGCATTCCCTACGTGAACTGATTCATGGACGCACTTACTTCATTTGAGCAAGGGAATATCTGCACGTTATATAAATTTTACTAAGTTATTTAACCACATTTAAACTCTAAACAATATTAATATGTTATCAGTAGACAGTATAATGTCTTTCTACGTAACAAGTGGCGAGGTGCTCCTAAACTGTTTCTACTTAGAGAATAAGACATCGATATAGTATGCCAATGCACACAAAAACAAGAATCAACGTAACAGCGACAGGTTCATGTTTCTAACGATAAGACCATTTCACTTGATAGATGAAACGATGCTATTAATTAACTAAGTCTACGGCAATGGTAATTACTGCATGTGGCGGAAAGATACACAACGAAGTGGAGTGGTGGTAATGATGGCGTGGCAATGGTAGCGGTGACGTAAGAGATGGTGGTTGGGGCGGTTGCAATGGTGGTGAATACTATTTAATACCCGAAGTGGTTAGAGCATTTGCCTTCAAATAACATTGTTCCAGAGTAAATTTTTTTTGTGTGTGTTCCTTAGGTGAAACGAAAAATGGAAACGCGGTTCGTTTTTTGCCTTATTCTCTTTATACATATTTTTCAGGCACTGAGTATCATGTGTCAATAAATTACAAGAAACCATGCTGAACGTGTTTTGTTTCATACGCACGATTAAACTCGAATCCGCAACATAGCCTGCACAGGAGACAAACCTGCAAAGTTGTATTTCCGATGGAAGTTTCATATGATTGGTTTGTTTTCGCTGTGCATAAAAGCGACCATAAACATAAAAAGTTAACCCCGTATTAACCACGAATTCTTGTTTCAAAAACACACTTTAACAACCCAGTAGGGCGTAGTTAAAATCGGATGTCGGCTGTAACTTCCACTCATTCGCAGCCCGAAGTAAACACAATGCGAAATATTGCCGCCAACAATGTATTTATTATTTCCCTTCCCGTGCCATTATACTTTCATGTTCTACGTTATTCGTAATAATTTGAAACGTGCCAGAATGATGGTAGATCGTGTTCTACGCTACCGTTCAAGTCTCCAATGTTAACTCTCCCACACACATGCAGTAATCTGAAGGAAATATCTTTACCTGTACATCAAAAGAACCTAATGAATACTAGTTGACAGATTTAGATAGATAATCAACTAGTGTTCATAAATACTCTAACAAACAACAATAATACCAAAAAATAAATAATTCCAAACAACTTTTATTGAGAACAATTTATAGTCACAGAATGGAACATGGAAAATGCATGGTACCCCAAAAACCTTCGCCTTGTCGGTGTTGTCTTGCCGTAGCGTGTTCAATGCATTATTATAGACTATTCGCGGTATCTTCGCACGTTTTTAATCAAACCTTTAAAAAAAATCACCCCATGCGTACCCAGTTAGATTGTTTCCTAATATGCCATGTATCACAAACATTTTATCCTTCTGTTGACATAAAAGTAGATTATTCTTGTTTCAATTGAATTCTCACTTATATATTTGATCTATAAATGATAGTATTTAATTTATAATTAATTAGCATCCCGCCATCGCTTCGTTCAGGTTTTGTGGAGTTATTAAAATACAAATCTCTATATGGTCTGTAAGAATGTTACTTTATTATTGGAGATAGTTTTATCGCGACTACCCATGACAACTTGCGACTGCCCGTGGCTACCTGCGACTACGCATGACTACTCGTGACTACCTGCAACTACCTGTGTCTAACCACGACTACCCGCGACTACCTGCGAATACTAGTTTTGCTAGCGCATGCCAAGAAAGCAGCCAAGTAGTTCATTTTTCTCCGACTTGGTTTACAAATTTTGAAATTTCTCAAGGATTTTGTTTTAATTAAAGATAGCCTATGCCCATCTGGAAAGATGTAGATTTCTAATAGTGAAAGAATTTTAAGAATCGGCAGTATAGTTTCCGAGATTACCCGAGACATATATACAAATAAACAAACTCGCATTACCTCTTTATAATAATAGTATAGATATAGATATGAATAAAAACAGGGGGAAAAAAATAGGTGTGTTGGTAATGCCTAGTAGGTAAGAAATAGTTCCAATAAGAAATACTATTAAGCTGAGCGCCCACGAATGCCGTGCGTTGTCCCTTCTTGCGCAATTTTTAAGACTATGGCTGTGTTCGAATTCGCCAGCTAAGGGCCCTTATCTGGCTTCGTGCTCTTGAAAAGTGCATCCCGGATGTGACGTCACATTGCCACTGTCCGAATTCACAGCAAGGGCACATTATGCACCCTAAAATGTCCCCTTCAGCCAAGGGCACGAGCAACTTGCCCTTCTCGAGCCCTAGATAGTTTTCGATTCGCAATTTTTTGGAATACTTAATTTGTTCGAGTTTGTTTTGTGTTTACAACTCTGCACGGCCGCAGAAAACACTTGCAAACGTCACAAGGACAAATGAAACTCACATAGAGCGAAAAATCTACAGAATAAAACTCGAGGTGGAAACGGAAACAAGCGTCTGAATTCGCTAACGAATATGTCTATGTAAAGGAACAAGGGCTCCTGAAACGGGAAGGGATCAACGGCACATTGCGCCGAAATCGAACACAGCCTTGGTTAAGGGCGAGAGCCCTGCGTGGCGCCTCAACTGCGTTGCAGTTTGTTAGAAATCCTGGTTTTTTGACGAAACAATCAAACTTGCCCCCAGAATATCACCTACGGAAAGACGTCGTACCCCAGACGAGGACGGAATGGTACTGTTCATGTTACGACGCATGTTGTAAAAATTATTTTGGAGCCATCCAATACAGTCGAAAACAGCTTTTTTCAGGCCGCCGTATGCTAGCAAGACACGAGCTAAAAATAGATACGAGCCTGTATTGAACTTTGCTACAGGCTTTTCATATTTAAAAAAAAAAATGAAAGGGTCGTCGCTGAAAGTCCCGTAGTTACACGCAGCGCTGCCTACAGGAACACTGCACGCCAGTTCTGAGCTTTGTGCGTAGCGGCGATGGCGCTCTAGTAGCACGTGCCAGTGTGACCCTTACAGCCCCTGCGCTTCTCGGGCAAAAAAAAAAAAAAGGGAAAATAAAAACGATGCAGGCAGGCGGGACTCAAGCTTAGTTCGCATTAGGTGGAAGAATATCCTGGAGGTGGAAGAATATCCCGGAGGAGGAAGAATACCCTGCATGTGGGAACTTCAGCAAGGCTTCAGAAAAGTTGGAAGTCATGAATTGACTAAGGATATCGTTATTATTATTGTGATGCGGAAGAACGGAAGTGAAAGCCACAGCGGTAGTACACACAGAGCACGTAAGGAGACTTAGAGTCAACACTTCCATGTTGTAACGATCTTCTTGTATTTTTCAGGGGTGGTGGGTGGGTGGGTGGTAGATGCCTGAATTAATGCCAACAGCAGACACGCATTACAAAAAATAATCACCTAGTATAATAAAACAAAAATAATAGTTTTTAATGATTATTTTGTAATAAATATGCAGTAAATAATCACGTAGTGTTCAATGTTTAATAAGATAGCTTATTAATTTGTTTTTTTTTTTTTTTTAACGCTATTTCCGGATAAAATTTACAGCATGTTTATGGCTTCCATTATTCTTCAGAAGTTCTAGAACGTAGTTTTAAAATTAAGTAATTAGAATCTACTTGACTTACGTCATTTAGATGCCGAATACTGTTTTCGGCAATAATTAAATATATCGGTTCTGTTTGTGTCAGCTCTGTCTTTGAAATATTTACGTTACCTCCAAATGCGACCAACAGAATGGAATAAATCTTGCACAAGCAGTGCAAAACACAGATTAAATATTTCTCTAATAGTTTTAGTAAGTTATTAAATCAGCACTTAAAAGATATGTATGTTAAATCAGTATGTTTGAGATATAAAACACTCATAGTTTTGACTCAAAACCGATCTGATCCATAAAATCATTAATTATATTGGTAAAATGTCTATGGTGGTATGTCCACAGGCACTTACTTCAAATAAGGCAGGATTTACAACAGCCCGTCGCGTCCGTCCGTCATCCGTCCGTCCGTCTCCTAGCCGAGAGATTTACAACCAAACTTCGTACGTCCGTCGTACGTTCATTGCTGCAAACTAATAAAGACAAAAGTGTTTACAAATAGGAAAAATTCTGCATTAGAACTGAAAATATTTTGCGGTATTGTGTTTCTAAGTACCCAAAACAACCATGTATGTACGTAACGGAAATAAATCGATGTAAAAATGTGAATAGAATATAAAGCATAATTTTACTATCTTTACTGTTGCATAAAAGGAGCTCGTGTTTCCAAACGTAATTATCAATTAATCTTTAGGAAAAAAGGAACAATTTCATTTTACAGTTACATAAACTAAAAGAACTTGAGATGATCGAGTAACAAAACGTGCAAGTTTAGAAGGCTGTAATTTCATCCGTTCGTCCGTCAACAGTTAAATCATGCCAAGGTTTTGACGGACGGATGGATAGAATTAATGGCCACTTCTGACTGGCTGTTGGTCACGTGATTGACGGACTCGAGGGGTCGTTGTAAACCCTGCCTAACACTATTGTAACCCCATCTACTGTCAGCCCCCTGGTCGTACCTGTGAGCCGACAGGCCGGAGGAAGTTGGTGCTCGCGTTGGTTCGTTGCGGGTGTCGATGTACAGCGGTATTTTCTCTGTCCCGCGTGGTTCTTGTTCCGCGTGCTGCAAGGTGTTTGGTCCAGCACGCCGAGCCGCTTCTCTCCCTTCTCGAGGACACACGCGCACACACACCCGGCCGGTCGGCGGTCGACTGACGCTCAGCGCCGCGTCGGGCGACAACCCCCCCTCCTTCATGAGTGACGTCATCGCCCTCCCGGCCTAGACCCCTAGCGCCCGCACGAATAATCCTCCTCTTGCTCGGCTGGTTGGAGGCTTCCAGCGATGATCCCCTCTTCTCCTCCCCCCACCCCTAACCATTAGGACTCGCGGCAAACACTGTAAATCACTGCTCCGTCTTTTACTTCTGCAACAACCTCTCCGTACTTCACTTCCTTAAGGGGTAGTATACACTCCATCTTCGAATTTTGTTACAAATCTTCGTAATGAAAATGTATGACCAGAAATAAAAAATCAAAGCTAGACATGACATGGACGACTACTTAACGGATTTCTTTCAATTTGTAGGGTTACAAATATACCTGTATTTTCCCATGTGGAACTGAAATGATTAAATAATTAGATAATGTTTGATTATGGTTACAGATATGACACTAATGATGTAAGAAAAATAAGTGGTATTTACAAATAACTGTTCAAATGTTCCCTATGTCGTGACTAGCTTGGTTTTTAAATATTGACTCCGAAAATTATGTTAATGAGGAAAATACGTAAATCCAAGATAGCAAGGATACTTCCCCCATAAGCTGGTTCCACAATAGTGCGGTGCGATGCTTTGCGATGCGATGCATTGGGCTGCGACGAGCTGTACTTCGTCGACGACGGATGTCGCCTGAGATGGTGCTGCTATCTAGTTTAGGGACGGAAATTACATTTTCAGACCTAACGAATGTAACAACAGACACGCGTAGAAAGTTGAAACTGTATGTTTTAAGTGGTAGAATATAAATATATTATAGGGTAGCATGAACGCGATGTGCGACGAAAACTAGCGGGAACGAGACATAATAAGTCGAACGATAATTATTTTGATGTTAATAAACGAATTTTATGATATCGTCCGTATATATAAGAAGCATTGTCTTTTATGTTGCACATCCACGCAGCAATAATAAAAATACAAATACGAAAACATCGGCGTAAACGCGATCGTCGTTTTCAAATTATAAAAAAAAAAAAAAAAAGATTTTATTCTTCTTCTAAACAAACACTTATTCTTAGTCTTCGCCGTCGCAGGTTGACGGCTACAATCGCACTGCAAGAATTTCGTACAATGCACTCGACGCCGACGCGCTACGACGGAATCTGCTTCGCCCTGATTGGCTACCGCTCATCGCAACGCGACGCATCGCACCCTTGTGGAACCAGCTTTAGTTGTCGTTCATATAGGTCTCGTAAACAGCTGTGTCTATTGTTACCATTTCTCAAAAGTCAGTGGGCTAAACCAACTTCGTTAAAGCCTCTGTCACACTGTCAAATTTTCGCCTTCAACTTTATTCGACAATAAAATCTGAAGACAAAATACGGCCATCGAATTTTTTCTTCCAACAAATTTTATCAAATTATCTTGAATGTGTTTGAAAATGCGCCACACTGTCAGATTTTTTCACTGGGAGAACCTCATTTGAATTATTATTTAAAAATGATTTTAATTATTAAATATTGCTTCTGTTTTTCCATGCAGTTCATTACAAGAAGAAATGTAAGGAGTGTTGTAATTTATTTTCGCTTCTTTACTAAATTCAAATGTTATTTATCAGAGATGTTCCCTGCACAATGGCATTTAATTTCTCTGAGTAAGTAATATTATGTGCAATATTCACATAAAACAGAATTCATGCCCAGACAGCTTCTGCATACATTAATTATCTATATAACTTACTTCGTTTCCAACAATTGTCCGTTATTTTAAAGTTACTTGACGTCCATTTTTGTCGTGCACGATTCTGATTGGCTGAAACCGTCAAACATCAAAAAAATTTTTTAACCGGTCCAATTTTCAAATTTTTGATGGAAAATGAAACCACCCGACATTCTCAGACAAAAATGGCATCGTTTAAGACATTTCGAAGACGTCATAACTGTCCAACTTTATTTGACCAAACTTGTTGGAAGCAATTTGATGAAAAAATTTAACAGTGTGACAGAGGCGTAAGGGATGGAGATCTTAATTGAATAAAAGAGTTAGTTATAATTTCTTAATTAATTAAAAATAATCACAAAGAAAATACTATTCATCTAAATATCTCACAATAGTTGATGTATCTTGCTAATTTACAAATTAATAAACTTCATTTAGTACAATTTAAAATTACCTCAAAGAATTAAATGCAATTAAATAACCTAAATCAGTCATAATAGACAGTGTATAAAAACCTAACAAATTATTTGTTAATATTTGACAGTTCTAATATTTACAATAAAGCCCATATCACATTTTCATACAGTCCCGCCTCAGTTTAGTCCAGATCCCACCAGTCCGCAATGTTCTAGATTTCTCCGAGCTCCCTCATGCACAGTATCCTTCACTCGTCCGTTCACACCACAAACACCTCGCCCGCCGTCGTCTCGCAGTCTCCCGTCGTCGTCCATCCTCTTCACCGATGTCCCTCGCCGCAATCGACTTCCCCGGGTACCACACTCAGCAAAAAACTTCTACCAAAAGACTGCCGACCGTCCACCTGCGGCGTATTTATAGTGTAGTCGGCAATCGCCCAGAAATTTCTTTAGATGCCGCATTGCGCCGAGGGTCCTAGTTCCCAGAATATTCTTGCGCATCCTCTAAAGTTGTCGGCTTCTCCAACAAGGAGCAGAAGGGGCTGTGAGGCCAGACAGGTCAGCTGCCAATAATTCCTGGTACAGTGAGCGGGTGTGCCTGGGAAGAAGGGAGGGTCGAGTTCGCTCACCCTCTACAGAGCTGAGTCTGCGCATAGGTCTCGCGCCTCGTACAGCTGTTGGCGCGAAACACTGCCCACTCCTTAAGTCTGGACGAACAGGCTCTCCAACGTCTGGACCTTCGTACAGCGCCAGTCGGTCGATGTAGACAACCTCAGACTTCACCCGAAAGCCCTGTTGACAAATCCGGTAGACCAAATCATTTACTTGTTTCAGGATCCTGTACGGGCCTTCCCAACATTTCTGTATCTTCGAGCAATATCCTTACCGCCTCTGAGGGTTGTACAACCACACCAGCTGTCCTCCTTGAAAAGTTTCTTCAGGCATCCTCCGGTCATATCGTGTTTTCATTCTGGTACAATTAATTTTAAGGTGTCTCCAAGCAAACTCATAAATGAAGACTTGTAGACTGCCGAACGATAGACCAAGAGAAATAAGGGTACCTTGGAGTCCCAATCTTTATTTTGTATTCTATGAACATCGTCAGATACTGTTCCAGGATACGATTCAGCCTCTGGTCCATCCCATCCGACTGAGGGTGCAATGTTATGTATAGTACGGTTTTGGCACCGGTATGACCTCGGGCCACTTTGTGAAATAGTCATGTGCTACCAAAAGTACCGATTCCCCCTCTCAGTGACTGGTAGTGATCCGGGAATGTCCACTGCCCTCCTCTCAAATGGGGCCACAACATTGTATTTCTGAAGGGAACCTCGTCAATTAACCCTTGGACCCTTCCATACGGTACAAGCATCAGCCAATAGAATCTCATTCTAACTCTGTCGATGGTCTTATTTACACCGAAGTGACCACCTGTTGCTGTGTTGTGCAGTTCTCATAGCACTTCTGGGATTTGGCTCTCTGGTAAAACCCAGTTCCTGTACAGCACACTATTCTCCAGTACAAGGTAATTCCAATGAGCTCAGTATGCCTTGACTGCCAAGCTTAGGCTACATATCTCCTCCCATCTTGGTTGACGTCCGGCTTCCTTGCACGCCAATATTCGACACAAGGTGGGGTCACTTAGCTGATCGTTTCTTAAGTCCTTATCGTCTTATGTAGGTCACCCATCGCAAAATACAGCGCCTTGAATTATTGTCCGTATTGCTTTCCCCGATACGGGGTACTTGATCTTCCGCGTTCTTGAAATTCAGTAGCCAGCATAATGAAGCATGATCCGTTCTTAGGATTAATTGTCTGCCATAAAGATACGGGTAAGAATGTACAATTGCCTTCACCACTACCAGAAGCTCTTTGCATGTCACACAGTAATTCCTCTCAGGCTTGTGTTGCACCTTACTGAAGTATTACAGTGAATCCTGGATCTGAGATAACACACCCCCAATGCCTACATCACTACCATCAGTATCCAGAATGAATACACCCTCTCTACTCAGAAAGCCCAGCATTGTGGATGACACCAGAATTTCCTTTAGTCTATTAAAATCAACTTAGCTCTAGAAGCGCGTGTTAGTGTCGCCCGTATCGCCCTCTTGCTTCTTGACCTTGAAGACGCGTGCTGTGAAGAAGAGCAGTAGTGCCTGAACTATGGAACTGGGCTGAGCATGTAATCAACGAAGAAGACAGCCAACAGCATGCACGTGCTGGACGTAGGACAATCGTCAGGGATTCCGTACGCATCTATAGGTTGTTCACGGTCAAGTGAGCACTTTTGAAATCAACCTTTGAAAGAAACGACCACCAGACATAACTATACGTATACAGTTGCATGCAGACTCCCAGCCAAGCTGCCAGCAAAATAAGTAAAATAGTCCCGAGTCTTGATGTTGCATTGCGGTTACTTCCAATTTTTCTGAAGCCCTGCTTAAGTTCTGTTTCCAGGGCATTACTTTGCCTCGTACAAACAAAAAATTACACCAAAGGAATAGTGTACCGCATTCGTGCGCACTCAGTGTAATAATATTTTGCATAAGAACTATTTTTTACTAGGCATTACCAAAACACCTATTTTCTCCCTGTTTTTATTCATATTTACTATAAATGAAATGTTAAAATTTATACAATGAATATAAGTAAATGTTCAATTTAATCAAAAATAAGATATTTTTACATTGACACACGTATAAAATTGTTGTGATACATAACATTTTTAGGAAACAACCAAGCATGTTTAGCACTATTGTTTATGAAAATTGCAACACCCAAAAAAAAAAAATGGCCCGAATGAATCCAGACTCGGAGGATGTGTAGAACCGTGTACCAGTAATAAGTGATTACGATTGCAGAGAGATGGCGTACACATAGGCCCAGCAGTGCCCTCTCTTGTGTGACCGGAAAAGTCGGTGTTACGCCAAGCTAGTCAGTGAAGAGCCGTCAAACGAAGTGAAAGCAAGTGCCAGTATGCCCGGTCGACGTCAAAGGGCGCCATAGCAGCATGTGAATGAGTTCGGACGGGGCAGAATGATCGGTCTCCGGGAAACGGGTATGTCATACCATGACATTTCGGCTCGTACAGGGCATGCTGTTACGACAGCGTTGCGCGTGTGGAACCAGTGGATATAAGAGGGTCGTACGCAGTGACGAGAGGGTACTGGACCACGCAATGCGACCACAGCACGGGATGACCCCCATCTTGTCTGCATGGCCGTAACGGACCGTACAGCCTCGTCCACAGTGTTTGCTCGACACTGGAGCATGGCGTGGACCTGTATGCGTCGACAATTCGCCGTCTGCTGCCGACTGGACTGGTGGCGCACATGCCATTGTGTCGGCTTCCATTGTCCAGAAACCACTAACGCCTCAGACTGCACTGGGCATGTGAACGCCGTTGCTGGCACGCTGAGTGGCAAAATGTGTTTTCGGACGAGTCCCGCTTCAACCTGTCCTACAGTGATGGCCGCATACGTGTTAGACGCTACCGTGGTGACCGCAATCCAGCAGCCTGCATTGTATACCGGCATAGCGGACAAACGCCATGTGTGATGGTTTGGGGTGCCAGTGGATACAACATGCGATCTCGACTCCTAAATATTGAGGGCAATCTGAACAGCAACGATATATCACGAAGGTTTTAGAGCACGAGGTACTGCCTCTCCTTCAGGCAACTCCATATGTCACATCTCAGCAGGATAATGCCCGGCCACATGTGACGAGGAATGTGCAAGCCTTCTTCAATGAACGACGGGTACCACAACTTCCCTGGCCTTCACGTTTTCCTGACATGTCGCCCACCGAACATGTCTGGGACATGGTTTGTCGGCGACTAGTTCGTCACGGACCTCCAGCAACCACTGTTGATGCTTTGTGGACTCGCATACACACCGCGTGGAGGGAAATTCCCCAGTATCATAAATAGATCCTCTTTGCTTCCATGCCACGATGTTTGGGGCTCTAATTGCAGCACGTGGGGGCTTCACAACATACTGAATTCTGAAGGAAAGAAAATGAAAAGTTGTTTAATCTTAATCAGTTGTGTATTTCCATGTACCTAATCTGTGGTATAAAGTTCATTTCAATCACATGTATACTTCTCGATGTTGCATTTCTCACTAATGTTAGTGTATATGGGATGATTTTTTCAAACTTTTGATTTAAAAAGTGTGAAGAAACCGTGAAGTGCCTATAATGCTTAAATTTATAGCAGATAAATTTTTTTTTTCTTCAGCCTATACACGTTTAATACGAATTGGCACATCAATATCACATTTTAAGTTCCTAAAGATTTCATGGTTTTTATTTGACTGACGTATGAATAAAGTCATTAGGCCCATGGCAATGTATATTCTACATATAGCGGAGGGGTCCAAAATGAGGAGGGAAGTATATATTAAGCAGGGCTTTCAAAATTGCTCAATTATCCGCGAAAAGTCTATAAGACAAAAATATGCTTTGCTCCACGAAAAATTTCGCCCGTCTATGAAATCGCTGCTGGGACCCAGACTTTCACTGTTGTCCTGCGGTTTTCAACTCCGGACGAACGCCCTCGTGGACTGTCCTCGATGTGTGATAGACGTGTGTGCCAGGGCGAGTGCAGGGAGTCGGGCATTTCGCAAAGCAATCCTGCGTATGAGTGGAGAGTCTGGGTGGGCCGGCTTGTTTGAGTGTTGAAAACTACTTTGCTTTGTAATGTGGGTGGGACTGAAGGCGCCCACTCAAACTATAGAAGCCATTGCAAGCTGTATCGCGTTTGCACTTTCTGTACAAACAGCGATGTTAATCCCTTAAGGCTCGGGTTCACCCCGTTAAGAAGAAATTCTTGATTTTCGCTAATTCATAATTTCGGATTCACACAGTAATTACTGACAATGCACGACTAGAGAAAAATAACATTTTTCGAGTTGTTCAAGATTTTTGCGAGTAATCATAATTGCGTGTTATCTGCTTGTTGTAAAAATTCGAGAACATGTTTATATTTTACCAGTAAGTTCCTGTAGTCTATCAAACAAGAAATAACACACAGTGGAAATTTTATACAAACGTATTAAACAACTAGTAAATCGTAAATTTTTGAAAATCAAATTTTTTTCAGTAATACCTCTGAAACTGAAATTATGGCACGAATACGACGAATTTCTGCAAAATGAATTATGTCGAGCCTTAACATATTATGACGAAGATACTCGTTTACGAAGGACATGCGGAAGATGTAGGTAGGTATAGACTGTTCACGGTAAAGCGAGCACTATTGAAAGCCCTGCTTAAGATCTACTTGTATGCACGTTGCGTATTCTTTCGCCTTATGTAAAATTAACAATGTCCATGGGCCTCATCACTTTATTCATGCGTCGGTCATGTGAAACTGTTAGAGTTATTAGAAAAGTAAATATTTTACAAATCAGGCTGATTTTTACACTTCGATGCATTTAAAAAACAGAAAGCAAAAGAACTGATTTAAGTTATGCTCAAATTATTACCTAACACTGTTCATTTGACGTTAAGATATGGAACTACTTTCCCCATCAATCGTTACAAACTTTACCGGACGCATGTCACTCAGTGCACCCGGTAAGTATATGCAGGCAGTGTCAGGCCGTGGTTAAACGAGTACTGTTAAACACATTCAGCTAAATACATTCGGTAGCCATATCTGAACAAGTTTGAAAACAGAACGTTTTTTCGCGGTTACACGCCCAAAGCAGAATGAAATCAATGGAAATTCGAACCTCAACAAACATGGAACTTAAAAATGTATGATTTTTTAAATTATAATAGCCTCCAGCATTTATCACTATTGATCTTTTTAATTGTTATAGAACCTACACTTTTACTGTAATGGCATAACGACTGAGTATAAGTACATTCAACCATAAACTTAAGTTAATTCAATAAGTGCAGGAATTCCCACCAGATTCATAGATATTTATTACACTGATTGTTTACTTCGAAGCAGCCGATAGGAGCGCAGCAGAAAACTGCCACGTTGAACGAGTAACGACTGCGATCGGAACTCGTTCGAAGGTACTGTAACCTCTTCAATAGCTGAACTTGTTTAAGTGAAATAGTTCTGCATCTCGTGTACCGCGGCCTCGGTGACTTTTTTTTTTTTAAGGTTCATTTCAAAAGTGCTCACTTCAGCATGGGCAGCCTTTACGTACAGTAGGTAGATCTTAAGTACTCCGTCTACCTGGAGCTATTTTCTACGTGTGAGGTAGAGAAGCGCGGGGATCGATGAGGACGCATCGACTGCGCCATCGCCGCTAAGCGCCACACAGTGAAATGTCCTCGTCATGCAGCGTAAACCTATGGGACTTCAAGCAATGACACCAGCATTCTATTGTTGTTTCAAAGTTTAATAGCAATGGCGAGGCGTAACTGAATTCTAATTTTGATAGGATCTACATTGCATACAATGACTACGAATGAATGAATGAATATTTAAAAAAAACGCAGTATATGGACGAGAAACACAAATGCAATAAATTTGTAATAACATAAATAAGTACATATCTGAAACTAGAGACAAGGATCCAGTTAGACAACGAGCGACACGGAATCAATGACGACAGCACAACTATGACAATACGAACACAGCACAACTATGACAATACGAACACAGCAAGATCACGAGCGGAACACACACTGTAGTGTGTCAAACAATTAGACATAAAAAGGATCGAAGAATTATAATGATCCACTCTGACAATGAACGAAACAGAAACAAACAAATAAAGATAGCATAAATGAGACTTAAAACATCAGCAGAAATGACACACAAAAAAGCAAAAAAAAAAAACACACATTAATAAAAGAATAAAAAAATA
This sequence comes from Dryococelus australis, assembly GCA_029891345.1. Taxonomy (NCBI): domain Eukaryota; kingdom Metazoa; phylum Arthropoda; class Insecta; order Phasmatodea; family Phasmatidae; genus Dryococelus; species Dryococelus australis. Next base: position 89,021,850 of record CM057005.1, on the reverse strand, counting down.
TAATGATCCAGTGAGACAACCAACTGCACAAGACGCAAAGGACAGCACATGTTTAAAAAAAGTACACAATAAAACAATAAAGAGCTCAAAAGTACAAGAAAAAACCATCGATATTACAAAAAAAAATTTAATTAATTATTTGGAAAATGAGTGGTGTCTTGCTTTTCACGAACATGAATTCAGACATACTGTATTGTGAACCATTTAAAAGAAACTTAAACAATAAATTGTTTTTTTAATGTATCCTCATTTATTCTTTTAATGTTGTTTGGAAGATTATTGTACAGTCTAATTCCAATGTTATTTACTGATTTTGTGTCTGAATTTTTTTAACTCGGCCGAGATGAAAGCTATTTCTTATGCGAGTATTACACTCGTGGATTTGACCATTGGCAGTGTAGTTAGTCTGATATTTATGTATTTAAAGTATGGTCTTACAAATATAAATACAAGTTACTGGAAGAATTCCTAACTTCTTGAACAAGCATCTGTAACTGGTAACAGGAGAAAGGTGTAACATTAGACGAATTGCTCTTGTCTGCAGCAAAAATAAACTACTTGTAGGCTACCTTCAGAGATTCCCCAAAAAAAATAATACCACAAGTTAGATTTGAATGTATGTGTGCGAAATACACCGATTTTGAGCTCATAATTGTTGTTATAGAGTGAAGCGCTTCCAATACATAACATTGGCTATTTAGTTTTTTAACAATATTCTTTATATGTTCCTTCCAAGTTACCTTACAGTCAATTTCCACACCAAGAATTCGGACATGTTGCTCTATACTGGCTGGATTATTTCCTGCCACATTCATTGAATTAATTTGCGAACACTTTGAAGATAATAGTGTGCGTTTTGTTTTATCTAAATTTAGAACAAGCTTGTTTGAGGCTAACTAAGAATTTAGTTTAGTTAATTTCTCAGTCGACAAATGTTCGTATGATCTCTCATCAGGTTTAATTACAATATTAGTATCACCCCTAAAAGAGATAATAGACACATTACAAATATTGTTAAATTGAAGTTCCAGATCATTCATGTACATAATGAATACAATTTATTCACGGTTATTTCACACTTTTCTGAAGCCCTGCTAAAGTTCCACTTCCAAAGATTTTCTTCCGCCTCATGCAAACTAAGGTAGAAAATTGCAGCAAAGGATAACGCACTGAATTCATGCGCACTCAGTTGTAATAATAATTTACATGAGAACTATTTCTTACAAGGTGCTACCAACACAAATGTTTTCTTACTGATTTTATTAATATTTATTATAAATGATATATTATAATTTATAAATGAAATATAGGTAAAACTTCAGTTTAACGAAAAATAAGATACTTTGATGTCAGCAGTGGCATAAAACGCTTTGATACATAGCATTTTTAGAAAATAACTAAACATGTCATACATGGGGTGATTATTCATAGGTTTAATTCAAAAAGTGTGAAGTAACCACGAATAGACTATAACAGGAAACCAGTACACTCCCTTGCGGGTTCGTTTAAAACGGGAGTTTCTTCAACTTGCTTGGGGATATTTGTGCCTCTGCCGTACTAAAGATAGGCTTTTACAGTCACACTGGGTTTCACACTTGGTTCGTTTAAAACTAGTTTACAGTTCTTGTGTCTAAAATAATGCAGATTATTCTCCGCAACGTGATCGGCGAAACCATGTCGTATGAACGTTAAACCGAATATTTCTATAGAAGTTTCATTCTATAGACTGAACTTTCTCTGAAATTTAAGCTATTTGGATTTATTTTTTTAAGGATTGTAGACTTTTCAATTTCTAAGAATTTCCAGAGGCCTAAAAGGAAATATTAGTACCGCTACCGACTGATATTGTTTTTAGACAATGAATCTTTAAATGAATTTTCTTTTCTAGCCACGATAATAATAATGTTAATTTTACTAATGAACTTTAGAATTTTTTATGAAATAATTATTACCCTGAGAAAAAAATTATCTCTTTGAAAGGGGACACTTTTTTTTGCATACATAGACAAAAACTCTTATGATTAAATACTCTGTTAAATGTCGATAAGAGAACCAGTGAGATTATGTCTATTGAATATTCCAAATTAAAAAAGGCAGCATCAATAAAAATAATCAGTACTAAACATAATTAATTCCCCGATTCATCCCCCCCCCCCCTAGTTAAACCAGTAATTCCAAACTGCAATACATTTTTTTTTAAATTATTTCGTAGTTCTGTGGTGCAATTTTGCTGTGTTCCGAATAGTAAAATCATTCAATAAGTGACTGTCGCCAATATTTGGCACTGTCACAGTTATCTTAGTGATTGATTTGCGTTCTAGAACGTGATGAAGAAAATTTCGCACAGATACCATACGGTATTAAAGACTCACAACAATATTATAACACTCTCATTCTAGAATTATTTAATAAACACTTAAAAACATCGATTTCAATCACGCCACGTTCATTTATTACACAAATACATGATATGGCATTAGAGAGTATACACACAAATAGCTATCAAGGACAGAAATACTGTAGGAATTCTGATCTTTAAACTTTCTCACTTAGGGCCGGTTGCACCAACATCGTCCCGATCCGAGATCGAATGATCCTAGTTCCGAAACAGGATCCAGTTTGATCTTGGTTCCAATTTTAAAGTGTTGCACCAACGAAATTTCATGATTGTGGATCTCCGATTCCTCGATCTTGGTTCCAAAGTGACAGATCGATATTAAATATAAGACAAATTTTCCTATTGGTTCGTAGTATATGACGTCATGGAAGTAGGCGTATTTTTCACTATAGATAGAACTAGATGTGCGATGTTTTATCTGTTTCAAGTGAATTATTGTTGTATGAATTTTACTGAATGATATTCAAGTGCATATTATTTTGTTTTAATTTCCCAAGAAAAAATCGACCGTAGTTCTATCTGTTGGCGTATTTTCAAACCATATTTGTCGACGATGGCTGCTGATCTCAAATCGAGATTTCGAACCGCCAATTTCAGAGGTTCGAAATGAACTTAATCTCGATCTCCAGTCCAGCTCTCAACTCGAACGGTGCAACAGTTTTCTGTGTCGATCTTAGATCCGATCTCGGATAGAGTTTCGAACCACGATGGTGCAACAGGGCATTAGTCGTCTTCGATATTTAGCAAAGGTTAGTTTTCACTTAAATACGTATCTAAGATCAGACCGACATGTGTAGTACAGGACGGAAACGGCTATAGTCTATTGACAGTTACTTCACACTTTTTGAATTAAACCTTCGAAAAATCACCCCATTGTTATGGGCAACGATGCCAAGATCCAAGCGGCTGAGCGAACCACTCAATCCAGGCGCGAGAGGGGAATTCGGGAAAACGTGGCCAGAGTATAAAAGCGTGGGCCAAGCAAGGCCAGGAGTCGTCTCCTAAGTCTACTGATGTAGACTAATCTGAGCAGTCCTGGGGGGACAGCTCATAATAGATAAATTACTAAGTTCATTGAATACCCAGCCAGCTGTCTGTCTGTATATGTATGGCCCTGCGCCGCAGCCGATTCCAAGGCCGCCTCTGCATTACTGTAGAGGCTTGCGGCGTCGTGTGGCTTTCTGCAGCAGTTGGTGAGAGAAATTCCTTGCGTTTCTATTAAATTCTCCCCTCCCCCCCCCCCTTCAAACGAAGCTCCATGCACTTGCAACTGGCCATAGATATGCTCTGTTACAGCCAATGGCTACAGAGTTTGACCGCTGCGAGGTTAGCACAGCATTAGGTTTAACACATGTCCCCGAGGACATGTTAGTTCTAAGTCATTTAGGTTAGGTTAATTTTTTCCCTTTCTCTTCATAGGCTTTTGCCATCTTCTTCCGGTAATGTAAAAACCAGTAAGTGTTGGCTCTGCTGACACCTACTGGCAGCTCACTCCCTCTCTTTTGCCATCTTCTTCTGGCCATGTAAAAACCAGTAAGTGTTGGCTCTGCTGACACCTACTGGCAGCTCACTCCCTCTCTTTTGCCATCTTCTTCTGGCCATGTAAAAACCAGTAAGTGTTGGCTCTGCTGACACCTACTGGCAGCTCACTCCCTCTCTTTTTTAATTTTCAAGGAATTTACTGGAGATTCGGGGGGAATAGGCCCAATAGCTCCACTTCCCTCACCAGAGTGACGTGATTGCACACCCACTCTGGTTAAACCCAGCACCGTCTCATACCAAACCAATAACAGTGCCCTCTTCTCTACTAGCTTTTCATCTCTACTAATAAAGAATGACATCCAACCTTCTTTGTCAAGTAGCATTTCTATTTAGATCCAAGCAACAATTCTGAATTCTTTCCTGTCGGCTGGGTTTTTACGTTGTCTGTCACAGTCTTTTCCCCAGTCTATTCTTAGTTATAGGTTAACTATAGGTACACTTAGGGAGGTAGTCATGGCCCCTTACACTGGCCATGGTTGTCCGGTCCGTCTCTGTGCGATGCATGTCTCCTTGCAAGTTTTTCCTTTCTTGTAGGCGTAAGGGGTTCACCCTGGGATGCAATTAGCTCCCGTCCTACCTTCGGGGATACACTTAACACTTCGTAATAGGGTAGTTAGAAAACAAATTTGGCCAGGGGTTGCCATTGGTGTCCGTCACCCACGACCTCCGGCTGCAGAGGCGTCGTTCAGGGGAGACTTCCCGGTTGACCTTCCCAGCGGCGCGGGCCTGACAGACCCGATCCAGCGTGTAATTAACAATGGTGAGTCAAGGTCATTAGCTCTGTATAATCAAGGAGTATTGGAGCTTCCCCGTAACAGCTTTGTAGAGCATAATACCGTCCTTATCACGAAAGTATTACATAGTTGTATTCGTTGAGATACAATAAAAGCTATGTTTTATATAATATTGTTTATCTAATTTATCAGTAACTCTAAATAGTTAGTTAACCTAGAACCAAAATTAGAACACAATAATTATTTCCTAAATATGCTATGTATCAAAGCATATTATACCTCTACTGACATAAACATCTCTTATTTTTCGTTAAATTAAAGTTTCAAATATATTTTATTTATAAATTCTAATATATCGTTTACAATAGACATGAATGAAAACAGCAAGAAAACATTTATGTTGGTAGCATCTAGTAAGAAGTAGTTCTCATGCGAAGTATTGTTCATAGTAAAATGAGCACTTTTGAAAGCCCTACTTGTGTTCTACTTGTATGCGTGTTGTGTATTATTCCGCCTTATGTAAAATTAACATTGCCATGGGCCTCATTACTTTATTCATGCGTCCGTCAAGCGAAACTGTATAATTATTAGAAAAGTAATTATTATACAAAACTCGTCATTTTTTTTTACAATTCCGTGCATTTAAAAAACAGAAAGCGAAATATTTATTTACATCACAAATGGTTACATTACACTTTTTATTCGACTTTAAGGTGTGGAACTACTTTCCATCCATCACTACCGACCTTTCCGGGCGCATGTCACTCGGCGCGTCCGTTAAGGGTCCTATGTACTGAAACTTTTCTGTGAAATCGTTGTTTACTCCTAAACGCGTGACTCGGTAAATAAATGTTCTGTACATACGAAGTTTTGCCAGAAAGTATTTAAAAACTATTGTCTATATCGCTATATTTTTACTTTCATAATATTAAGTGTATTAATGGAGAAAAAAATCGTGAAAGTGGTCAAATATCGCATTTTTAAAGCTTGCCTATGAAAAGTACGATTATACGCAGGTAGTTTGATCTGTGTACTTCCATCGCGTGTAATAAAACCCCCACAGTTACAGATCTAGTTTACGCAGTAAAGCGATAGGACGAAACACTGCACGCCTTGCACGTAGGAGCGATGAGGCGCTAGGCGTGCGTGTAACTGTCGTCCGTATCGCTCCCTCGCTTGTTGACCGTGAACGCGCAGATACTGTACAGAGGACCCTTAAAATATTTGCATGCAGGAGCAGTAATTTTTTCCCAAGGTTTAATTCAATAGTGCTCACTTTATCGTGAACGGCCTTTAATGACGTGGTTTAAATACACGTGACATTGAGTTGGTGCCGCGCATACGCGGGGCGGGTGTGGGGGGGTGGGGGGTGGCGTAGCGACTGGTGGCAGTTCTGGATGCGGGCGAAAATATCCGGGCAGAACATCACACGACTACAATGAGCTAGCGCGCTGATATTGGCGCCAAACGAAAGACCTTCACTAGATCTGTTTATTTAAGCCGCAAAAGCCAAGTATCTATTCCGATATTTTCGTTTCAATCCTACATGCCCAAGGAAATGTTCAGTACTCTGCACGTCTAAAGGCTACAAGCGTGGGAGCGCTAGGGGCGACCGCAGACAGGCGCATCAACTCTCTCATCGCCTCTACGCGTAAAGCACTTAACTGGCGAGCAGTCTTGCCATCGATAACGCACCTCTACGAGACGTTCAGAGGAGATCCTACCGTTTTATGACGTAATAATAAAAACAAAGGTTTGATGCACGTCCCTATTCCTTTTTAAATGTTTGTACCGGAATGCTCTTAAAGGCAGTTCATGATAAAATGAGCACTTTTGAAATCAACCTTAGAAAAAAGTCATTGCTCCTACTGAATATATTTCAACGGGCGCCCTGGGTGACATGCACCCAGTTAAGTTGGTAATGATGGATGAGAGAGTTTTGTATCCTAACGTCGAATAAAAAGTGTTAGGCAGGTAACTATTTCTGTCAACTTAAATTATTTATTTCACTTTCTGTTTTTTTTTAGTGCATAGAAGTGTAAAATTGAGCAAATTTGTAAAATATTTACTTTTCTAATAATTCCATAGTTTCACTCTACCAACGCATGAATAAAGTGATGACGCCCATGAGTAAAGACCCGGAAATATCCCGGATTCATTCTGGCAACAAGCTAGAATCCACAATCCTTTATGCACTCGAACATCAGTTAATAGTTCATTGGCTGTTGCTGCACGTTATCCCTTGACCAGGCTACATCAGATTCGGTTCTTACTTTCTTTGCAAGTTCGTTATTGGTTGAACGTCGTTCGGGGGCGTGTCTAACAAACTATAGTCCAGTGGAAGCACAAGCGGATATTTATACGCGAGTGCAGTTTAACTTGTCCGTAGATGAATCCACGAAATTTCCGGGTCTCTACACATGAGAATGTTAATCATACATAAGGCGGAAGAATACACAATGTGCATACAAGCAGAAGCTAAGCAGACCTTTCAAAAGTGCTAATTTTATCGTGAATTACCTATACCTAAAAAGCAGTGGCGTGTAGTGAGTTGTTTTACAGGGTAAACAATTTCTGATAACAAACGCAACTTCCAACTTTGCTTACCCTCCACATGTATTTACCATTTTATAATACCTAATATTAGTTATAAAAACGGAAACGAAATGAATGTAATAATAATTAAACTGAATATTACTTAGAGAACATATTACAAATTATAACAAAACTCCCGTTTTCCCGAACACTTCCATGCACTTTTCAAGGGAAAATGTAGGACTGGGTGACGCAAACAGAACGACTGCTTACCCTTCCGAACGAACGTGGTCGAGCGTGTGGAGAGTTGTTGCTTGCGAGTTCGATTCATCGCTAGTCGCTCCCGTTTGTGGAAATACATACTAGATAGCAGCACTATGCTTGTAAAGTACGGGAGTTACGAAAACTCTGTTTCTCGAATCGGAAACGGGAAACTCAGAATTAAATATGTTTAAAGTCAAGGCGAAAAATATAAAGGATCAAACATTTCCAATATGTATAGGGTAAACATTGCTTACCTTGCGTCTATGGAATAAACGCCACTGCTAAAAAGACCGTGAAAACACTCGTTTGAACCATTTCCACTCACCGAAACATGCTGTGGAGAGAAATGGAGGAACTGAAAACGTGTATACATAAGCGTAACGTTTCGTATATGCTACTTGTAAAAAGACCCCACTCAGACACGCTGGGCGTTTTTTTAATGAACTGCTTTGCAGTGTGCTTGAAATACTCGTTTTTCTGCGAAACTAAGCAATATGCTGACATTCGAAAATAACGCACACTTGAGACGAGGGATTTTTACTACTTTCTAAATGTCACGCACGTTAGAAACACCATTTCAGAGCACTCCAAAACGTCTAAAAACGCCGAGGAGCTGTATCCCAACATATAAGGATCAAATAACATGCAAAACTACTCAAGGGTCCTGCACCGAACCTTTCTACAGATTTTCCACCAATAAGATAATAGGGTCACTGCTGAAGGTGCCAAAGGTACATGCAGTGCGACGAGAACACTGCACATCGTTTCAGACCCTTGCGCTTCTCGGTCTCAAACGCGGGGAAAGACAACCCCAGGTAGGCGAGAGCCTTAAGACCTACCTACGGCTGTCTCCCCAACACACTCACACCACGATTTTTTGATACGTACGTATTTTACAGAAGACATTTCTAGTTCGCCAGTAGTGCCACACAATTAACTAAACTACGATACTTTTTTTTTTTTTTTGTTCTTTAAAATCTGCAACATGTATGACTGAAAAATTCCGCGAGGGAAAAACGGTAATGATTAGAGACCTTCAAAATTTGCGTTATTATTTGGGGACACGTTAAACTTCAAACACACTTACCTTTGCAATAGGATTGTCATTTGATCATACTTTATTCGACACGCCCTGGGTAACACTGCGCCAATAAATGAACACTTCACAATTGTGTGGTCCAATCACGTGCATTGCGGTCAAAAACGGAGTGACTTCAGAGCTATGTAGCAGCTAATGGGAACGCCTGCCACTTGTCAGGTAGGCAACCACGCATGCAGGACGCTGCACGAGTAGTCTATGTCGCAGGCACTTCGATGCATGAATTTCTCAATATTATGAAGGTTGTATAGCTTACTGATCATGACTCATAAAATGGCAATGGAAATATCTTTACATCACTGCACCAATAGATGGTGATCGCTCCTTTTTACGTGCTGATTTAAAAGGTGCGATCTGACCTCATGTCTTGCTTATGCACTGCTTTCGTTGTAAGTCCTCACATGTTCAATTCCTCTGCAATGAGATTATTATATTATTACCCTCCACAAACAATTCCTCTGCAATGAGATTATTATATTATTACCCTCCACAAACTTCAAATCTCTATCGTACCTCGATAATCCAAGGAGGAATCTTTGCAAACGAGACATTGAGGAATTATTTTTTTTTAAAGATTGAAACCAGTGGTTTATAGTCTTTATATATTTCTATTTTAGCTCCATTTACACGTGAGTGGAATTTTTACAACCAAAGTAAACAGCCAACACCTCTTTTTCTATTTGAGCGTTACTCTCCGTCAAACTTTTTAATCCAATTTTAATTGGTCCTCCCATTCTGTAGTAATACCCACCCTACTTCATTGTTACTAGCATCAACATACATGGTTAGTGATTTATTAGGATTAAGCAATCCAAGTACTGGATGATTCATTATAAAATATTTTCTTTTCTTTTTAATGTCCATCTCTTCTGCAGCCCAAATACACTCTGCGTCTTTTATAATAACTTTTCTTAGTGGTTCAGTAAGATCAGCAAGATTTGGAATAATATAACTCAAATATCTACATAAACTTAAAATTATCTGAACTTCAGTCACATTTCTTGGTTCTGGCATATCAGGAATCGCATTAATATGTTTTCGATCCATGGAAACTTCACAAAAAAAAAAAAAAAAAAACATGTATTCGACAGATTAGTTACGAAACTGAATTTTTTCTTTGTTGAACTTAATTTCCCAGGTTCGAGTCCTTTCTATTGCCTTTCTAATTATCTCTATATGTTTCTCTAACGTCATTGTACCTATAACCAAATCGTCATGTACTACAATTACCCCGTCAATGCCATCAAAAGCACTTGTCTATTTCTGGAAAACTTGTGGAGCAGCGGTTATTCCGAAAGACAGACGAAGAAACCGAAACAGTAGGAAATGACCGATTGAGGCGCAAGGGGATCGGGGATAGTGCCGCAGGATTCGGCCGGCCACCATGTTGGAATTTCTCTTTCTTTCCTCAAAATTTCCCTTTTTCCTTAAAATTTCCCTTTTGCTCCTAAAAAAATCCCCGTTTTTCCCAGATGGATCAGCGACCTTGGGTCAGGGCAAACGGACCATTGGCCTTGATATTTGCCCTTTAAAATCCAAAAAATAAAATAAAACATTATTAAAACATTATTTTAAATGTATTATTAGAAAAATTATAAAAACTTAGTTTAAAAAACTTAAATTTCCGGAGGTCACTCATACCCATTCCACCATCTTGGTAGGCGCAACCGAAGACTATATTGGTAGGCGATCACCATCTTGGTAGGCAACCGCCATCTTGCTAGACGACCACCATATTGGTAGACGTCACCCATCCGCCATGTTGAAAGCCAGTGACCATGACCTTGAAAACAGAAACTCGAGAAAAATACATAAAAGCAGCAAGCATATGACATTACACACTACTACGGCTAATTAGAAGCAGACGACCTCGACCTTGTCACCATGACCTTGAAAACAAAAACTCGAGAAAAAATACATAAAATTCAACAAGCATATTATATTACTAACTACTACCACCATATTAGATGGAGACTACCTTGACTTAGACCCCATGACTTTGAAAACAAAAACTCGAAAAAGTCACAAGAGACCTGCTTGCAGCAAACCTGGTACTGATGAGAAATGCACTTCACCTTTACAGGTATTTGCATGTCCAAGTAAGCTGTCGCTACAGCTGAACTGCTTGCCGCATCTGTCACACAAGTATGACATACGAAAGGGAAACTTGGCACAGTTAAAGCACTCATGCCGCCATACATTATGACGACGTAGTGGTTAAGGCAAAGACTCCGGCAGGCCTATTGGAGATCTATGTGATGGAGCTAAGGAAGCGGGTAATGACGGCAATGATGTTCTAGATACCACTCCCGAAGAAGTCGATGACACTGCCATAGCTACCATTATCTCTGGAGTGTCCGAGGACATCGCAGATGCAGAATAAGACTTAGATGCGAAGAGCCGGAAGCTAGTCGAGACGATCCACCTTTCACGGCAGCTGCTGTCAAACTAAACCTCTCAGCTTACCTTCCTACTGCTTATAATATACAAGTGTGCAAGCCCTATATCGTAATATTGACTTGAACCAATCGTACTGCACCATTAATGCATTGTGCAGACACCGACCAGCCAATAACCGAGTTGCCACGTGATTGCAACTGGCCAATCACATTAGGTGGTGGTGATGGTGGAGTCATTTTGGAGTCATTTTGAAGTAATTATGGAGCTATGGAGCGATGGAGATGTGGAGCTACGGAGCTATGGAGTCATTGTGGAGTCATGGGGTCATTTTAGAGACATTTGAAGTCATTTTGGAGTCATTTTGTAGTCATTATGCAGCCATTTGGAGTCATTATGGAGTCACTGAGTCATTATGGAGTTATTTCGGAGTAATTTAGAGTAATGTTGGAATCATTTTGGTGGTGGTGGTGGTGGTGGTGGTGGCAGCGGTACAGTTATTTTGGGGTCATTTTGGAGTCAGTTGGCAATAGTCAGTTGTCAAATTGGAATATTTCAGTATCATCGTGTGTATGTGTGTGTGTTGCAAGTTAAAATAAATTCCCCCTATTTTAAAATAAAAGAATACAGTCCTAACTCCAAAAGCTGAAAGATGAACATTTTATTTAATAATCTCGCTTTAAAAAGTATATATCTAGGTCCCTCGGTATATTTCACCGCTTCCTGGATAAACTGCATTTGCAATTTGCTGTAAAAATTGCCTAGAACTACAGCAGTCTCCCGCCACGCTTCACCATTCGTCGATGTATAACTTGGACTTTGTACTGAACAATGCAGCACCGCGTCAGACCACCACCATGCTTCCCGATTGGTCGTCGCGAGAAAAGGACTCTTCGTACGGACCGCCCTCTCATGCCGACGTGCATTTTGAACATACGTGAAAACTCGATCGCAGAATTGGCACTGACGTCAGCCAGTTAGCGATGATGCAGGTCGCGGCTCCATTGTCGTCGAGGTAAAAGGCAGGCCTTCGTATTCGCAGTTCATCTTCGCGGTATGGGAGCACACTGAGAAAACCCAAACACTCGTTCGCCTCTGAAGAAAACACGCAGGTAATAAATTAATTCTATACATAATTAATTTATATAAATACATGTTTATATATTACTCTATACCTAATTATGTACATTCCTATCTTATAAATAAATTAACGTTATATTCCCATATTTATATGGTCATTATTATGTATACAATAAATAATAAATAATTTTATATTTACATATATTTGAAAATAATTCTATATTTACATACTTATACACCTATACATATACACAATTATGAATAAAATAAATTTAAAATAATTTTATATTTACATATTTACACACCTATATATAATTATTTTACATTACAAAATATCTTCGGCGTGACCAATGACTAGACATCAGTTTTAATACAGGAGTACAGTTCAATTATTTTTTTCACGTCGTGCATTACGATCTTAATACTTCACGTTGCAATGAAATCAGACACGTGTAAATTACAATGTAGCTTGACTGTTTTTTAATAATGATGAGACTAAAATTTTTGCTTTCAAAATCAACGTCACACATACACAAGCGAGGTGCGGCACCCAGTAAAGAGCCAGTAAAGGACACTTCGAAGTAAAACTACAGCTTAAAAATGTCTTATTCAAAATACTTATTAAGAAACTTTGAGCCTGGGAGGTAGCTCGTAAAATAAGTAGATATATTCTGATTCCTGACCAGAGCTTAAAAAATTGACTACACCAGCTTTAAAATCAACGAGACCGGGCGAGTAAAGGCTGTTCACGATAAAGTGAGTACTTTAGAAATGAACCTTAGGAGAAAGTCACTGCCCCTGCATGCATATATTTTAATGTGCGCACCGAGTGACATTCACCCAGTAAAGTTGGTAACGATGGATGGAAAGTAGTTACATATCTTAATGTCAAATAAAAAGTGTTAGGTAACCATTTGTGATAACATAAATTAATTTCTTTCGCTTTCTGTTGTTTTAATGCATTGAAGTGTAAAAATGAGCAGATTTGTAAAGCACTTACTTTCTTAATAATTTCACAATTTTCATTTGACCGACGCATGAATAAAGTGATGTGACCAATGACAATGTTAATTTTACGTAAGGCGGAATAATACGCAACGTGTATACAAGTAGATCTTAAGCAGGGCTTTCGAAAGAGCTCATTTTACCGTGAATAGCCTATAGTAGACTGTGACGCCTTCTAAACAACTAGGCCGAACAAGGTAAATAGGTCCACGCAACAATAACACTACACTTTAAAACGACTGGAAAAACACCGACAGCAAAGCAGTTTAGTAGCCAAAAAGGAATTTTGAATGTACCAAAAAGAAATATAATTTATGTAAACCTACCCTACAGCGGGTCCCGCTACACAAACACAAGAAAGGCCCTCGCCCGTACTCGTACACTACTCACCGTTTCTGTCGCTCTCCCGTAAATGGCCGCATATTGATCTAGCGTATTCCAAACGTCGTAACGTTCACAATATAGACAAGGTGCCTTAGTCGCCACACAGCGCCTCAGCTGTTCAAGTAGTGATCATTCTTGTAGTGGCGGGAGAGGCCGAATAGAAGGAGCCACTGCCGTTTCACATGCATCACTGGGACGCTACTGCCTCAGTGCGGGCCTTTTGTCTTTCCATTCCCATGTGGTTTTCATAGTCAAGTCGAGGTTTAGAGGGTTAAGAGGTTTTGCTGCTACCCATAGCTGTATTTACGCCCTTACTCCCTACCTGAAGGGGGTTGGTGAAGTAAAATTCCTTGGAATTTTGAATAATTCAGGGGTTGAGTGAGCTCCTGCGAGGCAGCCTGCGACAGTTTAGCGTGAGTCAAGCGGATTTTAATTGCCAAACAAAGTTAATTCGAACTGTTTAGTTATTCCCAGAGCATGACTGGCGCGGTTTGGGATCGACGTTTCATTATACTCGTTGTGTGGTGAAGAGTGAAGTGAGTGAAGAGATGTGGGCGGCTCTTAACAGCGAGGTCTTGAGAGCCGATGAGGGTGATTGAGGTGAGTATGGAGCAGCGCCGGAATGAAAGGGCGAGGGAAACGGGAGATCCCCGAGAAAACCCGCCGACCAAAGGCATCGTCCGGCACGATTCCCACATGCGAAAATCCTGAGTGACCCGGGTGGGGATTGAACGCCGAATCACCTTGCTGGGTTGTGTGGTGTGGTGAAGTTAAATTATCGCCAGTTGATAGTTGAGATGTGTGCATGCTATGTTAGAGATAACGTTATCAACTGTTGCCAGTAACAAGGTGGAGAAAGCCAGCTCCACTGAGGTAATGCCGCAAACACGGGCGTTATACAAACTAGGCGATGGTGGGGGGGGGGGGGGGGGGAGCCACTGTCACTAGTCTGTGTGGCAGCACTGCGTCACGACTAGTTAAAAACGAGTCCATCTTAACTCCATTGTGAACACATCTGGAATTTTCTATATAATCAAAATTGACATAGATTTGACTTAAGAATTAAGACAACGTGTTCCGTTGTGGAAGTCAGTTCCAGCTCCTCGCCGCGAAACAGGCGTCAAATTCTGTTCCGTCGCACCGGCAGATCACGTGCAAGCCTCACAAGCTTCGCACATTTTGCAGACGATATAAAAATAAAACTTTACATATTATATTGTTACGTAAAATCGACATATTTCGGGATGCTGTAGAGCATAAGATTACATATTAAGTGAGTTTCAGTACTAGGAGTATCGCTGTTGATAAACTATAATCTAATATTTGTAAAAAGAAAACACTCAATAAGTGGTAGTGAGGTTCCTACTTGGTCAAGGTTTCTTGCCAATCAGCGAGACTTAATTAAATAGAGTTTTTTTTTGCCTCTAAAAAAATCTGAGGAAGAACGGTTGTAGGCACATATAGGCTGTTCACGGTAAACTGAGCACTTTTAAAAGCCCTGCTTAAGATCTACTTGTATGCACATTGTGTATTACTCCGTCTTATGTAATATTAATATTGCCATGGGCATCATCACTTTATTCATACGTCGATCACGTGAAACAGTGAAATTATTAAAAATGTAAATATTTTACAAATCTGTTCGTTTAAACGCTTCGATGCATAAAAAAAAAAAAAACAGAAAGCGAACAACAATTTTCATTCGACGTTAAGATAAGGAACTACTTTCCCTCCATCGTTACCAACTTTACTGGATGTGTTTCACTCAGTGTGCCCGTTAAAATATATGCAAGTACGAGCAGTAACTTTTTTCTGAGGTTGATTTCAAAAGTGCTCACTTTATTGTGAACAGCCTTTATGAAAATAGTGTGACTCAGGCGATTATCCAGGGGGGGAGGGGGCTGTAACCCCCCCCCCCCCCATTTTTTCACCAGAAATGACACACATTTTTTAAACCCTATTATCAAAATGTCTCTCATTATACTTATATATTTGTTATTACACATGACACATTTTTTTACACGCTATATTAAAATGGCAATCATTATATTTATTTGTTATTAACCATACATATAATTACTTATACATCAAATCTTCGTTTTCTGAATAAATGAAGGGAAAAAATAGTCAGCCGCCCCCGAAAAAAATTTATTGGATACGCCCCTGGTGTCACGAAAATGTTGGGGAGGGGAGAGGGATTCAAAATTTCTATAACAGCTACCTTTAGATATGAGCGTAGTGATCTACTTCGCGTTCACATAAGCGTGCATGTTGGATTTAATGTTTAAATTACTTAAGTGTAGAACTCCGGTTAAGAGCGGAAAGATAAAATGTACGTTTTAATTTGAGTAAGTAAAGTATATGGAATATATTTAATTAATTGGCACTGTTACCCACGTTGACGCAGGCTATAGTAGTTTTTTTTAAGTACAGACTCTTTCTTTTTAAAATAGTTCTGATCAAAAAATCGTGTAATTAATGACTAATTCATTCGGATTCCAAACTGGATAATTAGATTTGATATGTTGTAGTTACCTATGGGCTATTCATGGTAATCAGTTTTAAAAGCCCTCTCATTTGGAAAAATAATCAATAAATATATTTTAGCCTTAGACGTTAACTTCCGAGGGTGGTGAAATATACACCATGTGTTTATTACTTACATAGCATTATTGATTTAAAAAGGTGGTTAAAGGGGAAAAAAAATGGCTGTAAAGGGAAAAGTAACTAGGATCTCAAAAGTGCTCACTGTAAGTGTGAACAGCGTATGCACACATTTATGGTAGAAATTTATTACACGAGTGCAGATAAAATAAATGGAATGAAATCTACAGAAAGAGGGGGGAAAAAAAATATACCTCCCCGGCGGGGAATCGAACCCCGGTCTCCCGCGTGACAGGCGGGGATACTGACCACTATACTACCGAGGACTCATACTGTAGAATTGAACGTACTTATAATTTTAAACTACAAATGAATGTAGTTTTAATTTTAATATTAATCTAATGACACACCTGTTATTATTGAAATACTTTATTCATATTCAATTATACAGTACAGTTACATTGAATATACTCGTATGAATACCTGTATAAAACCAAGCGTAGTGAAGTAACTAACATGAGAACTTTACGAACTGACAGAGAGATTTCTTATGGGAGAATTTCTGTTCTTGATGCACGCACAGTGTTATAACAGGTAACTTTTAATTAAAATTTAAGGTATGGGAACAATAAAATATAAATATTTTACTTAGTTACGAAATTATTTTATATTTCACGTGACTATTACAATTTTCTGTTTTTTAACGAAAAAATAGAGAAGATCTAGTATCTTGCCGACGCTAGCGCTTACTTAGTAGTGAAATATTCTCCCTTTTCCAACTCTTTAACACCTGAAGGTGATGTACGTTGAGCGCTACCTATCCCGTAATAAATGTACTATTTAAACGTGAAGAAGTACGAACTCGATTGGGAAATCCAAAGCATTTCGCTTCGCAATAGTAAACACTTCTTCTGTTCCTGATACCCGGCTTCAACCGGGCAATAACAACGGAGTGAAAAAAGTACATGTTAGCAAAATTCAACAAGTAGTATCATATTACACATATAATAACCATATTGTAAGATTTTAAAACTTTTTTCGCGTGTTTACTGGCGGAAGGGACAAATTGTGTTTGTCTTAAATCCATATCATATATGAGTATCTTTTCATTCAGGAACTCTTTGACATTAAACACTAACAAGTTGCTCAGCTGATCGGTATGACAAGATGGTTGGTGTGGGTTCAAATAGAGTTGGTGTAATTTACCATCTAAACTGCTTTCTGAGGCAATGGATGGGCCAAAACAACAAGAATGGGTCGCAGAAAGCTGTATTTCATCGATAGATTCCAAACTTCAGGATACAAAAGTTCTCAGTAAGAAATTAAAGTTTGATTTTGTTAGCTGCGGTGATTATTTGGATCTTTCTCGCCGGAAAATTTTTTCAGATGACAAGAAAAGCGGAAAAATTAGTGAAAGTGCTAACGTTAGCAGCTCGTGCAACGGTCACATTGGTGGCTTCGATCCGTCGGCTCGCAAGTCAGACAAGTCCAACATTAATGGCCTTGACAGCAAAAGCACCAAGATTAGACAGATCGTCGAAGATGCCATCAGGTACAGTCATTGCCACATAATTTGGGCCACTTGAGTTGCCCTGTGTTTTGGATATTAAGTTCTAATGTCTCTCATACAGTGTCTTTTCAGTAGTGTGCCATGTTTTCAATGTAACCGTATTTAAATGATCTGGGGTACACTTACAACTTGCAGGGTAATTATAGTTGAGTAAATATGTATGTGAATTTCAAAACGTTTTATTTTGAGAATTTTATTGTTATATTGGACGTAACTGAAATCGAGCAACGTGTTTTATAACATGTTTACTTACAAATTTTTAAGTTGGTGCCCAAGTGACTCAAAATGTGATAAGCTCAGATAAAACAAACCCCCCAAATTGGAAGAGCTGCTTCGGCCTGTTATTGTAAACATGTTGACTATTTGCTATACACACTGTTTTGTCATGTGTGGTTCTGACATGAAAATAATGTGTGGTATTTGAATATGGTACTGACCTGAAAACATTTAACAAGGTATGGTGTATTCTTTGTAATAACATGGGCCACTGTGACACATTGTAGAAGTAACCATATACTGCAGGGAAGGGACTTGAAAGTGAGTGTTTTTACAGTGTGGAACTTGGTCATGATTGTAGCTGCATTTGATAAAAACTACGAGTTATGTTTATAGACTTGTTGTAGGCCTGACTATCCCTTATAATTGATATCAACAAAGTTGTGGTTTATATTTTCGAGATACATGTCACGTATTTGTTTTTTCCTTTGTACACAAATCTTAATTCTGATGGTGTGCTTCTCTTCTTGTCTGTTAATAGTTTGTGTTGGAACTCATTTTGCAAATCTAAACGTAGTAGTTTTGATAGTTAAATCTTATGGTGTAGGTAAAGATGGGGGGAGGCATTTTGCAGGTAACAATAATGAAACTGCAAAAAAAAACAAAGTATTGTGTTTGTGTTGAGCCATTTGTTTTGGCAGTGAAAAGTTATGATGCAGTTTATACAACAGGGACTTTATAAGACTGTTCAAGTTTTAGTCAAATGGGGTCCATTATAGTGACCTAAACAGTCTTGAAAATAATTTTCCGCTTGTAACCATTAGTAGTGTCATTTCATTGTGTGCTTTATGTTGACACCGTCAAAACATGTAGGCAATACTAAACTTTTAATAAACATCACTTTGAAAATAAGCACTTAATAAAATACATATGGCTAGGACACTGTCACTACTGAATAAAAGAGGTAGGTTCACTGTAGACTTGCTTTTATTGTTACTATGCATACACATTAATGTGCCAATGAAATTATGATACTCTCGGTCATTACTAGCCAATTCCGCTTGGGTGCTTCCCAGCCCGCAATTAATCTAGCGCATGCTTAGATGGATGATCTCACCGAGGTGCGTGAAAGCACAGCCTTCACAAGGGAAGAGGGCCGACAGCCGTTAGGGTGGACTGACAGTTTTTCCCTGAAGACAGGGCAAGGTGAATTACAAGTGAAAATACTTGATGAAACATATTAACACATGTGACTACTCTGCATTACTAACGCAAACTCGTCTGAGCTCGCTCGCCAGCACGTAGGTAGTGTGGTGATGGCCTATACACAGAGCCGGCTAGGACGGAAATAATTGCACCGTACACAAATTGTAAAATTACACAAAATACATAAAGACCCATTAAAGATGATGGGGACACAAGATGTGTATTCATAATAAACACACACATGTGCGAAAACAAGTTTAGATGGCGCGGATGTCACTGGACGAAGTTCGTAGCAGACCACGTGGTGTAGATGGAATTGTAATATTTCTTCTTGAAAATGGCAAATTAAATTCCGACAAGATATTATTCTGATAGTGAAAATTATTCTCTTTACAATTTAAGTGTTTGCAGGCTTGTAACATGCCTGGTGGCGGTAAAAGCAAACATTAACGTGACCGCGTGGTCAAACACAAAAGCATCAATTTACGTGAAAATTACACGGAACCCTGAATAAAATATTGTACACATGATATTACATAAATGTGCTCAAAACGCAATGATGGCGTAGACGTATACTTGGTGTAGGTTATCCACATGGTTATACGTGATGTTTGCCTTAAAATATTCAAACATGGAAATACCCTTAAAATACATATATGAAAACAAAGCCTTTCAAATTGCACATAGCAATAATGTAGAAATTGTGATGAAAAGCCTTTAGCAGAAGCAGATGGCGCCTGTTTCAAGTTTCGCGGGTCGCGTGACCTCTCCGACATATTTCTCCTTCTCGATTAATTCGAAAATCACAAGGGCGAAATAAATTAGATGAGCGGAAGCATAATGCTGGGGGAATGTCTGGCAAAATGTATCCAAGCAAAGGTTAACTGGTATACTAAAAGTGCTACTGAAATCTACATCAGTAAATCTACATCAGTAGGTCTCACGGACCTACCATGGCCGCCTACGGAGTTCATATAAGTGGAAGTGCAATGCATCCAGAGTAAAATATTTTATTATAGAGATAAGTGGCACAAATTAAATTAAATACTGTTTTAAATTTTATAATTTTCTTACGAATTTTTCATATTATTTCAGTGTCTCTTTATGACGGTATTCACGCCGGGATATTAGTGTTCTTAATGTCTATGCCGCGGGCGCTTTGAATTTCATAACCAAACATTTTCAAAATAGCAAACACTTGAAAACATTTTAAGGCATATTAAACCCTGCAAATACAAATACAAAACACATTTTACAATGGACAATTGTATTTATGTGAGCGTTCAAAATATTGGCCTCTTTGCGCATGTGCATGTACACGTGACACGTGCGTGGTGAGCGCCACCATGGGCTCTAGCGCCGCTGGCTGTTGGCCGTCAATGTTAATATATACTTACCTACTTAAGTTTCAGATGTCTCGTGTTTGAAAATATAATTGTTCGTAGTAGCTTCAAAAATTATGGTACAAGGTTGCATAAAATTATTTCCTGAGATAATTTGAAAGAATCGCAGGGGAGGTGTTCTGAAGTATGCATTTATATAAGTCTATTAGTCATGTAGAACTTTGTGAGGAAGTAGAAACCACTGATAGCGTACCATTATACGGGGTTTTTTTTAGGCCTGTTTAGCTTTGTTTCATATTTTATGTTCCAAAGACTGGACACAATAACTTACCACACCAATATTTTTTTTTACAGCCCAGAATCAAAGCAAGCAGTGGCTCACATTCTAGAACAAGTCCAACGTTTGTCCACAGCAGAGAAACTGTTGCTTTATCTCCAGCTTCCTACAGGACGAGCAGGTGACGCAGACCCTTTACGGCAGTAAGTGTGCAGCAGTTTTAGTTTATTAGGGTAATTAGCGTACTTAACATAGCCTATTGGTGATTCATGCTACTGTGCGTCAATTTTGCATTAATATTGCTATTGAGATGTCACAAGCAGGGACAGATCCATCATGCAGTCTTGGAAGCTATATTCTGACCGTGGTAGAAATGTTTTGTAGAAATAAATTTGGTTAACTAACTACTAACCATCATGCATGCAAATCTAATCTTTTATCTGCATATAGTTCAAATGGGTAATTCTTAAGAATAAGGGTTTTCTGAAGAAAAAAAAATCTCTGAAAGTAGTATCATTCCACTCTACTACTAATTACACAGAACACAAATTTACTAGGGGCATTAACATTTGACCAATAGAAACCCCATAAACCATTGGGAGGAGGGCTATGAAGATTCAGGGAAATTGTGGGGTAAAATGTGTGAAAAATATGTAAATAATATAATAGCCTGTTTATTCATGAAAATACATTAAATTGCAAAAAAACTGAACTAAACATGAACTAAATAGACAATATTACCAATATAAGCTACAAATACGATAGTGGGGAGGGCTATGAAGATCAGGGAAATTGTGGGGTGAAAAAATACATAATAAGTACACTTTCATTAAAAACTTTTACCCCTCAATTTCCCTCCAGTTCATAGCCCTCCCCACTGTAGTATTTCTAAATTGTATTGGTAACATTGTCAATTTAGGTCATGTTCAGTTCAGTTTTTTTGCAATTAAACATGTTTTCATTAGACAATATTACACACACACACACATAATTTCTCAGTGCAAATAGGCTACACATGACAATAATTTATGGGGAAACTCCAAGATTCGCTGATGCGTGAAGCTTCGCGTCACCACCTAAAAAAATTGCAGACATGCCTTGAATCACTGTTTTGGGCATTTACTCTCTGCTGGTGCTGGGACTCTGGCTCGGTGCATAATATTAAGCTACACTTGTACAGTAATTTTCGTTGCGAGAGAGCTACGCTTGAAAATCATTTGTGGGGAACCTCCAAGCTTTGCTGATGTGTGACCCTTTGCGTCACCACCTAAACAAAAAAAAAAACGGCCGGCGCACCTTGAATCACTGTTTAGGGATTTACTCCCCTGCTGGTGCTGGGACTCTGGCTCGAAGCATAATGTTTGACTACGCTTGTACAGTCATTTTCCTTGCGAGGGGGCTACGCTTGAAAATAATTTGTGGGGATCCTCCAAGCTTCGCTAATGTGTGATACTTCCTGTCACCACCTAAAATAAATTGCTGGCGTGCCTTGAATCACTGTTTTGGGCATTTACTGCCCTGCATTTGAACTCTGGCTTGGTCCATAATGTATGGCTATGCTTGTACAGTATTTTTGCAATTTAACATATTTTCGTCAATAAATATTACATTATGTATATATGTTTTACCCCACAATTTCCCTGATCTTCATAACCATCCCCACTATCATTTTTGGTGTTTCTATTGGTCAAATGTTGATGTACCTAGTAAATTCGTGTTCTGTGTAGTTAGTGGAGTGGAATTATACCACTTTCCAAGATTTTTTCTGAAAATTTAATTTAATTAATACTCACCTAATCACTTGCCATTCATACGGCGTATACAAATACGCACACCACAGCATCTATCCATTTGACCACACTACACAGACACACTAATCACAGCACGTATATTATAATTGAACTGTTCCCTTGTTGTAATACCCATAGAAACACTCGTATTTTCACACAATTATAAGATTTAACGCTTCAAACAACATGAATTACAATAAAACGCACGTTTAAGACTCTTAAATCTGAAACCTCCGACATGACACGAATCGAACCTCAAACAATGTCCGTTGTCCGTCCGTCAATTTCCCGTAGTTCACCAACATGGCGTTATATATTGCTTCTTACATAAACACTGTCTGTAAACGGGGCTCTGTATCATCTACGATATGTATATTTATTGTAATAGTAATACGTTTTATCCTCTCATCAATATAGACCAGTTAAGCCTTGAATAATTCACCAGAATTACATAATGTCCCGACCTTGCTCCATACCTGTGTTGTTTACCTGTATAACCTCAGCGCCGCACTATAAATATACCCTGTACATGATGTATGCATTAAATATTCATTGCGAACATTCTTCTTATATTATGTAAAGCAATTTAGCGACCCATTATTAATATATTCTACATAAATTATACGTATTTTATAGCATAAAAACAGCAATCTCTATAACCCTCTCCCTATCACATTTTTTTTTTTTTACGGAAAACTACTTGAAGACCCTCCAAAATTCCTAGTAATTATGATAAGTAATAATCATATCTAACATATCCAGGTATTATTTTTCTGATTTTCGAAAAAGCCCCTATTCTTAAGAATTACCGTGTATACTACAGAATCCTTGGAGATTTTTTTAGAGAAGTAAATAAAAATTTCATGAATCATAACCTCATATCTAGCAACAGTTAATTTACTTTTAATTTAGCTATTTAGAAAATACTTTTATTCATAGTCTTTTTGTGAATACTTTAAAATATGTTACTTGCTGATTCTACATTGTGAATATTTACGATTGTAAGAGGATACGTATATCTTCATTTTGCCATGAACAAGTACAAAATAATAGCAAAAATGTTGCAGATGTGGTTGTGTCATTGTATGAAGGGATTGCCTAGGTCTGACATTCTTTCTAAAAGCATATATAAATAATTATTAACATTTCACCAACATGCATGCTGTGAAATATATTGCAATAACTTTTGCATTAATTTAGTCCGAAGTTCTCAATACTAATATAAAGCTCTCAACTAATTATAATAAAAGACTTTTTCATAAAACAGTTTGTTAAAGTATTTTCATGAAACATGCTTGAATTTAAAAACACAGGTAGGTAGTTTAAATAATGGTTTATATTCACATATAAAAGCATTCTTAAATTCTAGTAATGTTTTCATGGTATTTGAACAGGTAGGTCTGTACTGTATGTACTGCTATCTAACTGTTCACAGACAAAGAATGTTTCTGTTTTATTCATGTTATTCTTGGTATGTAGAGTTACAAACACTGTTATGTTTATTAGATACGGACTCTCACTCAGTATGTTTATACTGTCAGTTGAAGTCAGAGTTTCTGTAAACTGCGTTTCAGAAAGTAGAGTTTGGGTGCTGTTTGAACACCACAAAAGTGAGGTTTTGCCATATCTCAATACCAAGGTTTATAATATAGTTTCACGTTGCATGTTAGGTTACGTGTGAGGTGTTAGTTTCTTAATATGGCATGAAATGCTTTTTCGGGATCTATTGAATAGCAAAACAAGATGTTTGATTACAAAGCACATATCTAAATGCAGTGTGTTTATATACTTTTTTGGTGTAGGGCAGTAGAAGAGGTGTGGAGAGATGAATACACTCTAGTACCTGGGCAAGTGAGATTTTCATGTTAAGTAAAAGTCCAGTTAATAGTTTAAAAAAATGTTCTGCTGCAGAATGCTATAAAATTTTATTGAAATGAAGATTGCTACTGGTGCACAATTTGTTATAATTTATTGAAGAAATAAAGTAGCGTGAGAGTAATCTAATTTGAGGGGGGGGGGGGGGGGATTACAATGCTATGCTGTACTCCATCCACAATATTTGGGGGGGGTTGTACAATATACACCTGTATGCCCTCGTTCCCACGCCTCTGTCTGTCACCCAGTGTTCACTGTAAAGAGGCTACAGTGTATATGTAGGCTGCACGGTAACATGAGCGTTCACAACACAGAAGCACTCTTATTAAAGTCTATTTACGGTAAAGTGAGCACTTATGAAATCACCCTTTGAAAAATGTCATTTCCACTGCCACTATCTCCATACATACTAACGGCCACACTGAGACGCATACAGCGAGTTAAGTTGGTAACTACAGAGGGCCCGCCGGGGATTCTGCATGCGGTCGGCACCCTCTTGAGCAGCAGTTGTTTTACCTGATGAGCCACAGACCAGCCGACACACCGATAAGGAAGTTAAGTCACCACAGGATCGTAGCACTCTTGTGCCCAGCGACGTTTCAGCAGCAGAGTCTCGCACGGAGGTGGTAAACATGTCGTCAGCCTCCACCCAGAGTGATAAGAACTACGCGGCGCTGCCTGCTACCTTGAGATAATCTACCCCTGTGGAGAGAGGCTTGCAACCCCTGGGAGAGCCACTAAGCTATGATTTGGACTATATAAGGAATCCTGAAAATGCTCTTGCCAGAGTTCGTCAGCATGCCGACCGCAGAGGTTTGGGGGGCTCTCCTGGGTCTGGACAAGACCTCCTCCTCTCGCAACCTGTAGAAAGCCAGCCATCCAGCTTCAGCAACTTGAAAAGGCTCCTCCATCTCCAACAGCTCCAGCTTCAGCAGCTTGAGAAGGCTCTCCGGAGGTAACTTCATCATCCGCACCCTGCACACTTTACCCATGTCATTCCTTGACTCCGTGGTAGCAGACCGTCACGACCCCCCTCTGGACAACCACCTCTCAGAAAACTAACTCGCTGTAAATTGCAACTTTCTAGGAGTTTGTTGCATTGGAGAAATTCAAACCAGGTTCACCTTCACCTGGTACAAAGTTAATTAATAATTTATACTAAATTATTAGTTTGTATAAGAACCAGATTCCCCAGTGTTTTCACTAGCGGCAATAAACCGCTATGTTAAACTTTAAACTGGTTGAAGATGTTCTTTGTTTACCCTCATTCATTTAACAAATAATAAAAGGGGTTTTCAATTGGACTCAATAACAAAATTAATTCCTCGCCACGGGATTAGTGTAAGTGGGCCAAACCCCTCAGGATTGCAGAGCCTGAAGAAGGCTTTGAGTCTGAAAAGACATATACTGGGACTCCTGGGAGTGTCCGGAGCACCAGCACGAGTCCGCAGTAACACCCCAACTCTAGCCCGCCATTTTATACAGATAGTGCCTCGAGAGTGACTGCAGAAGACACTTCCATGAGGACTGTCCTCTGGTGGCTAAGGGAGGAGCTCGTTCAATAACGTGCCAGGAATTTTCTTGTGATAAAACTCGGACGTGTCTAGCTAGCTCCGTTCGGGTGCTCCCCAGCCTGCAAATACTCTAGCGCACTCCTAAATGGATGACTTCTACCGTGGTGTTTGATAACACAGCCTTCACGAGGAAAGGGGTCTACAGCCGCTAGGGTGGACTGTATGTGTTTCGTGAAGACGGGACACAGAGAATTACAAAGATGAATTTGAACATGAGCACGTGTGATTATTTGGCATCACTAGAGCGGATTTGTCGGTGCGCACCTCCCAGCACGTGGTTAGTGTGGCAACTGCCTCTATACATAGCCGGCAAGGACGGAAATAATATCACTGTACAAAATTACACAAATATAGATGAAACGAAATGGGGCACGATATGAGTAGTCACAATAAACACGTGGATGCGTGAAAGCAAAGCTTAGATGGCACGGGTGGCGCTGGCTAAAGTTTGTAGCGGACCACGTGGTGCAGGTGAAATTGCAATATTTCTCCGTGAAACCGCAAATTATTCTCAGACAAAATGGTAGCAGTGTTCAGAAAATTATTCTCTTTACGATGCAAGCATCTAGAGGTTTGAAGCATGCCTGATGGCGGGAAAATCAATCATGAAAAAGACTGCGTGGTCATACATACAAAGCATCAAGTTATGTGAAAGTACACGGAACCCTGAATGAAAAATACATAGAACCCTGACATTTAATAATGCGCATATGAAATTACACAAATATACCCTGAAAGTGCATGGATGGCGCAAATATATACGTAGCGATATCTGACTGCGTGGCCATGGGTAATGTGGTCTCAACACAATAAAACATGAAAATTATCCTCAAATAAATACACAGAAATATAGCCCTTAATATTGCACATAGCAATTATACATAAATTACACTGAAACACCTTTA
Organism: Dryococelus australis; assembly: GCA_029891345.1. Taxonomy (NCBI): domain Eukaryota; kingdom Metazoa; phylum Arthropoda; class Insecta; order Phasmatodea; family Phasmatidae; genus Dryococelus; species Dryococelus australis. Next base: position 88,995,052 of record CM057005.1, on the reverse strand, counting down.
ACATAGGCAGATGGCACCTGATTCAAGTTGCGCGTGCTGTGTGGCCTCTCCGACATCTTTCTGCTCCTTCTCAATTAAATTAAAAAAAGCCACAAGGGCCCAAATAATTAAGTTAAGCGGATCCATAATGCTGGGGAAATGTCTAGCTAACATACGCAAAGCAAAGGTTGGCCAGTATACAAAAATGAACTATTGAAATCTACATCAGTGTTAAACGGTTGTAGTGCGTACGTGACAGCGTCTTTCCTCGTCAGCTCTCCTCAACGGACTGCCCAGAAGTAAGTGTCGTGCAGACCTACCATGGCCGCCTACGGGGTTTGCACAAGCAGAAGTGCTATGCTTGCAGAATAAAACTTTAATGTTCTTAGAGAAATGGCACAAAAAGAATTAAAATATTTATTTACATTTTATATTCAGATTGATAATTTTCTGTATTCTCTCAATGTCTTTTATGACGACGTTCACGCTGGTATAATACTATTCTCAGTCTTTGCGCATTTCAAATTCATAACCAAACATTGTGCAATATTATTAAACATTTTATAACACTAATCCCTGAAATAAAGAAAAACATGTTGTACACTTGAAAACATAATATTCCCGTTATGGGAAAGTCCAGTTTAAGGCCTCTTTGTGCACGTGCTTCCCACGTGTCACGTGGGTGGTGAGCGCCCTCATGGTCTTAATGTACTGTTAGCCATCATCAGGTTGTACTCACTGGGAGACAGATGTTCGCAATCAAGCTCACGCTGGGGTTTGATTCACCTCCGAACCAATATAATCCTTCACCAGGTGGTATCCCAGAAACAATCCCAACATGGGCAAACCCTGACCCGCCAAGCATAAGGAACCCCCTCTAGATGCAAATCGCCGCCGCAGGGCCCTCAATACCCCACCCCTCCCCAGAGGGCAATCAGCACTCCTAATACTCAGTGCCGGTCGGAAGTACCTAGGAAGGAGACCTGAAAAGCCCCATAGGCGGAGAGTGCGTCAGACTTGACCTACGCATGGATAAAGTGAACAGGCGTATGGCTGTGTTAATGTAACATATGGCAGAAGAATGCAGTGTGCATACAAAATATATCTTAAGCAGGGTTACTAAAAGTGCTCAGTTTACTGTGAACAGTCTTATGTATATTTCAAATTGATAGTTGTGATGTTACAATTATACATTTCACTTTAGTGGCCATAAGGCTTTGATCCGGGAAGCAGTGGCACACATTTACATGAATTCACTTTTATGGAGCCATTTATGAATGTATGCAACAGATTTTGTGCCCTTCTGTATATCTTGTGGTTTTTCATTTATGAAGTACTCCAGTCACCCGGACTTTAAGATATTGAGATTGAATGTAAGGTACAAAGATAAATGATATTCACATAATTTAATAACAATTAAAGTAAAAACCTAAGTAGATGTGTATTAAACATAATTTTTTGTGAAGAAAATATGTACGTATTATTTTAACTGTGTTCTGTCTGTATGAATTTTTACAGGCCTTTGAATCCTCTTGGAAGCCGTTTTGAAATTCAGCAGACGATAACTTGGATAGAAACTCACTTAGAAGAGGATCAAGAAATTTCACTGCCAAAACAAGACGTCTACGATGAGTATCTGTAAGTTTTTGTAGCAGTAACAGTTGGAATAACGCTTGGTTGGGTAGCATACCTTTTCCTGCCACAAAAGAAAAAGTGCTTAACTTTATGGCTATTCACTTGAGGTAGGGGCTGATACACATTTACCTAGTGTCAAAATCTGTTTAAGAAACATCCCGCCTCACCCAAGCTATTACGTCATAAGCATCATGGTATATTTGGGCTTTCTTCTCAAGCATTAAACAACATATTCCAGTGTTATTTCTCCCAACACTGTTGTGTGAGGAAGGAGGGATTGTAGATATGTGCCACAATGTTAGTGTCTCGAGTCCATGTCATACAAGAGAGAGATGGTTGAAGTAGTGGGCGAAATTACACATGTTCTAATAGGAAACAGTAGGGTTAATGTGAGTGAGTGAAGTGATACGGACGGCTCTTAACAGCACGATCTTGAAAGCTGACTAGGGTGATTGAGGTGAGTATGGAGCAGCACCGGAATGAAGAGGTGGAGGAAACAGGAGATCCCTGAGAAAACCAGCCGACCAGTGGTGGCATCCGGCACAGTTACCGCCTGCGAACATCCGGGAGTGACCCAGCTGGGGATTAAACCCGGATCACCGTGGTGGGAGGTGAGCAGGCTAACCGCTCAGCCATCACGGTCCCAGGTTAACGTGTACTATTGTAGCGCCTCCAGGATGGTGGGCCTGATATTTGAGGAAGCCACAAATTCCAGAACTGTCTCTTACTTTATTCTATTCCTACAATGTGCGCCCATTTTTCCTTGTACTGTGGTGATAGCTTCGTCGGCAGTGGAGAGATGTATGGAATTATTTATACTGGAGTTGACTAAGCATCTCTTGCTGTAAGGGGTGTGCCAGAGAATTAAGTTGGTCCCTTTGGTTAAATAGGCACTAACATTCATCTTTCTTCTGCCTGCAGGCAAGTGTATGGTGTGTGCAGATGAATATGGCCTCGTGTAGATGTACAGATGTCTGTCATTATCAGATGACAGACATCAACACTTCAGTCATGCTTCTTGTATTCCTGACGAAACTGGTTTTACAAAGACGGGGGTTTTTTTTTTTTCTTCTTCCAGTTGAACCAGCACTACTCATTTTCGCAAGTTGCGTTAACAATATCAACCTTTTTTTATTTTTTGCGTGTTGAATCCCACACTGTTAGGCATTCCTTGAATGCCTTCATTGATTTTAAGCGTAACTTGTACTTTCAAGCTAGTGGCAGTTGGAACCATTTTCAGCACTTAAAGCAGGCTATTGTAAAACAGACATGTGTGATGCAATAGCTTTGACACAACTGCCTGTTTTGTTAGAGACTAGTGTTGATGGTTGGAAGGGACACCAAGGTAAGTCGCAGCATGTCTTTTTATATATTTGTCTCTTCCACACACCTGCCCATGTTTTCCATTGCGGCTGGGAAATAGGAACAACCAGCACTGTTGGCTATAGTCAATTTGCCGTTTCTTCACACTTTTTGTTTCAAACTTTTTGAAAATCACCCCATGTATGACGTGTTTGATTGTTTCCTTATTATATTATGTAAGTGTTTTATACTTGTATTAACATTTAAAAAAAAAACCATAAAAGTGCCTTATTTTTGTTTAAATTGAAATTTTATTTATATTTTATCTATAAATTTGAATATTTTATATGTGTGTGTTGGTAGTGCCCAATGAGAAATGGTTGTTATGCAAAATATTATCACACCTAGTGCACACGAATGTGGTGTGTTGTCTTTTTGCTGTAATTTTCTAGACTCTGTTAAGCTAAAGCTATGTTTGCATGGGGTGGTGGAATAGCCTGCCTGGAAGTAGATATTTTTTTTTAGCAGGGCCCCAGAAAAGTTGGAAGTAACCGCAAATGGAGTATAGCTGTATGTGGGCTGTTTGTGGAGGGGGTGATAAACACTGCACCTAGTCGCATCCAGTTGGCCCTTTTGCTTGCGGGCAGATGAGTGCTTGTGAGTACTCTCCCTACAAATGCATGCATCACCTCGGGACAACCACCCAAGATATCTGGGTGCCACTTAAATATTGCTATGCTGTGGTGCAATGCAAAATTTGCAACTGCATTGCTGTATGGTGGGCTTAAGTGTGTATTAAACTCCACTTGAGCTAATGGATGCAGAAAGGAATGCGGTTTTCCTTGCTTTGCGCTATGTCGGTTGCAAGTGTCTGGTAGTCATAGTTAATTGGGTTCCTGGAGTTCAGACTGTAACATGGGACATCTGACTACCCTTGGCTTGGATTGAATGTTGTCACTGTCTGCACTTTGACTTCCAGGCACACCAACTGGTGCAATGATTGGTTTTACATAACAATTACCTGTACACCAAACAAGGTCACTGCCTTCCAACCTGATCCACTAGCCAAACCCACCCGAGCTTTAGGCTATCTCTTTCTTTGCTTAATGACGAGCATTAAAACAAAATATATTAGGGATGGGCCAATTACAATTCCCGATACCATGATACCCTAAATACTGCTAGTATCGAGAGGGATCGCCAATACCAATTCTTCACACTGAAATTTAGAGTCCTTGTAAACACTGCTGTTGAAAAAAAAGTGTCCTGCGCTTGTGTGGTGATGTGAATGTTGTTTGCTACATGTTATTACAATATTTACTCTATTATAACTTTTTTTTTTGGGTGAGGAGTGACCATGTGCCAATTAGAATCAAGTACAATCAATGTTATGGCCTGAAAAAATTTCGAGTGCAATGGTACTCTATTTGAATATTTATTTTTAGTTGTTGTGGCCCGGTCATTCTTATATATATTTTAATAAATTAAAATATTGTTTAATTTTTTTAAATAAGGTAGGTAACTTTATTTAATAAATTAGATACCTTTATAATGTCAATGAATGTCTACGCTAAAGTGGTTCAGGTGTATGCACCACATGAAATTGTTCATAAGTCACTTGTTCTATACACTGAATTGTATGTAGTAAGTGAAATATGACATTTCACAGTAATTACATAACAAAACATATTGCATGCATGTTCCGTAATGTAACAAACGTCCTCCAGAAAACAAAGGAAAATTCAGTGGTAACAGATCAGGCAGGTGTGTGTTTGCAGTAGTTCTGGGTTATTTGTGAATCATTTGTTCAAAATGAATTAATCATTGTGTGAACAAAAACACGTAATTTGTTTGCTCTGAAAAGAATAAATTCTTTGTGAGTTAGTCATTCATACGCTGGACATGAGTTGGAACAACGAGAAGGCGAAGACAAGAAGAGCCAGCCAGCCGGTTTTGTTCGTAAAATGAGTCTGGAGTCGCTAGTCATCTGATTTGCATCTTGCACACAGCTGGGTAAGGGAAGAAGTGGCCTTGACATCAAGCATCACGTTACTACTATCTCTTAATAGATACCGCCTGCACTTGCATCATGTTGTAACTTGATACCTGACAATACCAAGTAGTAGTTTATAATTTCATCATTCACATACCAGTTCACAAAAACTTCCACAAAATAAAAAAACATCCTTTAGTATAACGCCGCCGTCAGGTGAGACATGTGACGAACAGTGACAGGGTTCACATAAGCGAAAGTGCTATGCACGCAGAGTAGAATATTTTATTACAGAAATAAAATGGCACAAATTAAATTAAATACCGTTTTACATTTTATAATTTTCTTATGAATTTTTCATATTATTTCAATGTCTCTTTTTGACAGCGTTCACACCGGTATATTAGTGTTTTTAATCTCAGTACTTTGAATTTCTTGATCAAAGAATTTCAAAGTAACAAATATTTCAAAATATAAGACATATTAAACCCTACAAATACAGATACAAAGCACATTTTATACTGAAAAGTAATATTTTTGCTAGAGTTCAAAATATTGGCCTTTTTGCGCACGTGCAGGACACGTGACGTGCGTGGTGAGCGCCGTCATGGGCTCTAGCGACGCTGCCTGTTAGCCAGCGTCAAATAATAGTATCAGCTAAAATAACAACATACTACACAGGTGTGGCAAGAGCAGAGGACGAAAAGCAGAGATAACGAATATCCTGAAAGGGAGAGTGTCATGACTAAAATGACTATAATACATAAGAATGAAAAGAATGATTCTTTTGAATAAATCATTTCACTGAACTGATCCAAGCAAATTTATTTATTCAGCTGAATCGTTCTGCCCATCACTAGTTTGCAGGACCTGTACTAGGGTGATGCGCTGTATATTTACCTGTAATGAACAGTGCAGCCATCTAGTGGAAATGTAGAAAACTGCACGTGGAGTAACAGCACAATCATTTTGCAGATCAGTTAGCAACTATATGTTGGCGAAACTGCACAGCCGTCCATTGCGTTGTCGTATAAGCAATGCCACTTCATGTAAATAGTGTACACATAATATTGAATTCAAATGGAAGCAATTAGTAAATGGTATGGCTTCAAAATTTTAATTACTGTTGCAATATTCTTTCAAAAATGCCTTCAATGATACTGTAAAATAAATAGTCATTTACCCTGCAATTTGTTTTTCAGTGCAAAAACTATGGCTGCGATTGACATTTCAAACAATTATGAATGCAGTGTGTGTACCGTTCATTCTTGAGTAATGGGATTAAAACTCAATGCCTCATTTATAGCGACAGAAAAACATATACATTATTTTGCCTCTTTAAAACAAAATTATTATTTTTGTAGAATATAATGGAAATACCGCGGATAGGAAGCTATTTCAAATATATGAATCAAACTTGGGTTCCTGCTTTCAATTATTTGCTTCCAAAAGCAAAATATTCTTTTTTGGCACAGTGAAATATATTTGTTTTGATGGAAAACCATTTCTAATGAAGGCAAAATTAAACACCTACTGAAATAAAATTTCCTGCTGAAATAAAATTTCCTACTCAAGTGGTTCTTCAACAAGTGGCCTCATTCGTATACAAACAATTTATAAAAATGTTAAATATAGAGTATCAGTAAAAAGGTATCAAATATCAAAATGTTAAGGTTTATAAAAGCAATCAAGCTTATATATATACACACACACACACAGAGAGAGAGAGAGTGAGAGAGAGAGTGAGAGTGTGTGAGAGTGTGTGAGAGTGTGTGAGAGTGTGTGTGTGAGAGAGTGTGTGTGAGAGAGAGTGTGTGAGAGAGAGAGAGTGTGAGAGAGAGAGTGTGAGAGAGAGTGTGTGAGAGAGAGTGTGTGAGAGAGAGTGTGTGAGAGAGAGTGTGTGAGAGAGAGAGAGTGAGAGAGAGTGTGTGTGAGAGTGTGTGTGTGAGAGAGTTTTGTAATAAATTAAATGACAACTAACTAATGCTGGCTTTAAAATATCTCCCTTTTCTGTTCTGAGTGTATATTACATCAATTGCTTTCATGGTACAAATACCACATATTGGCACTGAATCAGTGCAGTAGTTTTATAGATGGAATGGTTTCATTGAAATAGTTGAGCAGCTGTGAATCCTGGAGTGTGAGTGAGTGCTTAACAGTGAGGTCTTGAGAGCTGATTAGGATGATTGAGGAAAGGTGAGGTGAGAAAACCCGCCGACCAGTTACATCGTCCCGCACAATTTCCACGTGCAAAAATCCTGGAGTGACCCAGCTAGGGATTGGTGAGAGGTGAGCAGGCTAACTGCTCATCCATCGCGGCCCACGATTCCTAGAGTAAGAAGTTTTAAACATAGGCTTTTAACTTCTATAAATAGACTTTATCTCTCTTAGAAAGGATTTAAAATAACGATACCTGCTCTTGTGAACATCTACTTTTAACTTCTTCTTTGTGGTTGAAAAGCCACAGACTAAAATGTTATCAGGTTGCAGGGTGGAACTGAATTTTTTGTTAATAGACGGCTGTATTAAATTTGCAAAGATGTGGCAGTATAATTCAACTATATATGACGGGTGATAATTTATTATACTTTTTATTGTACATCATAATATTGATTTTGGTAATAAACTCCTCGCTCCCTTGTACTTCAGTCTGGTGGTCTAGTTGGGCTTAACGTTTCGTCAACAGCGATGTCGTTAGAGATGGTGGTGGTCTAAGCAGGTAAGTTTGCCACATGGCTAGCTATAACTACCTACTACATGTGCTATGCAGGAAGAGAGGGACAGAGGAGCACATGTATGTAAGATAGCATGGCATGTTGGCGACATGTGGTAGTGTGTTAGTTGCGCAAAACTACTTTGTGCCTTTTGGTATTAGTGTTTCTCAGCTTCAACACACTGTCAATTCTCTGAATGTATTTACGAGTGTGCACAGAAATGTTCGTTACTCTGCTGCTCATCTTCATCTGCAGCACATGCTTGGTTTGGGTGGAACAGCAGAGAAATAAAGCACATTTTCCTTGTTAGCTACAGGGCCCGGCAGACATCTGGGCACATATGTTCTCTCATGCTCGCTAGGCTGTAGTCTGTTACAGACAGGTATGTAGCTAAGCAATGGGATGGCCTAGCAGCACACACATCGTCCCACAAACATCTGATCTTTAGTCTTCAGTAACTGAAGTAAGGACCTGGTGTTGAGACAGCGCTGCATGCACATCTGTTGTGGTGTTCACCCTGCTATTTCACTCTCGAGATTTTCCCAGATACCTGCAGACCATAGTAGGTCTGTCTCCTGTGAGGTGTAGACTAGGGACAGTGGCAACATGAACGCTACTCTGCATCAGATGATGAGGGTTTGTGGCACAAAAAACAAAAACTATTTCTGCTGCAACCAGTGGCCAGTATCATAGCCAAAGTGTTACCTTGGAGCCATCTTGTTGTTGCATCCGGATACACAAGGGAATGGGACAGTCCTCCTTATTTCTATTAAGGGCACTACCTACCAGCTGGCAGCTGCAAAATTTAAATAATAAATCCTATGTTAAGGAAATTTTCCCTCAGTGTGTTAATTTTATAAGACAGGTGTTTCAAACAAATTGTATTCACATATTTTTTAGAAGAAGTTCCCTACAGTGAAAATGTTTCCATATTATGTATAGTCCAAAGAGTTTTTTTTTAAATTCACGTTTTACAAAAAAAAAGTACAAACTACAAATCTATATTAAAAATATACGCTTGTAGAGATCTTCTCCAAAAAAAATTGTGAGGAATACATTTTGTTTAACGTCTATCTTTAATATTAATACAACTTTGTGAAATTTCTTTAACATGGGATTTCCTATTTAAATTTTGCAACTGCCAGCTGCTAGGCAGTGCCCTTAACCACCTAGCTGAAGGACTATTTTTCACTAGATGCCAAAACTTAAATTGTGAAGCTGATGTTTCTACACCCAAGCTTATTGTAGTTGGAAGCATTGGCCAATAGGTCTCATTTGAAGATGCCCAGGTATTATTGCCATTCTCTAGAGGAGATTGGAGAGTCAACAGGACAGCTCAGTTGTGGAGCATGGTGCTGATCTTTCTGTGGCCTGCTGTACTGGAAGCAAAAGCACTGACGTACATGTGTGCTATGTCGATTCTGCTCCTAATCTCAATTTGGTATAAATCCATCCCTGAATGGGATTTCTACTGATATTGAATGGGGAACTACAGGCAATGTAATCGTTCAGCTGTGCACCCAGGTGTGTGCTGGGTGTAGAAGTATTTACCTGCTTATGTCATGCTGGTATAATCTCTATATTTTCGGGAAATCTGTTCGCAAGGGAGGTTTCGGCTGCAGTTGGGTGGTATAGGGATGAAGGGAATGAGTTATAGTGTAACGTGTTACTGAAGAAGCCCCTATGCAGAGGGATGGTCTTCACACATGGTGCAACAGCCAACTCTTCTTGACTTGTGCTGGTGCTTCATGGGAGATACCATCGTTACCAAGGTTATCATAATACTCTTGTCAATGAGCACATCAAAGAAATTATAGCAGCCATCATACCTCACACTGGGTCATGCCCACCCCTTCTGGCGGGGTTATGGGTTTATTAGGCTCTATGTGGCACTGGCGCATATCCAGTGCAGAGGACTGGCCTGGTAGCTTTGCGGCAGGTCACCAAGTTGGGTTCGGGCAAAGGAATTTTGCACTTCAGGCTGGGTGCTCTCGTTGGTATTCCTGGGCTACGCGTACCCTCTGTGTTTGACTTGACCTTGGGGATTTCTGCAGGGTATACGTGTGCTGCAGGTAGGTTAATTTTCAGACTTCTGGTGGGTGTTCATGCTGGTGGGGGCAGAGCAACTGTCTCAAGTCGGAAATAAGCTGTTGGTGACTGGTCCGGCTGGCTGAGGTATTCTGCGACCCAAGGGTGAACCTCCTGAACGAGACATATCGGGGCCTCAAACAAGCCCTTCGGGATCCCCGGAGTGATGGGTACTAGAAGATAGTGCACGGCCTGAGCCTATTCTTTAGGCTCAAGCTGGTTGATAGAAGTGACAAAAGTGAGGGTCAGCTTTTGTAAATGCCTGGAGGTAGTCAGCGCCTTTTTCACCTTTTCACGAATACCACTACAGTGGGAGAAAAACATTAAGAGTTCAGGACACCCCTCATGTCCATGAGAAGAAATACAGGGATTACGTGTAGAGCCACGTGAAATGTCTGCCAAGGGAGCAGACACCATTCTCACAGTGCTAGGAACCTAAGCGCGATGAGCACTGGGATTCAGGCCTCGCTATCAACAGTCCCTGCACGTAGGCGTAGGTTCTGAGCTGAAGTCTTCCCAATTCAGGGAATGACCCCTCCGGCACCTAAACGCGGTGGAGAGTGCGAGCACCAAGCTGACAAGCTGAACTTGAGAAGCAGAGTACCTGAGTGTAGACTCTACCGTTCTGCCTACCAGGGTATGCAGAAAGGCTGGCCGTAGTTAATGTGGTTGTGGATTTGCAAGTAGTGTTTTGGCTCCAGATAGTAACGTAACTATCTCGGGTCACCTGGGTCTCTCTCAATGAGGCGAAGTTAACTAGGCGAGGTGCAAAGTCTATAGGAAAGGGCTATGTGGTGTCGCACTACCTCCTATGTTTAGCAAGAGCTTAAGGAAGCTTGGCCTATGCTTAACAGGTAGATACAACTTGTTTGTGAACTAACAAGGGTGGGGTAGATGAGTGCTTTGAAAACAACTAAAACTTGTACTAACTCCCTACGCAATTGTTGTCCAGAAGGGTCCGCAGTGTCTAAGAGTGTAGACAAAGTGGCAGTTCGCTATCTTCAATGAAGACTAAGCAGGTCTAGAACGATGTTTCTCTGCTAAGAGCATGGTGGAGACCAATGAGTAGGTTTCCCTTCAGCACGAAAGTGCGATGAATGAAGGAAGGTAGAGCTAGGAGTGTAGCTGAGCAGGCTGATCAGTTGCGGCAACGAGTGCAGTGAAATGCCTGAAGACTGGTTTGCCCGTCTGCAGCTAGCGCAGTGAAGGAATGAAGACTGGTGCTGAGCGAGCCTCGCGCCTTGCTATTTATACTCTGCTGCAGGCTGCCTCTGCTGTCGTTGACTGGCAAGTTTGAGGGCAAGGGGTTGCAGGTCAGAGAGAGGGGGGTGGTGCTAACATAGCTTCACGGAGTCGTGACGTCAGTGGCTGGCTTGGAGAATGAATGAGACGGCAAAGCATACTGGTGTAGCCATCTAGCGGCGTGCAGTGGAACTCGGTACCTTCGTTGCATAGTCTTGGAGGGCCGGTGAATAATAAAATTTGCAGGCTGGAACTTTAGCATGGCTATTCTTACTGATGAGCTGAATTCTGTAAAATACCATTGTTGCAAAGATGTCATGTGTCAGCCAATTTTCTGTAGTATAGATCAATTTTCACATATTTTATTTCCTCTTTTTATGTTTTTCTGTTACTATCATCTTTTTCTGTTGTCTAGTGGCATTGGAAAGTGAAAAATTCTTGCTTTGTGGGTTTGTCATGTGTGTATACATGGACAGGGGTGTACAATTATTTATGTATAAAATGTACATAATTGAGATTATTGATGTTTGTGGATAACAAAATCTTATTAAACCATAATACAATAATTTTTAAATAAAATGTATTAGGTTAAACTTTTCAGAGATTTTAAATATGATTGGGTGGAGAATATGGAGTAAATGACATATTTGTGGCAGTGCGTATTGCAACAGCAACCATATGAAGCCTCTTTCTACTGCTGACTTTGGGAAGGTTATGAAGCAAGTGTTTCCTCGCGTGCGGCCGCGGAGGCTCGGCACGAGAGGCAACTCGAGGTACTGCTACTCTGGTCTGCGCAAGAAGATAAAGTTGAATGTGCCACTGCTGCCAGATCTTGGAGTTGAACCCACAGTAAGTAATTTTGTGTACATTACCTCAGTGTCATCAATATTTTCATGACCCACAATAGAAGCCAGAGTTGAGCCTAGTTTGTAATGTTATGAACTAGGTGTTATTAACCCTCAGAACATCCAGGTTATTCTACAAATCTCGGCGATCAATATTACTGCACTAGTAAAACATACTCCGTTAAAGGAAGAGGCTTTTCAGCCTCTTTTCACAAAAGATGTGTTGTACATTGTGTGCAGAAAATTACAATTATTTGTAGTTTGTAAGATATTTGGAACAGTGATTAGAAATATTCTTTGCAAAGCTAGCAGACCAAAATCCAAAGAGGCTACATCTTGACAGAAGATCAATTATTACATTCAGATGTCAAGTGCTGAAGTGTGGTATGTCCTTTTTGTAGCGCCAGCAAACAACTGAGGAAAATCTTTTGGTAAGTGCAATCAATGAAATAGCCATGTGTACTTGACGTGTAGTGGATTTGTAATGTGTGGAAATAAACCTGTATTGATGGTGATTGTGTAGCAAGGTCTACATTTGTTACTTTCCTACTAAGATGCTAGCCATTTCAAATATTAGCGGACCTTTCTGTTTATCTTTTGGGACCCACGGTTGGCTCAGTTAGTTATTCATGTGCCTCAGATTGCTGTGGTCCCCAGTTCAATCCTGAGCCCTGACAGGTGGGGAATTTTTGTATTGTGGGTTTCTCGTTGGGAAGTGTGGAGGTCACTAACGTGGTTTGGGGGTTTTCTCTGGGCTCTTCTTATTTCTTCCACCGTCTTCATTCCGCTACATCTCCACACCCTTCTTGTCTCACTTCATGTCATTTTTTGGGCTGGCCGGAGCGATAGGTGTGTACCTTGGGTGGAGAAAGCCGGCTCTGATTAGCACCAGCCTAGTCTCGTCATACACGACCCTACCTAAGGCGGGAGCCACGTGTGGCTTATTTTATTTTTCTCATTTAGATTGCGCAGGTAGAGAGTGAATATTTGTATCAGTTTTCATAAATTACATCACCCAGCTCACAAATACCACAGATTGTATTTCAAGTTCCAGTCAAGATACACGGTTAGCTTTGTTTTTATCTCAAGATGCTGAGTTGCTAGCGCATGAGAGGATACTAAATACTGATTGAGTTTTTTTTTAATTTCAGAATGTACTAACCATATGCACGTGATTCATTGTGGAGATTCAGTCGTAAAAATATTGATTTTTATCATCACAAATATAGTTGAGAATGACTTCAGTCTATGGTTAATCCAAGCCAAATGCAATTGGAATTTTATCTGTCTGTATACCATTTTCGTGTATGGATAATCAAGACTGCTGAACAATTTATTAGTGTCATCGAGCTCCATTGCTGGAAAAGAGTTCCACCTCACAACTCCACATCATTGGAAATTTATATCCTTGGTTTTCCTCAGCCAATGGTATCGCAAGTTATGTATGTTGCACAGCTCTGATGTGTTGGAAAACTTATGTTAAAATCAAAAGACAATGTCATTGAAAGATTTAGTGTAGTGGCCCAAATAGTTCTTTTTTATTGATTTTGACGTGCAGATTAAATATTGATCATTAAAAACCCAACTATCCATTCCCAACTCAAATTAATATTAAACAGTGGAGATGACCGTAACTATTTCTGTCAAATAACTTGAAAGCCACAGGTTTTGCAACGGTTGTAGGTGTTTGTGCATATTTCCAATTCTCAAATTCTTTCTGTAATATTTTCAACAAGGGATTCAGGCTCAATATAAAGACATACACATGCTTCGATGCTCACTTAGACTTGCGTCATCTTTTCAGCTCCTTTCAGTGCATCTTCAGTTGAACCTTGTCTGCTGAATTCATATGTACTATTTGTGTTTAATAATGTGTACTGAAATTAATTGCTTCATCAGCACTTCTTTTTTGGCTCTCGAGACCTCGTTAAGAACGGCCCAAATATCTCAACTCAACATTCTTTCCTTGTGGATCTTATGATCATTGCATTTTTGGTTCTCGCTACTTTATGAATTCAAGGCATTTTGGCAACGTGCTTTACATCATCATAGCTATGTCAAGAACATCAGAACTTTTTTTCTATATATATATTTATAAAAAGATTTTTTGGGGTGATTGATGACCAAAAGTTGTCACTGCAGAATTTAAAATTATCTTTTATTTGGTGTCGTCCATGGGGGTAAAATGATTTTGATGGGACAGAAAATGAAAATTAAAAGCAGCATTTATAATTAGAAAATTTATCAAAATATGTATTGAGTCAGAACTTTAATCCCTGTTCACTTAACAAACATTTTAGACTTTATTCATTTGGTACGTTTGTCTCAATTTTAACTAAATACTTTGTGTACATTTGTGGTGGATTTACAGGCATAATTCCATTTGGAAAAGTGTGTGCAAAAAATAGCCATAATATAAATTGTAAAGTTCTGCAAACTGTAGCACTATAAATTGTACATAAATCCAAATGTCAAGAATATCCCATGTAAACATTACAAAGATTACTTTTTAATCATATCTTGTCATTTTTTGCACCTGGGAGTGTAGTAGATAAGCACTGATAGAGTTACTGTCGTATGTCTTTAAAGTGTTAATGCTGAAGTGTGACAACAGACTAGATTGGTTTGATGATAGCTGTGATTGGCAGCCAACAGGCAAGCAGTGTTCCGACGATGAGCTGAGCAAATGTGTGTCGTACCTGATCCTGGAGTGGGCTGAGAAGTTGCTGGACACAAAGTTCGACCGTTTGCAAGACTTGGCCTGCCACCTTGTGCAGAAAATGTGCTTTGACACATTTTCTGCACCTGCTCTCATGTTCGCTTCTATTACAGGGCTCGCAAAACCAAGAAGCAAAGGTACGCATTTGTGCTGTATTTTGTAGTGCAGGGCTATTCAGTTATCACTGAAAGGTCCCACACACTTATTACAGTCAAGGTTAAATAATTTATGGTCAGTTTATTTAATGAAGATGTTATAAATAAAATACGTAATACACAGGGTTATTCAGGTAAGATGTTCCTCCTAAATCTCTTACAAACTGCTGAAGGTATCAAAATTTTGATTTTGAATTCATAAATGGCACTGTGGGGCTCACAAGACACCATCTATGTCTGTTCCGAGATGTAATTAAGTATTGAGATACAGATACCAACTTTAGATTTTTTTTTAATGGGAATATACCCATTTCTCCCAATAGCATAACAAGTTATTAAGCCCCAAGTTCAGTGATGTGATTATTTTGAAAAGCAGATGAGCACTTTTTGAGAGTGGGATTTCATAGTTTTATGCATTTAACTGTAGCTGTGACAGGGTAGGTTGCGTCATCTGCTGGGAAATGTTCAGCGGAGAGTTCCTACATGTACGTCGCTTCACAGATTGAGCGATAAAAACGAATGCATAAATATGCCCCGTACATTACAAAATACAATGTACTGCAAGGTTTTAATGCTTTTGTTGCATTTGCATGGATTGTGAAACAGATGTGGTTGCTCGGTGAATTAATTCTAATCAAGCTATGAACATCAAATTAAACACATGTTTTATTTGTTTGTAACAACACCAACGAACAAGTGTTGCTGTATCACTAGCACGTGTGCGTCACCTGCATAGGAACACTCCGCTGGACATCTCAGTGAATAATGCAACATTCCCCACCACAGCTACAGTCACATACATACATACATACATACACCTTATCAATGCCCCTTTATATCTTTAAAAAGTGCTCATAGGATTTTCAAAATAATCACATTACTGAAATCACCACTTAAGAGCATTCATCACAGCAGGCCTAACTCAGCGCTTCCACGTGCCTACAATATGCTATTTATGTATGTGCAATGCATTTGTTTTCGAAGGATGATTTGAGATTTTCCACGACTGAGGAGAAAGCAACAAAATTTCTCATTAATAACAAAAGGTTGGTTCTATTATAACAGTGGAAATTTGTGCACAATACTTATGTGTAAAGTCGTACCAAAATGGTAAAAATACAGTGTTTTCAATGCAGTTTGTATACACTTTTATCTTCTTTACTCTTTCATCAGAAATTATTGACGCGAAATACTGTCTATGTATTTTTTCGGATCCTGACAGATTGCATAACCGAGTTGTCTGGCATGTGATGCATGCTCTTAATAATATGTTATACTGTTGGGAGAAATGGGTGTATTTCAATTTTAAAAAACAAAGTTATCAATATCTCAGTACTTAATTACATCTCAGAACATACAGTTTTTTATGTCAGTGTAGTGCCATTTACGAATTCTAAATCAAAATTTTTCCTTTTATAGTTTTGCTTGCATGGTGCATTTTAGATATGACAGAATGATGCAAAATGAGAAGAAAAGTAGGTCCTAAGCAGGGCTTTCAAAAGTTTTCAGATAACCATGAACATCCTATAGTTAAGGAAAATTGTTTGAATGCCTGAAGAGGGGCCGGGGGGGGTAGGGGGCTTGAAGTTATTGAGAACATTTAGAGGTTGGTTTTATATAGACTGTGGCAGGGTAGACATGAAAGTATAGATGTTAAACAATTACGAAGGTTTGATTAAACTAAAGTTATATTTTTAGTGATTACTGTATCAGGTATGTTTGTCCTGTTTTCATACTGTGGTGTAGAAGGAAAGTGTGCGTCTGTATTTGTATAATTGTGCTGTAAGGGTTGCTGGCTGTTATTGCATAATGAATCCTGCAGTGCTAATTGACATGGATAATGTGAAATCAGCTCTAGAATAAACCTATTAATTGTTTCTGTATTAAGAAAGTTTACATAATTCTAAGATTGTTGAATGTACATAAGCAGTTCATATTTTATCGAGCAAACTTGTATAATAGCAGGGTTGCTACAGGAAACCTTCAAAAACGTGGAAAAGTTGCTGAATTTGAAAGTAGTAAAGGAAACTTGAAAAAAAATCAGGAACTCTGGTAAGTAGCTGTGGGAACTCATACCTGCAAGCGTGCAACTCACTTCAAGGTAACCAGTTTTTTGTACAGCCAAAAGATTTGTATTAGCAGGCCAATAAATTTGTTGTCTGTTACAAAAAAAAATTATTTCAGAGAAATCACCTTGCAGGTAATTACATAAGGAATTGTACTCATCATGCTATAGACTATTTTAAGGAACAGTAAGTACTGAATGTTTAATGTCAAAATTTCTATCTACTTAAAAAGTTTTGAAATTTATACCTTAACTTGGAAAAGTCAGTGAAATTAAGTGTTGATATTCTGTAGCAGCCCTGCCTGAATATTAATTTTTAAAAATATGATGGTTATAAAGGTATTAATTTGTTTTGCTCACTATTGTAGGAGGTGGAACATCAGCATGTGTATCTGCAGGAATGGCTGCGGTTGATGCAAATAAACACCGGGAAACACAGTTGCAACTGCAGAGGAAGCTGCAAGAGAGGTTTGTCATCAGGGAGCAGAAGAGAAAACTACAGGTACGCCATCATTCTACAGCTGTCTATATTAGTATTTAGTCATTCATCAAATTTGTCCATATAATGAATTAGATTTATTTGCAGAGCTTTATTTTCAAGTAGACTGGGATGTCAGAAGGTGGAAGGTAAGGGAGGCACGTTTCCATCACAATATCCAACTACAGTGGATTCTTGATCCACTGCTTCTCAGGGGAATAAAAGAAAATTTCTGTCCATGTGGACTTCAATGAATGTAGCTTGAAATGCAGATAAATAAAAAATGGGACCACAGAATGTGTTTTGTGGATGCAGACTGTCGATCCATCTGGGTCCAATACATAAGGTTCCACAGGTGCATAAATGTTGAATTTTTTTTTTGTGTAAAAACTGAAACTTTCTGGTAACTTTGTTGGTACTCACAGATGTGTGGGGACTGGAGGTGATGCCAATGTCGGACAACTTGCCTCCCACCAAGTAAAAACAGTTTTGATTCCTGCCGGGGTCACCTGGGTTTTTGTGTGTGGCAAACATGACGTCTGTGGCCATTGGCTGGCAGTTTTTCTTGCGCAATCCTGTTTCTTCTGTCCTTGCATTCCACTTCTGCTTCATCTTGATCTCATTTTACTCTCATGGACACCGAAGACCTCACTTTATGTTGAAGCAGGATCCCCACTTTACATCCACATAACTAGTGTCCCCGAAAAATGAAGTGCAAAATTTGCGGAAACAATGAAATTTGCCATTTTTAACAGTTTAACGCTGAATTTCACTATTTGTTTTCAAAACACAAAATTTTACATGAAAAAACAATGTATCTTCCAGTCTATTTACAACACTTCCGAGATGTTGTGTCACTACTCAATGATATTAGTATGAATAGTAAGCTTAATCGACAGTGCACTGTATTGACTCAAAGATCCAAAAGAAAGCAGTAAATTCGACAAATAAGTGTTTGTATCACATATATCAATAGTTACCTGGATTGATCGTGAACCGCAAGAGAGCAGCACAAGCTATTCGTACTCATTTTCTCGCAACAACAAAATATATCTTGTGTAATCTTCAGGTATTGCATTCGCAACTAGACTTTATCTGTGTTTTTGTTTTGGATTGGGCTGTCTTCAGATTCTCGGATCTCAGTAATTTTTTTTATTTAAAAGACAAAATAAAGATGTGTATATTTTGCAACATGCGCATGGACTGGATGCGTAAGGACACGTGCACAAAACTTCTGCATCTACGTTGTCCACGAAACAAGTTTCTATGGTAAATCACTTCAAAACGTAACCAGTTTGCAGATAAACTAACAAGAATATGTGTGATTTTGTGGAAATGATGGCGGTAGCGAACATTCCCCTAGAAAAAGCTGACAATCCCAGCATGAGAAACTAGCTAGAATATTATAATCAAAGTGAATTTAGCGAAATTCCATGCTAGTTTTCTGCGGTGGTAAATATTTTGTTTCTCAGTAGTAGCTCTAGTGAATATACAAGCTGCATCGAACCTAACCTCAAATCGCAGAAACAAACCTATAGTCCATTCCCGATTGGAAGTGACTTACGAAACTTTGAAAAAACGCCCTAGCCATTAGCTGCATGCATAGCTAGTTAAAAAAAAGTTGCAGGTTCTGTTGCAGGTACAGCACCCGTACCAGAACCTGCAACTTTTTTTACTAGTTGTGCATGCAGGTAATAGCTAGGGTGTATTATCAAATGTTCATAAGTCGCTTCCAATCGGGAATGGACTATAGTAGCTTTTATTGCATAAACACAGCTGGAACCCCTCCAAAATCCCTATTTATTATGATTAGTAATCATAACTAACATATCCGGGTATTATTTTCCAGATTTTATAAAAAGCCCCTATTCTAGAAAATTATTGCCAACTGACTGCAGTTTAAGTTTGATATTAAAAATTAACAAGTTTGAAGCAAAAATATAAAAACTTTTTTGGGTCTAATTTCATGTTTATGCACCACTTTTGTCATTTTTTTAAACACAGGAATAGGCCAGTTTTATTCACCGCTAGCTGTTCCCACGACTTTGTTCACGTAGACTTTAGGATTTGTTTATATATTTTTAAAATATAAAATTGAAATAAGGCATGAATCGTGTCAATCAAAATGTATACATAATCATATCTGTAATCAAAACAAAACATAATAATTTTAAAGTTTTAGATATTATTAAAATAGAATTTACAAATGTTGTTTTTATGTTTAGATGGAAATTAATTCAGTGCCTATGACTTCATTCGCTGGACTTTAGGATTTGTTTACATATGTTTGAAATAGAAATTATGCTTCGCTCAGGTTTTATTTTGAAAATAGAAATATGGCTTCATTCAGGTTTTATGGAGTTATTAAAATACAACCCGCAATCGCTGCGCTCAAGTTTTATGGAATTATTGAAATACATATGTAATTGGTTTGAAAGATGGTTACTTTATTATCGTACATAGTTTTATCATTGTTTATAGTTGGTTGTATGTATGATATGTTATTTTACTTTGTTTTTCCAAAAAAACTAATTTATATTTTTCTTGATGCATATTATATCAATGGTTATTTAAAAAAAAAAAGTATTGTTTCAATGTTTTGCAAAATAATAAGGTGAAACACAAAGAAAATTCTATGAAAAAATTAATTTACTTCATAACTATGTGAGATATTGATATGAACTAGAGCAGATTTTAAATATAAATAAACTTTACGATCTCTTAAAGTTTTATCAAAATCGATTGTCGTTTCGGAACCTATTCTGGATTAATACCCAGATGGACAACAATTTTAATAATGGTTATTTATGCTTCAACATTGTTTAAATAGCATATAATGCTTACATATTGGTATCAATATTGAAATAACAGACCCGCTTCAATTTCATTTATTAGTGTGGATTTTCTGGGGCCCCTACGTATAACAAATGAAGAATCGGGTCCTCCTCATAAGACTTTCTGAAATTCTTGGACACACTTGTATACGCAATCAATTACAATATAAACCTGTAAAATGTTGCTTAAAATATTTAGTAAATAAAATTTAAATTATTATCGGTTCAACCCTTTTAACATTTACATACAAATATGTATTTTTTTTATTTTCTGACTTCTTTATGTGAAAGATAACAACCTCTCTGGGCATTCAGGTTATTACTTAACATAGTAGCAATATTCATAAAGAATCAACAAATCTTTGTGCGTGTCCATTACCCATTACAGTCTATGATAACTGCACCTGGGCAGGATTTATCACTGGATTTCTTAAATTGTAATTTATTTAATCAATATCATTGCTGACCAAAACAGCTAGTCACCCAATATAAAGTTATGTTCAAAACTTGCAGTTGTCGATGGCTCTGGTCATTTGCAACACACACTGTAACCAGCTCTCTCTCACGGTGCTCCAATGTTTTTTCAGACCGACCCAGCTGATTGGCTCCTTACTTCCTTCCCCAGTCGACAATTACAAAGAAGTGTGTTTACTTTATGTAGGTAGACAACAAATAAAAATTAAAGCATACTTTCAAATGACTAAATTTAACTGCCATTTTCATATTGCTAACGTTACATTTTAAAAGATAGATAAAACCTTAACTGTTGAATAAATATATAAAACTAATTATTGTATTACATATTACAAATTTCTGTCATGTGATGTTATAAACATCACAATGTACAATGTTGAACCAAAGCGTACATATGCTAAGTATATTATGCAATCTTAATATGATGTGCAGCAAATAAACCTCTAATGATTAAATGAATATTTGTTCAGTATTGAAAGTTCAGACTTTACTAGAATATAACTTATTAACAATTTCGTACTTTAATTCTGATTTCAGTGTTTGTGTCTATTTCAAGTGTGTTGATTTCTATAAAAAAAAAAAAACCAAAACAAGTGTTTTCTGGGTAATTTTAAAGTAGTACAGTTCTGTTGCTGAATATTAAAACTGCTGTACATAATTGTTGAGTAGACATTGTGAAAAGTATTATTCTGTGCATATTGTAATTGTCACCAGCATAACTTCTTTTTACCAGTAGACTGACATTGCATTTTAATACAAATTAAATAGATTTTATTAAGCATGATGCCGGCTAAAAGCTAGCGGCACTAAAGTCCATGATGGCGCTCACCACAATACATGACACATGTACATGCACATGCACAAGGAAGCTCCAATTTGAACTTTCCTCTTAACGGAATATTATTTGCAGCGTAAAATATGTCTTCTTTATTTTTCAGGGTCTAAAATGTCTTAAAGTGTTTTAAAATGTATGTTTGCCAGTATTGGAAAATGTTTGATTATAAATTCAAACCACGCACTGCGCGGAGAGTAAGAACAGTTCTACTCCGGCCAGAATGCCATAGTAAAAGACATTAAAAGAAGACAAGAAATTTCAAGTAAAAATGTACAATGTCAATTAATATTTTAATTTGTAAAGTGCCTTTTACTTTTCAATAATAAAATATTTTACTCTGTGTGAATAGCACTTCCGCTTATGTGAACCCTGTAGGCAGCCATGGTAGGTCCGTGCGACGCTTGCCTCTGGGCAGTCTGTCTAGGAGAGCTGGCGAGGTAAGACACTGTCACATACGCACTACAACTTTTGAGCATTGATGTAGATTTCCATAGCACTTTTAGTATACCAGTTAACTTTAGCTTTGCGTACGTTTGCCAAACATTCTCCAGCATTATACTTCCTCTTAAATAATAATTTGTGCCCTTGCTGCGTTTTCAAAACTTAATCCAGGAGGAGGAGAAAGATGTCTGAGAGGTCACGCGACCCGTGAAACTTGAATCAGGCGCCATCTGCTACTGCTAAAGGTGTTCCAGTGTAATTTCTGTATTATTGCTGTATGCAATTTTAAGGACTTTAATTTCATGTATGTATTATTTAAGGGTATTTTTCATGCCAGATATCGCCAAGTACGTATCTGCACCTTCAATGCATTTTAAGGGCTTATTTGTGTAAAATCATGTACGCCATAATTTATTCAGGGTTCCGTGTAATTTTCACGTAAATTGATGCTTTTTGTGTATGACCACGCAGTCACTTTCATGATTGCTTTTTCCACCATCGGGCATGCTACAAGCCTGTAAATGCTTTAGTCGTAACAGGAATAATTTTCCCAACAGAAATAACATTTTGCCTGAATTTAATTTGCCGTCTCTATGAAGGAATATTGCAATTTCACCTGCACCACATGGTCAACTATGAACTTTATCCAGCAGCATCCGCGCCATCTAAACTTGCTTTCACATATGTGCGTGTTTATTGTGACTACTCATTTCGTGCTCCATCATGTTCCATTGATATTTATATAATTTTGCAATTTGTGTAGTGATATTATTTCCGTCCTAGCCGGCTATGTGTATAGGCCGTCATCACACTAACTGCGTGCTGGAGGGCAAGCCCCGCCAGTCTGCGCTAGTGATGCCAAACAATCACACATGTTTATGTATCATCTGTTGAGTCATCTTGTAATTCTCAAAGTTCTATCTTCAGGGAAAAATTATCAGTTCACCTTAGCAGCTGTCGACTCCCTTCCCTTGTGAAGAATGTGTTTTCAAGCACTATGGTGAAGTCATTTATATAGGCATGCGCTAGAGTAATTGCGGGCTGGGGAGCACCAAAACGGAGTTTGCTAGACACGACCGAGTTTCATTATTAAATTGCTTGGCATGTTATTTGTATGAACGGTATCAATAAAAGCAAGTATCACAGTGTTCCACTCTTTTATTTGTAGTGACAGTGTCCTAGCTACATGTGTTTTCAAGTGTTAAATATTTAGTATTGCAAAGTGTATTGTAAGTATACCCGAGTGAGATGGACACAGAACCCACAGCATCCCTGAGAACCCTCAGTCTCAACAGTGCTGTGATTGGGAAGCACCGCTGGCGCCCATATCATCTGTAAGTAATTTGTGTAATCGTTTGTCTCGCGTCTCTACCGACGGCATCAATTGGCATTCCCAAGTGGGGCCAATGTGTTCATCCGCGTCGCGTCATCCATGAGAAAATGCCGGACACCACGTTAGATCATCCGGAAGAAGGCCTCAGGACTTCCATGTCAGCAACCGCAAATGATATGAACATGCCGGTCGAACGCTCCGTACATTGTGGCAGAATAAGTGAAATTAATTTGCAGAAAATTCATGGGATCAACCACTATGCCAGTGTACGTCTGATACTGCAACTACACCATCAGAGCAACGCCTGAGCATGCGCACCGGATATGATGGGGTGGGAGTAAAGTGGATGCAGTGCCAACAGTGCAAGGAGGACTCGCATTTACTATGCATAGGGCCTGTGGAATTTACCACCTTCCGCGATGGTGTTATAAACTGTGGCGAGTGCCGTAAGACGAATTATACTGAGATAGCGCCACTGCAAACACCAGAGGTGAAACCCATGCCACTGCCAGTAGTCGTTTTGTGCACACCGCAAGGCTTAACCGGTGCCAGATTGCAATGTATTATTGCCAACTTTTGCAGGCCATGACTCCAAAGACCCGGGTAAGACCAGAGGAAAAGTTGAACAGACACCGTGTACATAGAGAAGACTGGACGGAAGTCACCCCCAACCGACTGAGAGGAAATGCAGCCACATGGTGGAATCTAGTTAGATACTATCGTGTGACGTGGGAGGAGTTTTGTGATCGGCAATTGGGAAGGTTTGACACAGATGGAGATGCCATCCAAGCCAAAGTGCTGTTGTACCATGAATAACAACGTGAACGTGAAGGTATAGAAGAGTTCATACAGCATAAGTTAGGCTTGTTCAAACGTTTGCACCCAGGGCAGCCAACACATGGAGTGTTAGAAATCATTGTCGCTCTGACAACACCAGACATTAGGCCATATTTGAGGAGAGCAACCAGAGCGAGTGTAGAGCAATTTACGTGGGAAGCGTGTTTGTATGAGCAGGATGTGCGAGCAGGGCAGGCATACCAATCCCTGAGGCTGAACTTTCACACGTCAACACTTACCGCGATGCTAGATGTTATGCGACCACCGCCAATGTTTACACCCGTGAGACAGAACCGTGATCACAGAAACTTTCACCAAAAAAACCCGGAGTTACCAAGGCAACAGGTCGGGAAACTTAAGTCAGGAGGTTGGTGAAACAGCACCTGCACCGGTTGTAACAATCCGCCTGATGAAGATGCCAAAGTGTTCCTAGTGACTGACGGTACCATGAAAGCTTTAAGGGTTTGTGTTGAACTCGAAGGTAAGAATGTGATCGCCGTCATTGACACTGCTGCAAGCCATAACTTAGTATGCCAAGGTCTAATCCAGGCAATAACTAGAGTGCCGCCGTGACGTCTACAATTCGCCAGCACGCATCAATAAGGTGAGGCGAGAAGTGTCATGCACGTAACAGTAGGGATCTGAGAGCTGCGTACCAAGTGTGATGTTTACATTGTGCCGGACTTATGCAAGGAGATGATTCTGGGACTGCCATGGCTTATTGACAACCAAGCCATAATAGAACCGCATGTAGATCGTCTGCACATGGGGACACATGGCAGGTGGCCCCTATGCACCGTGGGAGCAATGCAGCCAACAATAACTGCAGTGCCGCTTGCCGACTTCGAGCATGAAGTGCCCATCACATATCAACAACGTTTGCAACATCTGCTGGACCAGTATGCCAGTGTGTTCCACTCTGGGGGGAAGCTGCAGTGCACTGACATCACAGAGTATGTGATCATCACAACGCACGAGGACCCGGTGTACTCCAAACCACGAGATCCAGGTATTTTCTTTCTCCGATTCATCAACCAGCAGGTATGTGAAATGCTTAATGACCATGTGATTGAACCTACACAGAGTCTCTACAACTCAAGTATCACACTTGCCCCTAAAAAGGATGCTGAATGGCGATTTTGTGTTAATTTCTGGCCGTTGAACAAAATCACTGTAAACATGCCACCTCCAATAATTAATATGAAGGACACTTTGTCAACATTAGAGCCAGCTACCGTTTTCACCTCACTAGATTTGAAGTTTGGATGTTGGCTAGTGCCTATCGTCCCCAAGACAGATAGAAAACAGCTTTTACCACGCTAAACAGGCGTAGGTTCCAGTTTGTTGCTATGCCATTTGGTTTAAAGTGTGCCCCTGCAATGTTTCAAAACTTAATGGTTAGTTTGCTAGATGGATATATAGGAGACTTTGCGATGGCGTATTTAGATGAGGTACTTGTTTGGTCTAACAGCTGGGAAGAGCACTTGCACTATCTGAGCCTTGTGTTTGAACGGCTCGAACGTTACAAGCTTACGTGAAAAGTGTAAGTTGGGTATGAGTAAGATGGAGTTTTGGGGCACTATGCAACAGGGAACGGACATGAACCAGAACATCAACATGTGCAGGAAATTCAAAACAAACCCACACACAGATCACGTAAATAAGTCAGAAAATTTTTTGGTTTAATTAATTGGTTAAGGGAGTTCGTCCCAAATTTTTCTGTGATTACTGCACCATTAACTGCTTTGTTGTGTGAAAAACGTAAATTTGTATGGACACCTCAAGTTGATCAAGCATTTAAAGAAAATCAAAATTGCTTTTCAGAATTGTAATCCGCTAGTCAGATTCAACCCAGATTTACTCATTGTCGTGCAAACAGATGCTAGTCAGGAAGGCATCGGAGCCGTGTTGTATCAGGAGGGAGTACGTGGGGGAAAAGTACATAATAAACTACCACAGAGCGAAGTTTGGTAAGACAGAACGCAAGTACCATGTCAATGAACAAGAGTGTTTGGCGATTGCACATGCACTGCGAAAGTACCGTCCATACTTGTCAGGGAGACAGTTTACTCTAAAAACTGACAACTGTTGTCTTGTGTGGTTAGAGAGCATGCACGACTGAGTTTCATCATTAAATTGCTTGACACATTATTTGTATGAATGGTATCAATAAAAGCAAGTATCACAGTGTTCCACTCTTCTGTTTCTAGTGACAGTGTCCTAGCCACATGTTTTTTTCAAGTGTTAAATGTTTAGTAAAATTTTAGTATTGCAAAGTGTATCGTAAATACGCTCGGGTGAGGTGGACACGCAAAACTCACAGCATCCCTGAGAACCCTGAGTCCTAACAATGCAGTGATTGGGAAGCACCGCTGGTGCCCATATCATCAGTAAGTAATTTGCGTCGTCGTTCGTCTTGCGTCTCACCCGATGGCATCAAGCATACAAATTAATATTAAATTCCCTGTTCACTACAAATTGTAGAAGATAACTTTATATTTCTGAGAACTTTGTGTTACCGAGTATCTTCTTCTGCCGAGAATTTTTTCTCCTGAGAAATTTTTCTACTGAGAACTTTGTATTGGAGATTTTTACTAACAAGGTTTCACTGTAAGAATGCAACTTTGACACTGCCAACAGAACCACCTGCCAAACTTATTATAGGCCTCGAACATAATTTTCTCATTTTAATTAAATACTGTCTAAGAAATGGACTTTTTTTGGTCCATGTTACAGTCAGTCATCTACTTAAACTCATCTCATTCAGGTGTTCAAAACCAAGGAGTCTGGGGTCGTATCACCTTTTTTATTTTCTTTATATTTCTAAAACCGATATTACACTATACCCTGTTGCTGTACTTGGGCTTGTACAGGCTTCTACAAGGCTTGGTGCATGAGTCAGTATTCCAGCCCGCATATGAGCTGCCATGGAAGGTTCATATTACACGACAGCAGTTTGTGTAATCGCATTTGACACCCTCTGTGATTGCGCAGCGTACTATGTCATTAACTTGCGTTGGCCAATAAAGGAACTAGCTAGCAGCACATTTTAATATTGCTATATTACTGTTGGCATGTACATCAATTCATAGCTTACAGGTGTAGCTTCATTCATTTTATTCAAAATGATGTGAGGTCTCAAGAGTATGAGTGTTATTTTTATTTCTGATGAAAATTATTAACCGTTTGCAAAATGAAATTTTTTCTTTGCATACCACATGTAATATTTTATAATAAAAAAAAGTATCCAACGGAGTTTTGAATTCGTGCCCAAAAGTCACACACTGCATGAGCGCCAAGATTTTACTGCTGTGCTACCACTTAGCATGGAATTTGAGGTTATTAAATATGGGATATATATACACAACTGCTCATATTAGCTTTTTCATAGTGTAGGTAACATTTTAAGTATTTAGAACACTTTTAAATGGTAACTAATGGTTGTCGCCAATGTTATTTGTCTTTGTTGAATTTTAAATCTATTTCAAGTTTAAACCTCACGGATGTATAATCAAGTTGGAAGCATCCTCTTTCGTTTCTTCATCAATTCGTCTCAAGTAATAGCCACGTAGAGTGCCCTACGCTCTGTAACTGCAATGTGATTGACCTGGTACGAAAGCCGGTATGGAAGTTTCCTTTTACCAAACTTGGTACAAAATCTGGTCGTACAATACGGAAAATGCCATAACGGATGCCATACTAGCCGCGGCCACTATGGCAGACCTTGCACAAGGTTTCATGGAATCGGGTATTGTGTAATATCGTCGTAGGGCAATTAAATATATATTTGAATTATTTGCCGATGATGTAAAACTAAGATAACATGTAACTTCGAAAAAGGATGTCAAATTATAATGAATGGACTTATGCCATTTAAAATTTGTGTCAAACAACTTGCATGCTGTTAAACCACCAAAAATATGCAGTCATCAGGAATAAATCCATAGTAAAACAGTAATACAATTTGCTATATGTTATTGTTTTGTCTACAGTGAAATACTGTAGAACTTCTACACCATTCATTTAGCAATTTAAACTAATTATTTTAATTAATATTATTACTTGTTTGGTAACCATACCCAGATCAGAAAGTCTCTAAAACCCCTTAGTATGTTCTAAATTAGAGTATTGTTTCAAAATTTTATTTTTGCTAAAAAGATGTTTCAAAATTAAATGAAAGGCAAGAGAAGATTTATGTACACATCCGAGACAAGTTTCTCAGGAGTAAAATTTATTCCCTTGATAAATTCTATAAAAAATTTAAAGTAAAGCCACTCAAAGTGTGCAGTGATATCTGCAATTCATGGTAAAGTGAGCACTTTAGAAAGCCCTCTCATTTGGAATAATAGTCAGTAAATAAATTTATTTTAGACCTAGTCGCCAACTTCCAAGTGCGGTGGAATATGCACACTGTGTTTATTACTTACATGGCAATATTTATTTCAAAAAGTGATTAAAAGACCAGAAATGGCTGAAAGGAAAAAGTAACCAGGGCCTCAAAAGTGTTCACTTTACCGTGAACAGCGTATATTGTAGAAAGTTTGTTTTATAATAGTGGTGTGCTACATCCGTATTCCTAAGACCATTTGTCCAGCCGAGCACTTCGACATCACTGCAGCGAGGATCCAGACTCTACTTGTGTGCACCAGTACGCATCAAGGCTGTGTAGTGTACGACAATTGCGCTAGTGTAGTTCAGGGTACGCCAGTGCAGTGCAACACATAGCATGCCAGAACTCAAGTCACTCGGAGTGATACACATATGAATAGGACATAAATGCATTGAAAGAGGTTTGTGGCGCATGCCGTGCCACTTGATGTTATTCAGGGTTCATTGTGTAATTTTGCGCAGTGTAACGCCTATGTTTAAGCAGATAAGCTGAGAAAGTAACAGCATGTGTGCAGGAAGTAGTTCCCACGTGGCACGCAAGCCTGCTAACACCTGTTCTCTCACCATGTTGGATCTTCAGTAAGCGTGTAGCATCGGAGAGGGTTGGTTGCGTGTGATCACGTTCCGCGTTTTGCTGCGCCTTGGCGGCATACATTCATTTTGACTTAATCACATATCTTGCAGTAAACTTAAAGTATTTGGAAGAGTTTCTCTTAGCTGCCCAAGACACCACCCTCACTTCCCAAAAGCTTACATTGCAGTGTAACCGCAGACGACTGGTAAAGTTGCCAACCGCATGTAAGTTGCTTCGACTGAAGTGTTAATGAACGAAATAAATACAATGGAGAACTGATCTCAGAGTATTTTATTCCGGTAGCCACAAGGCATGTCAGGTCACGGGCCCTTATAATACCCACCAATTCATTGTAAGTGTTTTCAAGGCTTTTGCAGGGTTAGTGTCATGTTATTTACTATTTGTGAAGTAAGTACGTGTATGGGCGTATTGTCAGCCCAAATAGTCCACAATGTGACGCACGTAAAAGTCTTAAATCATTTTGCCACCAAAAGTGTTCTGATCATGAGGGCATATAACCAGCCGATAGGTTACCGTTTAGCACACTGCAATCATTAATAGTAGAATCACTACAGCAGCATAGGGGCAGAATTACATCATCGATGGAGAATGACGCCCGGGCGTTCATCCCACAGAACCCAGAGAAAATCCGGGAGTCATCGTGCTACAACACCATCATCATTGACGCTGTCCTCGAGTGACATCTGATGCCTAGTCGGGTAAAATCCAACATTTGCAAAACCTCATACCTCACCGCCCCGAAAACCAAACTTAACCCAATTCTGTCAGCCATACAGCGTCAATAGTATAACAACTTCTGAAAGGGATAGCTTAGACATTTTAAGTGCCATATGATTAATTATTCCTTTATGACATACATAATCCACAACCTCAGCAGTACAAAATATACACATGCATTAATAATTTTAATTAATATAATCAACATTTCTGTGGTTTAAGTTATCTCTTAAGTGATATAGCCCTTTCTTCCTTCCTTCTATCTGTAAAGGTCATATATTAAGTGGATAATGTATGTATTTTGGATGTCATAAGATGTTTATTGTTCTATTTGGGTAATGAATGTACTTAATAACCATCTCTGTGTGTGTATAGGTTACTCAACTGTAGGCATAAAATTATTTAGCCTTTGTTCTTGGTTGCTTGCTTGTTGGATATATTGTGGGGTTTATTCTATAAATAGAAATATTTTGAAAGGGCATTGCTGTGGAAATCTATTATGGTAACCCAGGTTTGAACCAGGGTTTGAACCAGGATCATGGCTAGTTTAGTATGCAACTGTGGGATAGTTACTTGGTTGATTCAGCATGTTACTCTTTGTTATTTAAGATCACAGACTTAAAAAGGAGGAGAAATCTGGTTTACCACATAGGGAAACTACATTTTGCCCTTATTTAAGCCTATTTTTTTTATTTATATAAATTTTAAAAAAGTTACCAACTCAACCTTTGTAGTATGCTGGCTCTACATCATTCTCTCCTCTGTAATTGTAACTTTCATGTCTGGTTGTAATGCCTTGTTTGGTTTGTCGCCAGAACCAGCAGCACGTTGCAGGAGTTGCGAAGGGTGCAGCTGTGGAGAAGGTCAAGTCAAAGAGAGCAAAAATGAGTGATGGTGCACGTAACCGGGAGAAGAAGGTTCCTGTTGTTAGTCTCGTGCCAAAATTTGAGCCTGAGTTGAGTAGTGGCAGCGGCAGCGTTATCTGTGATAAAGACAAACCTAGCGTACCTATTGCTGCCGTTTCCTCTGAGCAGACGGTGAGACTCGAAACTTCCGTTACAGAGTCGAGTGGAAGTAATTGTAAATTGGTTTGTGATGAAAATGGTAATGATTCATTATTGACAGCTCAAAGTGGCTTTCCACATCAAAATTTGTATAAAACAAGTTTGTGTGATTCACAGAGCACAGATAAACAACTTCCTAAACATTGTAAAACACTTAACAAATTAACTTCAGGATCTAGTAACGATTTTATAAATTTGTTGGATAGCAAAACTTACTCAGCTGATAGTACAAGCTCTGTTAACTCATTATCAACAAAGAGAAGAAAATCTAGTGATGAGTGTGTAAATAATGCAGATAAAAGATTGTGTAGACAAAATTCATTAAATCTTTGTACAAATTCTTTGGACTCTCCATGCAAAAAACAATCTCAGTATAGCACTTGTGGAAATGACTACAGCATAGGGAGAAATTCTGCTACTTTTCCACCACTACAGGAAGTTAATGCCAACACAGTCTCTTTGTCGCATACTGGTGAGAAATGTGCACCATTATGTAATAATTCGCCATTACCCAACACCTCCAATGTCGACCCTATAAAACCTAATCCGATGGCAAATAAACTTCCAATTCCGAGACTTTCCAACCCAAACAAAAACAAACAGTTAGCCAATGTGATTATCTTCCCTCCAGCAACAGCAGCCACTATTTTACAACAATCTCAGCCACCCCAAAAGAAAAAGTACAAACCCATACAGCCAAAACCACTAGAAGATGAAGCAAAGAAAGAAATGCTTGAGACGAGTTGCGAGACCGTTTCAGGAAAGAGACCAGATGACTTGGCAGCAGGTGTTGCTAACTGTGATAAAGGTATTAGAGTAGATAAGAATGAAAGTACAAATCAATATTCGACTGAAATAAGCCAAGAAAGTTTTAGTGATGCTACAGCAAAGACTGCACACACAATAGAGGCTGTGAAGAATGGTACAAATGAAGAAAGTATTAGGTGTTTAGAAAATGATGCCCTTCTAACAGATTACTTTCATGGTGGAAACAATTCACAAGAGCAGGAAGAGGAACTGATTAAATACTTCCAGCATCAGAACAGTTCCTCAAGTAATGAAGAAGTTGAGGAGGTTTTGAGACAAAATCTGCAGACACCAGAGGAATCGCCCAATGCTGCCAGTAAATGTGATCAACTGTCTCAGCTGCGTTTACTACTTGAGCGTAATTTGAAACCAATCCGATCTCATAGCACAAGTGCTAACAGGTACGCAGACAGAGATGGGAACAAAGTAAATTTCTCGGCACCATCAGCAGCTGTTTCGTCAACACCATCTGTTGATCATACTGGTTCAACTGAAGGAAACTTGCCCAACTCTTGCACAACTAAAGAACTTGTGATGACAGCTTCGAAAAGCCTGTCACTGTTGTCTCGCCGTAGTCAGCAGCACAGTCGTGCTGGTAGCAAGCCGAACCTAACACTGCCGTCTTTAACGTCAACCAACCCCAGCTGTAATTTGGCCACCAGACGTCGGGTCAGTTTCGAAACATCTGTGATGGAGCACGCAGTCCCACAGAGCCCAAACACTCGTAGCTTCACTCCGATTTCTCCTGGACCTTATTCCCCAGTTGCTATTCCCAGAAACTGCAAGTCATCTAGTGCAAATGCCAGCCCCTTTGTGTCACCACGTAATACACCAGTACTTCGTTCCAAACACAACTGCAGTCAAGGTAGTAACTTGCAGCCCTACTCTTATGTTGTTGCTTCTAATGGGCCAAGGTGTAGGCACCCTGTTCCTGCCAAGATCGTCCGCTCAAACTCCGTGAACAGCCATAACATTTCCTCACGCTGCAGACTGTCACATCCGCAAGCCAATACTTTCGCTATCCCGGATAGTTTTCCTTTTGAGTCTACAGGGTTCAAGCAGAATCAGACATCTGCAAAAGTACTGCCTCCAATGTTACCTCTGTCAATATCTGCACCACAGTCGCCAATGCTGCATTACCAGCATTTAAATGTCAGGAACTGTAAAGGTGCAAGTGACATGCTAACAACATATGGTGAAAGCTTGTTGAAAGAAGCAGCAAAGGGCTGTCACGTCACACCGAATGAAGGTCTAGGGAACTGTAATGGTGTTCCCAGCAATGTTGGTGTTATTCCATTGTACCCTGTGGATACGTTATCCCAAGAAGTAAGTCAGATTTTTCAGGATGCCAGTTCAGATCAGAAAAATATTGAAGCGTTGTTGGCTGCTTTACCCAGTTCGTCCCAAATGTCGTACCGCTCCCAGTCTGTGCCGCTGCACAGAATGATGTCCGGCAGCTCACTTGTATCACCCCAGTTCACCCAGTCATCCCCGTTGTACCCTGGGCAACAGCAGACATTCACTTTCAACAGCTTGAGTTCTGCAACGAGTTCTGTGGCTCCCACCCCTGTCCCAAGTGAGTTCATGGACTTCACGGGTCTAGGAGAAACAGAGGCTGAAAGTGAAGAAACGGAGGGCATAAACACTGAAAGTTTGGCTCAGATTCTCAATATTCTGAACAGTTCAACCGTGCAGAAAGTTGTTGATAGTGCCAGTCTCACGATAGGAGTTGGCGAAGATGTGGAAGGTGAAAATTTTGCACTGCACAATCAGCAAAGAAATTCGTATTCTTCGAGGTCTTATCCAAACACACCTGTCCCTTACAAGAACTCTTCTAATCGTGACCCTTTGGTTTCATCTTTCAACTTAAATCTCGATGATAACTTTGGCATGATGTCTCGTTCTTATCCATCTACACCTTTGCTTAATGGTTCTTTCATGAGTGGTGATGAGATTGGACCTTACCAGAATGTAACTGAAGGTACTGGATCAAACTTATTAAACACGCAACATGAACACGGAGGACTACCCACCAGTTCAGGAAGACGAAATGCCAACTTGATGTCCTCGTTCTGTGTAGATGAACTGCAGTTGGACACACTGGATGATTTCCAGGCTTGTGATCCCTTGTCACAGTTGGTGCGTGAAGTTCAACATGTTGGTGAACAGACAGATGCAGATTAGTCACAGATGTAGGTTTATAAGGCTGCAGGCCTAATTCTTTACTTTCGTCATTGGAAGTGATATAATTTGTATTTTTTACAATGTGTTTTGTTTGTGATAGAGATTTTATAAAAATGAATATTTTGTCTAGTAGAGTAGTTATACTCTTTGCAAATTGTAATTAGCTGTGATTGTAAACACAATCTATAAATAATTTCTTAACAAAAATTTTTAAAGAACCCAGACTCTAGCTGTTTGTATATTTGAATGAAAAGTACTAATATTTGCACCAAGTTGGGGATATTTTTATCAAACAAAGTTTTAAAATACAAATTTGGAAAGAATTTTTAATATGAAAGGCAGCTTTCAATAACTTTTGACTTCAAAATATTGTTCAAATTTAATTGTTAAATTCTGTTTGGATTTTGGTAGAGAATTATGGGTTTGAAAGGTAGGTTTTGTTTTGTTGCAGTGATATAGTAATTTTATTTCCCATTTTTAGGTACATTCTTAATTGGCAAATTTTTCATGTATGGAAGTCCATGAAGTTGATGTATAGTGTGGATTTTTTTCATACTTATTTAAAGACGTATGTTTTAAATGTGTGCAGATTGTGTGGCACCTAATGTATTTCATATTTCCATTATGTGTGTAAATAGTGCAGCAATATATATGTGATGTATGTAAATGGTTGAGAGTACAACATATTTTTATGTCTATAGCAGATATTTAAAATAAGAAGCCACGTTATTTGTTTCAAAAAATGTAGTTTCGAATTTCCAAGTTGTGAAACATAACATGTCTCACATTTAACATCTTAAGGATTCTAATGTGATATATTTGCCTGGTTCTGCTTTCAGCATAGAATTCACGTAGTCAACAAAGCTTGATAAAATTAGAAATTATCAAACGTTAAAAATTGATATAGATACTAGGTATGCGCGGAAAGTTCCCAGACTTTGTTAATAAAAAATTCTACAGTAATTAACTGAATTTTGGTTGCTGTTGCCTTCAAAGTGATATCTTTGGAATTATGCACATTATAAATTCAAAAGTTTTTTCATGCCTAAATATAACTAGGAAGTGTATATTCAGTATGCTGTCGAGTGCCTCCAGAGGGGGGATAATGGACATGATCTCCCCTTTAAAACTGAAAGTCTAGATCCACTCCTTGTCCATTCACTTTTCATTTATGAAGTGAAGCAAAGCAAAATTTTAGGCAGCTAGGCCTAGCAAGTTGAATGGGGGTATAGGCAGTGATAATCGTATTGTTCATTAAAGACTGGTAGAGTTTCTCATAAATGTGTAGACGAGCATGGCGTCATAATGGAGGTGCCAGTTTTGGTTTCGCTAAAGTTCTTGCCTTTTCTAGAGCACATTTGTTTTAAACCTCCACAAAATGTCATAAGTGTGATTTTCCTTGTGGTTTTAGAGAGAAAAATTATATGTATGTGTGTGTCTATATACATATATATAATCTGTGTGCGCGTGCGTGCATGTGTAGGGGTGGGTATGTGTGTGTGGTGTATATATATATATATATATATATATATATATATATTTTTTTTCTTGACGTCGAAAATGACTAGGACCATGCTATTCGTAACTCCAAACTTCTTGTCAGCTGGCTTAGAGCAAACTTGTCACCAATGTAACGTGTGTTCAAATGCAAACTTCTAACAACTGGTTTATGTGTTGTATTCTGATTCATAGTAGTTGCTGACAGTGTATGATTATAGAAAATGTACATTTTACAAGTTGTTTGATATTTTTGTGCTTAATTTTCATTGTGTAAAAAGTCAGGAACAGATTTATATTTCGTCAATTAGTTTTTGCCTTTTTACAAGCAGGAAATAAGACACGCTGAATATTAAATACAAAAAAAATATTAAACAACTAGTAAATTTTCTATAATCAGACATTTTCAGTAGTACTGTACCTCTAAAACTGAAATTATAAAATGCAAATGTAGAATTTCTGCATAATAGTAATAGGTGAAGCCGAGCCTTAAGGCGATCGTCTGCCTGATGCTTGAATTGCGTATGAGTATGTTAGAAATTTTTTTTTTGGCTTGACTATTAAATGTGACCCTAATAAGTTTACTAGAAATCTGCGAGTACTTAAAAATCAAGCTTGAGTAAAATACCTGCTAGCGACTCAAGCAAACAACGTTCCAAAATGGGAGCTTTATCAATGTTAGATCATTCAGTCGGCAACTGATGAAACTGTGTTTTACCATTAACAAAGAAAATGCAGTACACTCCCGCTTAATCGTGCTTCGCTTAGCCGGTTTTCTGCTTATTGGTGCGGTGGTCAGGCAATGCTGTAAAGTGTGGCGTTTAACAAGCAGCGTTACGTCTATCGCTGTGCCGCGTGAGCTGATGTTTATTTCTTTAAACTGTCAGCCTGTCACAGAGACCTGCGTGAGACATCCATTTCCGTCCATTGAAGCACTCCAGACTCTATGACTCATCTCAGGCCGTGTCCGAAATGGCAGACTTTGTTGACAAAATGATCACTTGACCAGATTTTGTTTACAAAAATGGTGACTTTTTGGTGATTCGGTATTTCATATTTTCGATGTAATAGAGATAATGTTAGCAAAAATACAAAATTAGCACATGCAGGAATGTTTTATAAAACAAATAATTGTTCATAAAATACACTAGGCATGTTTTAAAAAGCAGGTAACTTAACTGTTGTGCTTTGCTTATATATTCCGTAACAAATTTTTTTGAAGTTGTAATCACATGATGTATTATTTTCTTATTAACATATGTGCAGCATTCCAGTGATGATTGTAGTAATATTTTTCACTGTTAATGTAAAGATGTGTCACTGCAAGTGCTAAACAAGTGACTGTCGACAACTCCTGAAGTGAAACTTCTGAAATTACAAATTACTCAATAACGAATTCGCCAATTCGGTTTCGGACACTGCCTCAGTTATCTCCCCCCAGCACAGGAAGAAACAAGTCTTTCCAGGTTATTGATCGCAGGCCGGGGTCATTGTTATCTAGTTTTCGCAACGTCATTAAAGCGTAAAAGGACAGTTTGAACTATCGTGGAAAAGTTAGAAATAATAAAACAATTTTAGCATGGTGTGTTACAAACAAAAACATCAATTCCGGTGCTAAACAAAGGAAAATTAAAGCCTTTTTCAAGAAATCAAGGTTTACCTTTTCTTACTTTTTATTTCATATCGTGTTTAAATGCTAACAAAAAAACCTAAACATTTCAGAGATTTTAAACTTTTGCGTTTGTTTGTATTGTAAGGGTTATATTTTAAGTGGGGACTGTACTGTATTTTTTAAATGCCAGGTTGCCTCATTTAAAGTCCCGTTATAGTCTAGTCTTTATTGCATTGCATTCTAAACTTTCAACTAACTTTGCCATCAAAGAACGTGTCTGAGTGACGCACATTGAGAAAGTGACACACACACACACAACTACGGACCCTGTTTAACTATTGCTCTGGGTCGCCCGCCCAACGTGCTCGCCTGGTGCCGGCAAAAGGCTGTGAATTAACTACACTCGGGGCAACATAAATATCAGTTAAAGTAGCGGGCACTTTAAATCCTGCACATACAGTGCGTGATTTGTGTTTACTTTGAAATTTATAATAGCTACTGTGTTTTATTACGAATTTTGGTGCCAATATCACTGTTCCATTAATAGTAAAATGTGTAAATTCAATTACCCGGGTTTTTTTAATACAAATTTGCTTATTCGTGTTATCTCTGGCCCCGATTAACACGGTTAGTCGGGAGTTTACTGTAACACATTATTTATTGATGAAGCATAAATATTTATAATGTAGACGTATTCTGATAAAAGGATGCTTCAGATCTAGAGGTATGAATACTGATTAACAGCAAAACTAGTCTAAAATTGGGCTGTAAAGCCATCTAAGATACAGCATCTGATCAGACAGTTTGTTAAATGTTTGCTAGAAAAGAAGACTTTGTGAAACAATATTTTAAAAGGAATATATAAAAGTACAGGAATCCAAGTACTCACAGGCTAGTACTTGTCGATAGGCACACACACACAAAGTAGGACGACATATTTTTTTCCACGCGGTTGCGCAATCGCTACGGTTCGCTGGCTATGCCAGTTTCATCAGGCAGCGAGTTGTAGGATACCGCAGTATGGTGGGAGGGTGCTGTTTGTAGTAAACCTAGTGGCCAGGTGGCGAACTAGGGTGGGGCGGGAAAATTGAAAAATTGCGGGTATATCAGATTAGTGTGGTAAGGAGCTGTGATTATCTTATATTGAGGCCAGGCGGCTGCCTGGATTTTGTTATAAATTGGTGAGCTAATTCCCCGCATCTGAGTTCTGAGCTATTGCTTGATGGTGGTAAGGCTCTCACAGCTCTGGTATTCTAGCATTGATATCACAATGGTGAGGAAACAAAAATTGTTGCAGATACAGTCGTCATATAAACTAAAGTATAATTGTGAGTGGAGAAAAGAATTAACATGGTTTATACAAATTTGGATTGCATGTAATCATACAGCCAGGAACAGAAATATGTAGATAACTGTATACCCACGCCAGTGAATATTTAAGCAAAATATTTTGGACACACCATTGAAGCAATGGCATATGTCCAAAATATTTCTCTTAATTATCCACCTCCATTATAAAAATCTTTCAAACAAATGCATCAGTGAAATTGACACACGTCACTTTGGGTGCTAGTGTCGCCACTTTGAAAAAAAAATCTAAAGTTTGGATTTGAATTTTTCTCGTGTGTTAAAAATCCGTAAAAATGGATAAAATCCGTTAAAACAGCAGGCCTGCTCTAGTACAACCTGACATATTTCTGATATCTTGCTGTCAAAAATGTTCTTATTTCGAAGTCTAGATAGAAAAATGACAAAAGTGCATTCCCCCAAATAATATTCTTACAAAACTCTTTTAAAAAAATTTTGCCTAAGCAGTGAATTACCTTGCATTTATTTCTGACATATGTTATAGGTTTTAAGTTTGTAGTATTCATTAATATTGCCGGTTGCGAAAACGTCTACTGGCTGTGACTAACAAGTCCGCCTCATGATCTCACAGACACTGCCGGCCTTGAAGCTGGATGAAAGTTACAATGATATAGTATACTATTTTTGCAATTTTACACTCTGTGTATTTCAAGATGAAATGTTAGAAAATATGATCGCAGTAGTTTACATTTCACTTTTTTCTATAGTTTCTGAAACAATGAGAGCTGTAAAGCTGTTAGTAATATGAGACTGTTTTATTGTTTCACTAATGACCAGGCTAAATATTTGACTGGTATTAAAATTATTCATGCACCGCAAGTATATTAAACTACAGTTCTCTTTGGATACATTTAAGTCTCAGATGGCATAAATTACAGGTGGTTTTTTCCCCCCTGCATTTTGCAAAATTCTGTAATTTAAAAAATAAGATAAAAAAAACCTTAAATTTACGTTATGTAGTGGACCAAATGTTTGTTTAAAAACTGCAAAATTGAAATGGTGTAATAAAAAGGATGAACACATTTTTTTTTTGCGTACAACAGTTGAAATAATAAATCAATATTTTTTCATTGGGCAAAGGCTTGATTCATGGTTATGAAAATACATGGTGTTTTGATATGTCTGGGGACTAACCAGTGGATTTAACATTGCTCTTGTGGAAATACTGTACTTCTATAAAGTTTTTTTTCTGTAAAGTTGCAGATTCCAGGAACGTAGAACAGTTTTATTGTTGTGACTGTGTATTTGTTTGTCACCTTATTGCACAATTCCCTGAAAATTAAATAGATAAAAATGTAACTTGAAGTGACAGTCTTTTAGTATCTTTAGAGTTAAAATCCAGAATTGGTGATGTAAGAAATCCTTGCACGTGAAGCTAGATCAAAAGTTAGTGATAAAAATTTCTATCTAAAATGATGACTTCTGCTTATTCTTGGGAACAGTTTGATACATTTTTAAGCTCTTTGTCTTGAAGAAATATTCTGCATATTTAAGTCTATAAAAATTGTGTTTGCTATAGTTAATTAAAAATAATGTTTATATAATCTAAATTGTGAATGGTTGAGATAAGTTGTACTGAAATTGACTAAATTTTGTAATTTAGCACATCCCATTGTAATTTACTAAATAATGCTTTTGGCCCTGTCATGTTACCATTTGTTTAAAGTTGAAATTTTTATTTATTTAAATATGTTATATATATTGTTCCATTATTAATTTTCAACCAAGCAAATAGTTCACTTCATGAATAAATCTTGGCTTCAGATATACTATTTTTTTTTTAGATTTGGATTGTACATGAGAGCAGACAAAATTAGTTTGAGAGTTTAAGTTTTCAGCTTATTTGGAAAAAATCTGCTCGTTTGAATCCCAAGCATTACTTAGTTATTTCATATGCTTTGGTGAGTAAAAATTTATAATTTGTTTTTCCCCAAAAAATGTTACAGGGTCAAGAGTTTCATATTTTTGTAATAATTGTTGCCAAGTTGTATCACGTTACGTAATTGATCATGTGCTCTAGAATATGGTGTGTTGTGATATGCTAAAATGTCAGTAGCTGTACAGATTTATGCTCATCAATTATTTAAAGCATAATAATTTTTCAGTTAATTTCAGTATGAAAGTAGTTTGTTCCTGTAGTTTTATTTCACCAAACTGGGGCTCTATTCTAAGTTTTTCGAGAAGCAGCTCCCGATTATGAAATAACGATTTTGGTAGTATTTCCGGTGTTTGGTATTCTAAGTTAGCGATGACTTCTCAATTCTCATGAGAAAATGATCAAGGGCGCTCAATAGCTAATGTGTTGTCGAAAGCTGCTTTCCCAATATGAAATTTGGTTCCAACATGACAGATGAGAGGCAAGGAGGCCATATTTATTGCAAATGAGCATAAACTTTATGGTTCCGTCCTCCTTAAACGTAGTACCTAACTCATAAAAGGTTATAATGCATTTGGAACGTTATTATAAGCATTTCACTGTATCAGTACATGCTTGGAAGTGCTATGTATATTATATTCATTTCTTTAGAGTATGATTGCTAAGTGTACAGATGATCATGTGGTTATGTTGTGTGGCTGCTAGTGCGCAGCAAAATGTGTTTTTGGTTCGGGGCTCAGCTGTCAAATATTTCTTACTTCTCATAAAAATATAGAAAACCATTTTATTCTTACGTGCAATAATCAAATTAATTAAATTGGCAGCTTTTATCATTCTATGAATAAATATATAGGCTACACAGTTATTTTTGTACGAAGCACTTTACTTCACTAGTGGTAATGGAAATTCGTATGTTCTTCACCAAAAAATCGAATTGTTTTTATTATTTAAAATTGGTTGTTTAGGCTTAATGCAATTTTGTAGGCAAACTTTACGATTGTATTTATTAAAACAACGTTTTATGTTATGGTGTAGAAATTATATCTGTGAAAGAACATTTTTTAGTAAGTTTGGGTATCTGTTGTGTGTTATCAAGTTTTACCAATCAATCAGTGCAGTAACACTTGCACACATAAAAAAACACTAGGAACTAACAACATACACAAGACACTTCAAATTG
This sequence comes from Dryococelus australis, assembly GCA_029891345.1. Classification (NCBI taxonomy): domain Eukaryota; kingdom Metazoa; phylum Arthropoda; class Insecta; order Phasmatodea; family Phasmatidae; genus Dryococelus; species Dryococelus australis. The sequence continues at coordinate 88,953,794 of CM057005.1, read as the reverse complement.
AGTAATGATTGATTTTATTTTGCATGATGATGATATCATTGGATGAAAAAGGACATACCATATATTGCAATCATATTGTAAAAAGTGAAATTACTGAAACACAATCAATATTCATGTTTTCATATACTTTTTAGGTTCAACTTATTTAAATTCTTACTTTAAATACCATCTATTCACAGTATATAAGAAGAATTAATTATTTGATTTATGAACTATCTTCTTATAGAGGCGAATTGCAGATCACTATGTTGATTTTAAAATGAAGTACTATTTAATCAAATAATCCAGGGTAGTAATTGGTAAATCATAAATTCTCTGATCCTGACCACTGGTTAAATGTTCATGAAAAAGATGTAAAATTTCAGAAAGAAAAAAAAAAACGATTTAAAATTCCCAGTTCAATTTTCAGGCAAATAATTGAAACCAAAATAAGTAGATTCTTCCTTTTATACGGCTTGGCATCAGACATAGGCGTTATCCCTGGCATCAGCTGTGTTTTGAAGATTTTATCACCAAAAAATTAATTCAGGTGCTATTGGACTTGTTCTCTGCTTGCCCGTGCACAATTACATACTTGCATGTCTCTCCAAACGTGCCTGCCATTAGAATGGAGCTGATTATTAATAAAATAATCTGAAATCAGCTACACCCTAACAAAATGCATCTGCTCATAATAAAAGCCGGAAGGAGAGTCCTTCTTTAACTATAAGGCTTTTAAAATCAGGTATCATAGTCGGAAATTGCAGATTAAATTGGTGATTAACATGACAAATATGAGAAAAGTAAAGAATTTACCCCACCACCGCTTAGGCCTATCTGCACTGAAAAGTACAATAAACAGAAACAGCTGTGTTTTACAGTATCTATATGGAGAAATAAGACTATAATCAAAAATCTATGAAGTTTTAGTATGCATAAAACTGATTATCAGAAATGTAAAGAAAAAAATGTAAATATTACTTCTTAAATACCTGGGAGTTGGTCCTAATGCTTACAAACCAAACTCAAGGAAAAATAAAAATGAAATAAAATATATTTAGAATTATAACCCAAAACATTATTGTTACTATGTAAACAAAATAATAATCCTTACTTTGGTAAACATAGTGTAGTATCACTATATAAATATCTTCTTCGGTATATTTCTTTAAATACATCACTGTGAAATTTATTTAGCTGGACTGTTGGATGGGACTACTTATGTAACTAACTATCTCGACTTTTAACTGTCGTTTTTATACGTGAAACAGTATGCTCCTGTAAAACAATGTTTTCAACTGCCAACCTGCGTTTACAATAGTCTAACCATACGAAGAGATAGTAGCCATGTCGAGAAATTTCACTCTAAATATTTTGTATTATGCATCGGTAAATGGAATATTACTTGTTTTATATAAGATAAGATATAAATAATAAATATATGTATGGGCACTTTTCTGCATTAACTAACCACTTAAAATGCACATTACCCGCCTGTTGCAGAGGAAGTGAGATCTCGAAGTGATAGTGTGCTTAGAATAACTATTTGGCCATATTTTGCTCCCGATCTTTTCAAACTGTCTCTCTCGATCGGCAGAAGCGCTAACTGTCGAGATCGACATTGAGATCTTCCCATAGACTACCCAAGAAACTTAGAATAGAGTCCATAAAATGCCAGATCCTCGCTGCATTTGTTAGTACCCTACATATTTGGATTTGAAATACTTGGCTCACTTCTTCCTTTGGTCGTACCATTTTTTCTGTATTTACTTAAGTGGTTGTCATGTTATAATTTTATTGTTTTATTGTTAGGAACTTATGTTACCACATTATCAGTATATTACCAAGTACATAAGCATGCCTAAAACAAAACTCTTCAATCTTTACTACGGTGTTGAAGATTTGTCAGTTCTAAAGTCTTCTTTTCGCAGAAAAAATAATGTGTATTAATCAGGAAAACTGAAAAGAGTCAAATTACTCATGTGCAGATAGACAAGGTGCACTATTATTCAACATATTAAGCAAGAAAACTATTTAGTGGGAACTCCTTAACAGAGTTTCACTGTAATTAAACTGATAATTTTTGGCTAATTTCCTCTTCCAGTCAATACACAGTGTTATAGAGTACAAGTAGTTTAGCACTTCACATGTTGTGCCAGTCTTACCAAACACTTTTTAAGTTCTTAATAGCTATGACTCAGAGCATACTTGCAGTAATTGACAATTGTTTCATTGTTAGTAAAACTAATATAAATGTTTATTGCATAATTAAATAAAAATTATAATTACTAATCTTCCACTTCATAAGAACTGTTAGTCTCCCACAGTAAACAACAGGCAAGTTAATCAAATATTAGTTAAACTTACAGAAATTCTTTTTTATAAACATACAAACATAACTGTGTCATTTATTGCAGAAAATTACTGTAGGTGTGTATTAAGTAATTTTCAATTGAAAACAGTAGTTTACACTGCGGATCATGTAAGTACGAAATGCTTTTTTATTGGCTTGATGTAACTTTATGGGAAGACTAGGTTTTTTTGACAGAAAAGGAATAGAAAATATAAGAGGTCGTGTACAATTTGCGGTCGTCTTCAAATCAAAACCTAGGACCACAAATATCATAAATGTGTGACACTGTTAGTTCAGTATCTAAATTTGTGTTACATGCACAACATTGCTACGGGCCTCTATTCATAATTTTTTACTCAGGAAGCAGTTAATCCTCCAAAATTGGCATGCCACGAAACAGAGGAGTTAAACAAATGCTTTTCGTGCTTCAATACATGTGTCCTATGGTTGGACATATTTTTGTAGTGCTGAGACTGTACCTGTCAACTCTGATGAGGGTCCCCTTAACTGATGTCACCCAGAGACATAAACAGCTTGAGTAGTAGGGGTAGATGCAGTAGTAGGAACAGGCTGGTTCTAATTCACTTGGCGAATGACATGGTGGAGATGAGCAAAAAAAAAGATTTTACAGATTAATGGCTAATCCTATTAATTTGCAAATGGCTGCAAAGAGGAAGCACTTTGCTGGGAAGCAAAATGGTTCAAGTCACGAATATAACACCCACAAGAATTTTTACAGTGTAAGAAAAATGCTGCTACCATACAGCCAGGTTAGATACACCTATTTCATTGTGATTAGCTTTTCTTTAAAAGTAAATAAAATATATAATATAATTCATATAATAGCATTTCTTCTTGAAGGGTTTGTCATAAATTCATGCAAAAATACTTTCAACCTAAATAATTTTTTCAGCACTTCACAGAGGTAGTATTCAATTCAGTTTTAAATATTTTCCCCTCAAAAATATTTTCTTTTAGGAAGGGGGGGGGGGGGTCTTAAATTCAGGGTCGTCTTCCTTTCGGGTAAATACGGTATTGTATACAATCTCTAATGAGTTGTTATAGTGTACTTCTGATACGTACATCTTCTCTTTTTTGTTGCATGATTTTTCTATCCTTTACACAACGTGTAATTTAGATTTTGTTCACACCAAAATTAAATTTATAATAGAAATAAAAGTGTTATACGAGAGGTGCCTAAAGGCATGCTCTCTCCCAAATTGGTGATATTTCACCACTGCTGCTGGAGGTAGTTTGGAGAAATTCTTAGAAATTATCGGCCTTCCATCATTTTCCAGAACACATCTTTGCATTTTAAGAAATTCTGTGTTTAAACTTTCAGCACCTCAAAAATATTACGTCTCGTAATGTATGTGTACCGATAAGAAAACATATTACATGGACTTTCTTAATGCATGAGTAGTTGAAGAGGTTAGTTTTACTACAGGTGAGATCAGGTTGTAGTATTGCACAGTCTTATGTATTTTCTGCTATGCACTATTGGCATGAGTATATGTGCAGGGGCCCTATTCCCTAACTTTTTACTGTCTTTATATAGAAGACATTTACAGCTTAATATCTTTGAGGCGAAATGTGTAACTCAATGTGTCTCCGTGATGTTCTTTTGAATGCATTGTAACTGTCTTTATATAAAGATTGGTCAACAGGGTGTCTCTGACAGAAAGTGGAATGAAAAGGGCCGACGTATTGAGGTTTATTTTACAAATACATCTTACAGAAAAAAGGTGTCAAAATGCTATAAACATGAGAAATATTATATTGTTATATTTTGCACAAATAAACGGTGTCTGAGAAACACATTTGACATGTGCCCAAGGAGAGTGAAACTAAAACAAATATTTATTGGGGGTAGTCCTGTCAAAGATTGACTTAAGACGTTTGGGATTGAAAGTTACGGTGACACTAGTCGCATAACGCTCGAGGTAGGAAGATGACTTCTTAGTCATTTAAATTGTTTTAACTTGTGACACCAGAATCACGACATACATTAAGTGCCTTTTAATGTTTCACTGTCGCACGCCCAGTGTATAGGACAGTCTGGTGGCCTGTCGAAGAAGTACAAAGTCTAGAACCGCTGTCACTACCCTATGGGCTGGCTGACCCTTGATCACACTTTTACCTGGTTGTAAGCTGGTCTTGTGCTGTTGTGGCCTTGGCTGGAGACTCTCTCCCTGGTGTGGCAAAGGATTGTGGTCGCCTTGGTTTGCTCGGAGATGAAGTGTTTTGGCTTTGCGCCCCTTAGGAAGACCTCGACCAACAGGGTGCAGGGTGCCTTTGAGCTTGATTAAGGATGGAAATTAAGGTGTTGGGAGCTCTGAGGGATGAGACTTCTCAGTAGGGTGGGTGGTATGAACTCTACCCTGCTTGGTGGAAGTGCAAAAGTACAACGGTGGACTTAGGGTTGCAAGGTAAGCTGGTGTCCGAGGTGCAAGCTGCCCTTCTTAACTTTGTTTACCTCCCTTCCGGATTTATGGTGTGGGGAAAGTAAGGGTGCTAACTATTGCAGTTCCCCAATGTGTACTTTTGAATATTCGCAGCTGTAAGGCAGGAGCAGCACCCTTTGCTCCTTTCGTCCGACCCTGTGGAGAGTGGTGGACAGAGTGTTAGATAGTGCTCCAGCTGATTGACAGGAATTACCCAGGTGTTGTTTCCACAAGGGGCCAGATGGTTAGAGTTAATTACAGCTCCTTTCCGGCCCTATTGAGAGAGGTGGTGGAGTATTGAATAACTTGAATCACTGATTCACCTGGTGGTTGGAGTTGCTAGTGATATAGCCTCTACAGAAGTCTACTAGGCTGCAGAGCTCAGGTGGCCACTTAATGTGTGTATTTCGATTAGTGCCTGGTTGCCGGCTTCACTTCAGTGGGCTGAAACTATGTAGGGAAACGACAGTGACACACAAGAAATGAGTACCCAGAGAATAGTTGGAATTCACAGGTTTATTCCTGGGAGGAATAAACCCTGTGTCATGTACTACCTCCTATAAAACGAGAGTTGCGGAAGTTTAAACTACAGCTTTAATGGTGGTGGTCCTGAAGGGACAATGGTATTTACGTGTGTTGACAACTTCTTTGGGGGTTGGCTCTGGAGGGTGTTGAAGACGTAGAACGTCTGGTAGATCTAGAAGACCTGGATTGCAGTAGAGTACCGCAACACACGAGGTGGTGGAACGAGCTACTGTTGATGGTTCCTTCTGCACCAGGAGCGTGGTGAAGGAACAGAATAGACTGGCGAATAAGGGTCATATACTGGTATTTATACTGGCCGGCTTGTCCTATGTTTGTTGGTTAGGGTGGGGGGAGGGGGGGGGGTGACGTCACCAGCCGGCCGTAACTTTCAGCTTAGGCGGCACGAGTCAGCGCTTCTCTTAGTGTTGTAATCATGGTGCAATCCCTTGGCATGCTATGGTATTGCATAACATCCTCTCGGTGGCTTAGTGGTCAGCTCATTTCAGCTTGTAGAAAAGTGTATTATTTTATAGTGAGGTGAACAGTACAATTTATCGGCATCTGTAACAGCCCTCGTACAAGGAGTGTATCCTGAAGTCACAGCTGGAATACTTCTACTGTTTGTACGACCCTGTTGGTAGCAATATTTAGGTTCGCACTGATGAGGCAAAATTGTATTAGTAGTTGGAAAAAGATATCACGCATCAACCTGTTGTTCTGAAAGAACAGAAATGGTGGACAACTACTAGAGGTGTAGTGTCAACAATGCAGTCACCATCCGGTGGGCAGATGTGATTCTGAAGGGACTTGGTCGTGACCGTTACTAGTTCTGGGGTCTATACCAGTGGGTGGTAAGGAAGGAGCAGAAGTCTTAAGGAGCCGCTGGAGGGCCCAGTCTCCCATAAGCTGTTGGAGTCTACAGTGCCTGGAGAAGGCTTCTGGTCAGGATGTCTTTGCTGGTAGTCAAATTCCGGCCCAAGAACAGTGGAATCTGCGGGTGTACCAGCAAACGCAAACTGCCGATGGCTGCCTCCAGCCCTGTACGAGAGCAGTGGAGCAGAGACTGCCTTCTGCTGGATGTGCCAGCCCTTTTATACTAATCTCGTACAGGTTTTCAGAAGTCAGGGGTGCTGGAGGCGATAGCCTCGGCCGCAGGAGTATGGATTTTAAAAGTGCCGAGGCTGCGATATCGTCCCTTCTCTTCGGCCACAAGGTGCTGGTAAAATGTAAAATGTGTGCTGCCCTCCCATGGTATACCGTGGAACTACGTGGCCTTGATTGGAGGGAGCAACGTCTATCAGGCAGTACAATCTCACTTCGGAGGGTGTTGGCGTAATGGCTTCTCGGAGAATCTTGGCGAACATTACAAGCTGGCATGTGTCTTGTCATTGCTTCCAACATTGCGCCAGTGTACCCTGTATGCATGTGATCAGCCTCTTCAAACTGTTTGGGAGTCGGACTTGCCCAAAGGGTTGAACCTTGCATCCAAGATGGGGTGAAGTCGAATGCGCATCAAAGTTGCATAAATGCATCATATTTAAGGAGTATATTTTATAATTCACTTCTGACACTTTCGCTTTAACGTAGCTACAAAGTGACGGGTTCAGCCACGGGTCAGTGCTACTATCTTGTGATGCTCAAAATGAACTAGTACCACCTGAAATCTTGTATCCATAGAAATAAGTATTTTATTTTAAAAGTTTTAGATTTTCGAAACTGTATTGAAAAATAAATTTTACTTATAGTAGTTAAAATTTCACTGTAATAACATTTGACACAAAGCATTCTGTAAAACGGAAAAAATATAATTCAAGTAGCAGATAGTTGATTTCAGAACACAGCCCCACAGCATTGCCAAATGTACATCTTTGCAATATAGATATGGCTTACAGAATACTACATAAAGATGGTAATGAGTTACTAGCATTATGGCCCTCTTTGTGATAAAGATGACCATGTTTACTGTATTTAAGCAAGCTCAAGTTAGAGAATAAGGTCCGAGAAGAGAACTTCCGAGATACCTAGTTTCAACTGCGTTAACCGGAACCATTTTAAGGAAAATTTTTATAAATCTCTAAAAGTAAGAGTACTTAAAATTTATGTAGTTATAAGCACCTGGAAAACATTTTTACTTTTTGTTCTACACATAGTAGAAAGTGTTGTTTTAAAATATAAATCATTAGTTTTGTTCCTCAAACTACAGTACACTCCCGCGTAATCGTGCTTCGCTTAACCGGCTTTCGGCTTATCGATGTGGCGGTCAGGTGATGCTGTAAAGTGTGGCGTTTAACAAGCAGTGGTACGTTACGTCTATCGCTATGCCGCGTGAGCTGATGTTTATTTCTTTAAACTGTCAGCCTGTCACAGAAACCTGCGTGAGACATCCAGTTCCGTCCATTGAAGCGCGTCGGACTCTGACTCATCTCAGGCCGTGTCCGAAATGGCAGATTGGTTGACAAAATGATCACGTGACCTGATTTTGTACACACAAATGGTGAAGTTGTTTGGTAATTTGGTATTTCATATTTTCTATCTAGCAGTGGATGTTAGCAAAAATACAAAATTAACACATGCGGGAATGCTTTATAAAACAAATAATTGTTCATAAAATACACTAGGCATGTTTTAAAAAGCAGGTTACTGTTGTACTTTGTTTATATATTTCGCAACAAATTTTTTTGAAGTAGTTATCACATAACTTTTCTTATTTATCAATGTATGCGCAGCATTCCAGTGATGATTGTAGAAATATTTTCACAAAAATGTGTCACTGCGAGTGCTAAACAAGTTACTGTCGACAACTCCTGAAGTGAAGCTTCCGAATTGACAAATTACAAAATAACCAATTCGTCATTTCGGTTTTGGACGCAGTCTCAGTTATCCCCCCCAGCGCAGGAAGAAACCAGTCTTTCCAGTTTATCGATCGCCGACGCCATTGTTCACTCGTTTTCACAACGTCAATAAACTGTAAAAGGACAGTTTAAACTATTGCGGAAAAGTTAGAAATAATAAAACAATTTGAGCATGGTGTGTTACAGACAAAAGTATCAATTCCTATGCCAAACAATAGAAAATTGAAGCCTTTTTCAAGTGTTTAAATGTTAACAAAAAACTAAACATTTCAGAAATTTTAAACTTTTGTGTGTTTGTAAGTCAATAAAATTTTAATAAGCTTTTGTATTGTAAGGGTAATTTTTTTAAAATAGGGGTGGTACTGTAGTGTTTAAATGCCAGGTTGCCTCATTTAAAGTCCGGTTATAGTCTAATCTTTATTGTATCACATTCTAAACTGTCAACTAACTCTGCCATGTAAAGGATGGGTTTGAGTGACGCACAGTGAGAAAGTGGCACACACAACTACGGACCATTTATCTATTGTTCCCGCCCACCGCTCTCGCCTGGAGCTGGTGAATGGCTATACATCGATGTGTCGTTAATTAACTACACTTGGTGCAGTTAAATTAGCATGGACTCTAAATCCTGCACATATAGAGCGTGATTTGTGTTTGCTTTGAAATGTATAATAGGTACTGTGTTTTATTACAATTTTCGGAGCCAATATCACTGTTCCATAAATAGTAAAAATGTGTAAATTTTTTAATACAAATTAGCTTATTCATGTTTTCTCTGGTCCCGATTAACACGGTTAATCGGGAGTTTACTGTACTTCCAACCAGTTAGTGTGTCATTTTGAAATTGATGTTTGAAGAGACGGTAGGGCTGAGACGTAGTGTAGTTTTGAGATCAAGATACAGTTTTGTAACAGTTGGTCATCTTTGTGGGCCTGATAATGACTACAAAATCGTAATCTGTGAATAGAGTACTGACCTCAATTTTTTTTTGCATTGAAGGTTCAATTTACTATATGTATTTAAAGTAAGCTTTTAAGTATGTTGTAGTTTTTGCTGTTCTGTAATTTATTTGTGCATTTTATTGTGTTAAAAAAATTTTCATTGTATGTAGTAATTGATAGAGATTGAATTTGAGATGAGTCTTTCAGTTTTTTTTTTTTTTTTTGGAATGACAGTGCACAGCATTTTAATTGCAGTGCTGGTTTTCCAGTAAAAAAGAAGAAATGTTTTGTATGTTTACAAAAGCCTTTTTAAACAAATATATTTGAATATTATGGCTATGTATGTACCTTTTTTAGAGAATTCATTTCTGTTCTGATTTTAATTATATTTACATGGTTTCTGTCACAAGGTAAATCCAAAATTTATCATATATTAAAACATGTCATTGGAAATTTTTTTTTTAAATTGTGTGCCTACATTAAAAAATATATTGAAGGTAACGATGAGGATTTAGGATGCTTACATATATTTTAGTTGTCATTTATTAAACTACTGTACATTGCTTACAAACTAAAAATTTACTACGTTAAATTGCAAAAACAAATGTTTTTAAGAGGAAAGAAATTTAGGTTTTACAAATGGGGCTTCTTATTCTGAACTGTTTGTTCATTCGTTATATTGTTAATTACTGTAATTCATTTTTTGTTGTATGATGTAGTTGGTATTTACTGAAGAAAATATCATTGAGGTGATATACATAAAAGGGCACAATTGTTTATGAATACTTTTTATGCACCTGTTTAAAATCAGATGTGCAACCAGAGAGTACTTTGTTATATGGTTTACTTCCTAACTTCTGTGTTTGCCTTCTGCAGGGCCATAGCCAGGGGGGAAATGGGGTGGTTATAACTGCCCCTCCCCCTTCCCCCCTCTCTCCAACCCTTACCACTAAGGTTTTCAAAAATTAGTAACCAATTTGCTAATGAGCTTTTTAAATGTTATAGAAATACGTTGTTTAGTGCATAAACTATAATGCATTTTAATACATCAAGAAGGTGTTTTTGTTTTTGAGTGGAGACTTCAGAGACTTATTGTCAGTATGACAAATCATAGCTAATATTTCCTGTGACTGTAATATTTTAATCAAATTTTTGTTCAGAAACTAAAATTAGTGAATTGGAAAAACAGGGACTACCAATATTAGTAAACCTTGTTGAACTTGTTAGTTGGTGGATAATCAGATTTTTAAGCTCACACGGAAAATTTAATCTTCATTTTTAAACATGTGTTAGTAAAAATGATCTGTAATGCAACAAATTAACAATATTTTTTTGCTCTATGTAAAGTAACTGCAGTTAGTGTCAACATGCCTAACTTTTGTATTCAAGTCTGATTGCTACTGGGTAGCATTTTAGAAAGAGTGAACGATTACATATTTTACAACATTTTATGGATAGAAAAGTATAAATTATGTTTCGTTCTACTTGTATGTAGATAAGTAAATATGTGTGAGAAAAAAATTTCTTGTTAATGAAAAATTTCTGATGTATCTAATAGTGATGTATGTGATTGATAAGTAATAATTCATTTTCTGATTCAGAATTTGATCATACCATTGCAGCTCGTTAATTTTGTTTCTGTTTTATTAATTGCAATGTTGGTACGGTAATAATTTTATGTGATCCTGCAAAAAGTAAATCTAGTCACAATAATCCTTTGTGGTGTTTTGTAAAACATCGTGTTTTTTTTTTTTAGATGTAAAAAGCTTTGTGGGTGCTAGAGTTTGCTACTAGTTAAATTTTTATTCTTCAAGAAATTGAGAGGAACATGTAAAATATGTGTACATTAAATTGATTTTATATATCACACATAACAATATATTATGTATATGGAAAATATCTATGCATGAATACATGTCTGCAATTTTAGTCAATGTGATTGTTCCATGCAAATCAGTACGAAGTGGATACTGTATTCTTGTTATTTGCATAAAAATATTTTTCCAGTTTTTTTGTTGTGTACAGTTGAAAAAGAAAACAAATGCCCTTCCTCACTTTAAACCCCCCCCCAATTTTGTAATTCTAGTACAGTAATTACAGCAACTTCATAAAGTCATACTTAAAGGAGAATAAATTTGTAATGGCCCACTATTACAGTATGTGCTTACAGATATACATGGTTATTTTTCAGTTATTTGTTGTAATATGCAAGTACATTTTTAATGCAGTATTTGGGATATTTGATCATATTTTTTAATGTGTCAACTATGTATGTGTTTTTTTTTTAATGTGCTGTATGTCTGTTGCTGTACTTTTATATTCCTGACGTTGCAACGGTTTTCCTTTTATAAGCTGAATTGCCAAATGTACATTAAGGTGTGTTAATTTTTATTTTACGGGAACAGTAGTGTTTGATTACTTACACTAGTTCAGCACATCCTGCTGAGTCTTTCTTCCCGCTCGTATGTAACCTATAATGTTTGGCGAACAATTACATTTGGTCATAGCAGCCATTTGTTGGTGGGTAGTTCTGATAATGGAAACTTGTTTACTCTGCAGTTGGTTGGTGATGACAAACATGTTGTGCTACAACAGTCCGACCACAGTGGTTGTGTAGGAATACAGGGAGGTTTGAAATTCTTGTGGCCACAGTTCTGCTGCAGAAGGCTTGAAAATACAGAGGTGAAAAAACAATGAACATCCACACATGCCAGAAAAATTCCAGAACACATTCATCGATCGGCACTGAATATCTTACTTGCCAGCTGGTTACCCAATCAATGAGATACATTTTGAAGCAGTAGCCAATCACACTAAACCTACTCCCATAGCTTCACGCAACCAATTAGAATAGGTATGCCCACATCAAGGGAACCACTACACCATTTTGTCTGTGTGTGATTACATACTCAGTGGTTCTGCCTCCAGCCTGCTTTCCTGCTGCTGTATTTGGGAGTGCCTACAAAGATACTACCGTATAAATATATTCACCATGTACTGAAAACTTGTATCAGTTAAATGTTCATTTATAAACATATACGTGTTTGAGATGATGCATGCAAATGCAATGCTTCTGCTTTTAAAGTGGACAACATGGTATTTCAGCATCATGTAATTTTAACAGGAGGAACAGTGTTGACATTAGTCATATGTTGTCTTTCCTCTGAAGCTATCATTTTTAAATGTTGAAATAGATTACCATGCTTGGAGATGATTTTAATGTGTAATGCCTGATGCAACCCAAGAATTGGTTTTAATACTTTGGACATACCTTTAATTTGTTTTTAGTGCACAAAAATTATAGTGTTATCGTGCAACATGCTGTAATGTGTTCAACGCTCTGGCTGCTATTTTTCTTAGCAGTCACTAATATTAGCCTTAGGTTTTCATATTGGTACCAAACCATTACTGGCTAATATTAGCCTCAGGTTTTCATATTGGTACCAAACCATTACTGGCTAATATTAGCCTCAGGTTTTCATATTGGTACCATTAAAAAACCATTATAGGTTTATTCCAGTGTGCTACATTAGAATTGACGTAAGGCAGAATTGAGGGTACTGCAGGACCATTATGGGTACGTTCTGTGCCTTCCAGAAGTCTGCCCTTATTCTGGCCACAACAGAGGCAGGGTATGGAGGTCACAGGTTGCAGTGATGCCACCTAATCAGCTGAAATTCAAAGAGATGTAAATTGACATGGGGTCTGGTGTAAGCATATTCGTTGAAGTCTCTTTGTGTCCAGTTCATTGCCCCACCTTGTCTGACCAGAGCAGAGGAAGATATGGTAGAGAAATAGCAACTGAGGGTTAGCTTTCTTCCTACACATCTTCAGGGTCTCACTCGCTTTACTTGAATCATGCAAAATATGCAAATAGCATTAGGAGTGACGCGTGTACAGCCAGATGTATAATACAATATTGAAAAAGAAAAATTATGAACAACCACTGCAAAAAAAATCCACAGAAAGTGAAAAATTAAAAATCGAAAGACAAGAAAACTCGTCAGCAATCCAGATGTCAAATGCATACACGACGGCTCTGCACCTACACCACCAGGCCCAAAACAGGACTACTACTTCAGGGTGTCAGGTGGGAAGATAACATTGTGGTGGCAGCCAATCACCAGAGCTGCAGGACCTACCTCCCCCCCCCCCTTTTTTTTTTGGGTCTATTTTCAGTGATGGGTGGTGGCAGGCAGGCAGACGTCAGATAAACTTGAATGCAGGGAGTGGGTACTTATGTTACAAGATATAGCATATCAGCACTCATCAGAGTCTTGAACAAAATAAAGTGTACCAACATCCAGTAAATTTTCCACAATTTCATTTAAATATTCGTGACATATCATGTAGGCATTTATAGCCCGCTGACTGGAGACAAGATTATATGGCCAATAACGATAAAATTGAAATAACACCGAAATATGAGAAGACACAAAACCAAATTAGCTAAAATGCTCAGTTTTAAAGTAAAACTTGTATTAATTTCTTTTAACTAGTTGTATTCCAAATACCTTTTTATATATACTGGCCATGGGGAATACACACTTGTACCAGAAAGTAGTTGGATAAAATGTGATATATCTTTATTTTAATTTAAATGCTTACTCTTCATTGTATACGTGATTATATAGGTCTCTAAATGCTACACATTACGAATTCCATGCGAATATGCATTTTTGTTGACAACGTAAAGCATTTACAAAAAATTTTAATACAAAACTGAGCTAAAAATAAAATTATAACCTCTTATTCGCACCCACGAGACTAAACTTGATAAATTCACATATTAAGTTAGTTAATTCTCAATTTTAATTAGTTAAAATTGGTAACAGCAAAGTGAAGTTCATTTAATGTGTGTGTACTTATGTATGATAAATTTTTTTTGTGGAAGTAATACACACATCTCAATTTTCAAGCATCTGTTTCACGTGGACAAATTTTCAGGAAGCACTACAAAATGTTTAAAAATTGGGAGGGGGGAAATGGAATGAACGATTACTGTAAAATTTTATTAAAAACACGGTTGCCAAGCTGCATCAATGAAACCAATTGCAAGGTGGGTTTCATTAGCTTTTGAGGAGAAAGAAGGGGGGGGGGGGGGCACTTTCGGCTGGCTAGGTTAGTTTAATTTGTTGATGGCACATATCCAAGACATGACATTAACAGGCTTTCAGAAACAAATACACAAATTACATTTTGTCTCAAGTGAGTCTATTAACTAATGGTTACCATAAACTATCTAAACAGTATCTCAAAAATTTAAGTTATTAATTTAACAAGCAAGTTCTGGAAATATCATCTTAGCCTGTCTGCCATACAAGGTTAGAAGTTTAACACCTCTTCATCTTTGACATAAATGAAAGTAATTTTTTCAATTGCTTAGTGCAAATGCACAAAATTTATCCATTTTTTTTTCGAAACAATGCAGCATTGAAACTTCTTAATAACGTTGTCAAAAAATTTCACAAAATTTATAGTTCCTGTTCTCAATAATGAAAATATTGGCTTATGTGTTTTTGTAAAACCTTAAGAATGACTACATACTTTAATAATATTCTAGCACAATCGAAAAAAAATGCTAAAATATTTGCTGCTTTTAGATTTTGCCAGGCAAATTTGGATGATACATTCTACGTGTGGCAAACCTGAATTTTGAAGGCTGTGGGCGATGTGATAAACATGCATTCGTTCTGCAAAAAAAAAAAAAAAATCAAAATTCTATAAAATCAGTATTACTTAATTACTAATGGACTGGGTGAATATGCTGTAAGAAACCTCAAAATGTGTGAAATCCTGCTGTGTTATCAGGCAACTCTCAACTAGGTAGGGCAAGGAAATAAGATTTCCAAGCTTCTCCATGCTTGGTAGGCAATGTGTCCAGTAAAATGGACGTGCAGACGCTAGTACAATGCCCAATACTGTGCCTACTGCATTTGACTGCAGAGCACGAGTAGGGGTGTTTCAACCCTCGCCATGTGTTAACTAACCCATTCACGCCCAGTGTACATAATGCACAGGAAAATTATATTTTTTGCTGGTACTTTCAAATGATCAGCAATTTTCTCTGTAGGTAGCAGTCTCGTTACTGTTCTAGGTTATGAATGGTTCATACCAAAACAACTGTGCACCAGCCGAAGTCGTGGTGATTGTGATAAGTGGTAAAAGAAATACGTACTGTGTCGACTCAAGTACAGAACTTTAAAAAAAAATTATTTTGCAACGTTGGAAACTAAATTAATATGAACCCTAAGTAATAAGTAATGCTGCTTAAGTAACTAATTGTGCTGTTTAATAAATGTAAGCATAATCCTCTTGTAGGGGCCTATTATGTTTACACATAGCATGTGTTGTTAAACATAACGGTGTAAGTGTTCTTTGTAGGCGAAATAAAATTAAACCTGATAATTAAAAAATTTATTACAAAGGTGAGAACGTGGACAGAAACGCGTAACTTTTTTTATTACTTTTTTAATGTAACAGTAATTTTTCTGGTGAGCTGAAGATAGAAAAAAAAATCTGGATTTTAGTTATGCCTGCAACATTCATATTTCGCCATTTATGCCTTATGTTTTACAAAATTACAACTGAGATGCTTCAAGGCATTATCATAAGGGACAAATTATCTTCCTAGAGTATTTCATTTACTTCAATAAAATAGTTAAACAACAGTTTTTGTAGTGCGCAGATTATGAAATATTTTGCCCTGTAGGTATAGTAATTGAACACTAATGACCATACTGCACACGGCTTGCTCCAAGTACATTTAAAGCACGGTACCATTTTATAATAAAAAAACTATTTCCACCCAGGATTTGATGAAGAAAAAAATACTGCTGGAAATGTCAATTTAATGCTTCTCTAACTACGCTAGTGCTTTTGTATTTTTAGCTACAGTTAACTGCAATTTTTTGTATGTATATACATGTGTAAAGACGTATATAAAATATAAAAATTAAGTTTACTTTTCTGAACACACATGAAATAAATATATAAAGGATATTGACATGTTAAAATTAATCAAAAGTAATTTTGTTTTGTAGGTTGCTGCAGTTTTGAGTGTGCTAGAGTGAATGGTGGATGTGTTATGTTTGGTGTTGCAATATGGGTCACATTCGTTCAGCAACCTGTTAGATTGTGTATGATGTGCAGTTGTTTTTTTTATTGTGATTGTGCTCAGTATTCAAGTGTGCTCTTGGGGATATATACAGTTTACTGAGAACAGTTCGTGGTTCCAGGCCGCAGTGTGCTATTTTGCTCTAGTTTAAGGGTACTGACAACTTACATATTTAATTTTGCAAGTGATTCTCAGTTTCAAGCATGCTTTGCAGTTCAATAATGTAAAATCAATGTAGTGGTGTGTTTAAATCATGAAGTACAGCCTTAACATGAGTTTTTAAATTATTATTATTCTGTGCACTGTTGTATGTTACTAGGGCCTACAATCATGTTCACAAGTATAATAATGATCACTAAGTGTTGGTGGAATGAAACTGAAAATCCAGTTATGTATTGCTGCTTAACTGGATTTAATGCTTAAAGTAATAAGTATTGTGGAGAAAATATAAATTTAAGGCAGTTTTAAATGCATACTAAATGTTTTTGTACACAAATTCAAAAAAAAATGTTTATGTTATCTTTATAACTGGAATGAATGGTTTAACTGTGCATGTGTAAAAATGTAATACTGTTGTTACTGATAAATTTCAATGTGATAGGGGATTCAACTTAATCAAATTAACCAGTGTAGATCTGCTTTTCTACAACTCTTAACCATTTGTATTATTATATGAAAAAAAAAAAAAAAAAAAAAAAAAACTAAAAAAAAATTGTAGAAAAAATTTTTATATGTTAATTTTTTTTGTAATGCGTTGAGGTAAAAGTCTTGTAACTGTAATAGAATATGTGATGTTTTATAGAAAAACTTGTATAAATTGTTTATGACATCAAGCAAATGCATAGTGTTGCTTTAATGTGTTTTTTTTTTATGATGAGCTAACATCGATGATCTCTTGTTACAATAAGCATGTTATAACTATTTTAGTTTTAATTCAGTTGAAATATTACTGTGTAATCCAATGCATGTGATGAACGCTGAAGTTATGAATGTCTTATGCCATGTCCAGTTGCTGTCTTTCATAAATGTAAAATATGCTGGAAAACCATTTGCACATGTCCATAAGTATTTCGTAGCATGTTCTAAAGAGCAAAGAGATTCATTTGAAAACAATTTTTTTTTTATCGACCACATTACTTACTGCTAAAACTTACCAAGGTAAAATATAAAATGCATACTATTGAAGAGTTGTATTGTCTATCCAGAAGCCACAAATAATACGTTGGCGAAAAAATATTTTGTGTTGAGTGAGGATAGTCATAATGGTGATGCCACACCTAAGAGAATTCAGACATTGTGATTGCATTTCTGACATGAAATCTACAATCTACATTCAGTGTGGTTCTCCATTTTCTATAGTCCTTCATTCACACTTCAACTGTGTTTTTCTTCAATCTATGTTTAAATGTCAAGCATGCCTTGTTTAGAAATGACGGATTTAATAGATGGGACAGATGGATTTATAAAGTTAAACATTTTGGTTAGTAAAGTAGCATCCCGACATAGTTTGCATTTGGCAACACTGCAGCACACTCCTCTGACCCCCCCCCCCCCCTTTTCTCTCTCTCTCTCCCCCCACCCCCCCAGTCATATGCCTACAATGTCAGACTATCTTTGCTGTTCAGTTAACATGCTTAAGTTATTGACGTAAAATATAATATTTAACATACGAAGTCTGGTTCAGAAGTCATAGCAATTATTGTCTATCTCCCAAAAATGATCCAACACACAATAAGTGTGCTATGTACAGGTGAAAGTGTATGACAAGTATGTTGTAAAGATGACACCACATGGGGTATGGATGGAACAATGTCTAGCAAGGAACTCAGACAAACATGGCTGCTTGAAATCACCGTTTAATTGATGTATTCTCATATAACCTGTGTACACTCATTTGAACGGGTACGTATCATAGTGTACAAGCTGTTTAACAACCTTCAAAATAATCTCCAAGGTTGTCCACAGTACATTGCCAGCGATGAGGCAGACAGGAAATACCATCGGCGGCATGAAATCCATCAATGTGACTTATTGAAATACTGAGACAATGTCTTGTTTGCTGGCAAAGCGTTTACCAAGAAGTGGCCTCTTAACTTTGGGAATGAGATCATAGTCACACGGACTCAGATCAGGAGAATAGGGAGGGTGTGGCAACACTTCCTACCCCCAATGCCGTAAGTGTGTAACGCTACCTGCTGTATGAAGTCTAGCATTGCCCAACAGTTAAGGACATTTATATCAGACGACATGATGAAGACGGTGCCGCAGAAATACAGGTACTATTGTGCATTTACAACACAGTCCGCATAAGAATTAATCAATTACCGTATTGCCAACCTTTTTTTATCAATTTGAATCTGCCAAAATCACGCCTTGGCTTAGAATTGGGACAGACAATACTACATACAGTTCGACCAAGTATTCATAAAACAAGCTGATAAAATGGACAGTGTATATTTACCAGTACCGTTGCAATCCTACTACTAGTATAATAAAGTGGCCCCTATTCATAAAAATGTGATGTTTTTGTCGAGTGCAGCACCCCCTTATCGCTTTTCCTCTTACCTTACCTTCCTGCCCCCCCCCCCCCCTTATAACACATCCCTTCTACCACCTGCTACCTGCCTTCCCTCCTTCCCTTAGCCACTCCACACTACTAGCTCCCTCACAGCCACACCATCAGCTAACTTCTCCTTTCCTCCCCCTTCCTCAAGCACACGCCCGCACTGCTCCAAGCTCCCTCCAGTGCTCCTACACCACTCCAAGCTATTATTTACCCCCTCTCAACACAGACATCTGTTCATCTGTATTCTCATCCTCTTGCTCCAACCCCCCAACCCTTTGTTTGTCCCACTCTCCCAACCTCACGCAGTCAGCGCATGGCACTATCCCATCTTTTCACATCTTCCGGGGACAGAAGAGGCGACAAAAACCAGTCAACGGACTTGGAAACTCTGGCACGATTAATGACATCACCGTGTGCTCTCTCAGCTGATAGTGTGCACGGGACATTGAAAATTCAACTGGCATTCGGTATCAGATTATTTAATTTTTCCGAGGGTGTAAAAGGTAGGAGTTGGCTTGCATCCGGTGTTGGCTTACAATGCGGTAAATATGTACACTGTGATTTCAAGCAGCCATGTTTGTCTCTGTTCCTTGCCTGATATTCCTGCATCAATACCCCATGTGGTGTCATCTTTACAACCTACTTGCCGTACACTTTCACATGTACATAGTGTTGCAATTGGTTTACATTATTTTACCTACTTTAATTATGAAGTAAGTATTGGTACTGGTATCCCCCCCCCCCTCTCCAAAGTGAACGTGTCCCAGGACTTCTAAATTTACTATATCTATAATGAAAACATAGTACAATTATTAGTTCTGTTCCCAAGAGTCTATTTTACACTTGTTCACTCAGCATAATTTAATTACCACTACTAGTCTAAGGTTGCCAGGTCAGTCATTTTGTTGTGGAAGATGTCATCTAATGGAGGTTGCTGCTGTTACGTCTGATTTTCCGGTTGTTACTTGTCTTTTGGAACCCATTATAGTAACTGTAGTTTACAAAAGGCTCATTATTGGTACACCCCACCCTACCCTCCCGCCCACAAACTAATTTTTGCCACATTAGGCATTGTAATTTCACGATATAAGTAGGGATGGGTTGATACTACATTTTCTCGATACCAATATATATCTCGATACCAAATTAAAATTGTCATCAACACAAAACAACTTGGCCAAGAAAATTACTCATTTTAATAGTGTCGTTGACACACACTGAAACTATATTAAAACCCACATTACACTGGAAAAAAATGCTGGATGGCTTGTAACCCAACGTTTTTAACCAATGATAAACCAACAGTCTCCTTTGATTATATAGAATCACATTTCCACAGTAAAATCTGTAATCAAACTTTGAGGAAAATGATAGCTCATTACATATTTTGTGATTTTGCAGTTTTTAAATTTTATTTTGCAACTTCAAGGAAATTACTGTAACGTTAAATAAATATTGTAACTATCTGAAACACCCGACATGGCCTGGCCTGCTGAATACGCGGGCTAGGCCACAACAGGTATGTCAGATAATTATGGTATGTGTGGAATATACAATAATTACTCAATTTGCTTGCTCATGCCTATTGGTGCTCGCTTGCAACTCTCTACCTGCTTTTATTGTATCTGAAATATATACAGTAAAAGTGATTGATGGGATAAAAATGAAAAATTTCAGTGCAGCATATAATTGTGGTATGTATTGAATGTACAGTAACTAATAAAGTTGCTCACTTGTGCCTACTGGCTCTTGCTCGCAACTCTCAACAGGATTTTATTGTACCTCAATTATGTACCGTAAAAGTAAATGGATGTCAAAAATCATACTTGTGGTATGTATGGGTTGCCTAAAAACACCTCAACATGTGCGCAGCTCTGTGAATATTATGCTACGAATAAAATATGGTATATTGTGGTACACTTGTACTTAAATTATGGTATACTTTTCGAAATTACCATACACATTCCGAACTTTACAGTACTATGAAGTATTGAGTATCGCGGTATTGAGGATCCTATCTGTAGATATAAGTGCTGCTCCTCAAATAGGAATTTGACACATTAGCAGTCAATGTTTTTGTTTGCATCTTCTACTCTAGAATGTGGCACTATTGGGATTTGTATAAAAAATCAGTCACTTGTGTCGGTTTTTTAAACCTAATAATAACAATTGTTACACAAAATTATACTGGTAAGAAATTTTTTTGTATCCAGTCCTATTTTATGTTTTTCTGGACATGGCAAGTCAAGTTTCATAAAGTACAAAATAATTATTTGTCATTGTTTTTGTTATCCTAATTTTATTTAGATGTTTATTGTAGCCAAACTTGCTTTGTGCTTATGAACTGTGAGCTTGATCCATAATGTAAAATGTTAAAAATTAAATATATATTTATATAATATATTTGTGGCTACCACAAAAATAAATAGATGGGAATATATTAGCTTTGGTGCTTGAATTTTGCATTTTTTTTTTTTTTGTATATCTAAGTTTTATCCTGCTTTGCCATCTCACCTTTGTAATTTTAAGTCTATCCATCTAAAAAAAATTTAGTTGTGCCGAGTTAGTACATGTTTTTACAGATACTTCCATGCTGACACAATGGACTCTACAAAGTTAGGAGGAGACAAAACAGTGCTAATCGTTTTTTATAACCAGTATTATTTGATTAGACAGTAAAAACTAAAGTGTAACATTTCTGGCATCTAACTTTCTGTTCTACTTGAGGTCAACGAAGTTGTTGCACATGTCTTACAAACATTTAGCCCTAAGTTTTCCCCTCTGTAAGTGATCAGACTGTTTAAGATGCCATTTCAAATAAAGCGGTGTTTAAAAAATACAGGTCACCTTCACCAGTTCAGCATAGCAAACTTCCGTTAAACTCTTGTTGATAGGTGGTAGTAAAAACCACCATTTTTATTTCTGTACAGAAATAAACATGTTTTATCCCACTTAGAATATAATTCCCATAGTACTAGAACCTTTCCCCGTAGATATCAAATCTGTCGAGGGATGGAAGGAGACTGGGAACTTTATTCTAAACCAACTTGCCGAACTTAGCACAGGACTGGAAGTTCCCCTTCGGGGAACTTGTACGTCATAGTACACACCTATATCTTGGACGGCCATCCTTTCTATGCACCCCGGTGTATAGAACGGTAGAGCCCCGACACTAGATACTCTTCCTCTTGGGGTTGGACTATCAGACTGGGTTGTGCTCCTTCCACAGTGTTTCTGGTGCCGGATGCTGAGGTAATATGGGGGACAGTTCAGCCTGTCAAGGATGGTGCGAGGAAATACACTTAAGTTGGGACGAACCTCTCCTGCCTCACCTCTGTGGGACTGATATTAGAGTCTATTCCTCATGTCTGGTTCAATGATTGTGCTGGTGTTTTGTTAAAATTAAGGGGGGGTATTGGTTGTTTCATGTTTTTTTTGTATATTAATTGTTTCTGGTAGAGTATATAATTTTATTTTAATTGGTATTCGATTATTAGGTGGTTTATTTATTAGACTAGTATGTATACGTCAAAGTGATCTTAAATCATAATTGCTTATTCGTCAGTTATTTGTATGGGATTATTATTAGGTGGTGTAACTTTGAATTATTGAGGTTTATTTTGTTTAACTAATATTGTCTATGAACGATTGAGTAGACGTAGATTGTTTATTATTAAAGGTTTAATTAATTTTATACCTACTAGAAGTTTGTGATGATTTCTTTTCAGATCTTATAATATAGCTGCTCCTCCTTCATTAAATTTAATAGGTGTGATTACATTATTTTATAGATTAGTTTCTTGTAGATCTATAAATACATGTGAATTTTTTGTTGTCTTTTTTTTTAGTGCAGTTTATACATTGAGTCATCAACTCTGTGACAAATGGCGAGAGGACGTTCCTTGCGAAATTTCAGTTAGAAAATGTCCGACAACAAACGCCAGGAAACCACTCCTAAGGGCAGGAAACCCTTGTGAAGATGGGGTTGCAATTATGAACTTTATTTAATTACACTGAAACCATGAGAGATTAAGGGATGAATTTCTGTAGGCATGCCAAACTATTCAGTCACTGTAACATGCAAGTACTCATGTTGACCTACCACACCCTACATAGTAAAATAGGGGTTGCTACCCCTTTAAATAGTGAAAAAAGGGTCTTTATACATTGTTATGTAAATTATGATCATGACCTATGAATTACCATTGCAAGTTGTAAAAAAAGCCCTCTTGGTAAGAAAACCTCAGACGAATTGTTTGCGAGAAAACAGACTTCCAAGATATTAAATGCCTCAAGCATTAAGTGGTATTTAATATCTTGGAGGTCTGTTTTCTCACAAACCATGCATCTGAGGTTTTCTTATCAAGATGACTTGTTTTCAAGTCTTTCAATGGTAATTCATATGCCATGATCATAATTTACATAATGATGTACAACTGCCCTCCAGAATAAATACATTCAAGTCTCTGCACTCTCTGCTTCCACGTAAACACCATCCCCTAAGGGAGAGGCAGGTGACTCCGTCTTGCCAACTAGTTTCTGACAATAGAGTAGGACTGCAGGTTCCCTTATTTGGGCATCACATATATCACAGGCAACATATGTAGGCCCAGTGCGCAAAGGTACTTGGCACACATTACAGTAGAGCCCCCTACTAGGTACACCCCACAAGGAAGCAACTGGACCACCCAAGTCAACTAACCTGCTCCATCCACTGTGCGAAATTCACCAATTGGAGTATTATGACTGACGCAGTGTGACGCTATTGCATCTGGTTACTTTAGTTGGGGAATTCTGTCACCAGCCTCTTGTTTGCTGCAATGACAAGTAGAACCTACCCATGCTCTTCACCTGACGAGAAGGGACTAAGGGCAGAGAAGGCAGCTACAGCTCCTACTGCCAACCAGTTGCCAAGTAACCCAAACCAGTTTGCCTTCAACCTTTCCTCCGATTGGAGAGGCCTCACTCCTCAGTCTCCCCTAGATATCTGTTTGGGCCACCCCACAAGACCAGCGGGACTTGGACTACCTGTGGGACTGAGCATTGTAGACACAGTATGTCAACGCTGCCTTATGCCACCACCCGGAGCCCAACAGCTCCAGCCAAGCACCAGCCTCCCCCAGATGAGGCCCAGTGTGTTGCCCACTGCCGGCAGTAAGCCACCCTGTGGTACTCAATATAACCCAGAGAATGGCCTGAATCAACATGAACCTAGCCGAGCAAGGCAAAAGCTCCATGACCATGGGGCAGATTGAAATGCCAGTAACCAAGAGATGCTGGGTTGCCACCAGCCGTGAAACAGGGCAACATGTGATATATTGCTCCCATTGTGAAAACTGGTTTCATCACACCTGCCTAAGTTGGCTGGACAAGCCCAGCTATACAGACGGCCTAGAGTTTAGGTGTGAAGTGTGCTGAATGTGGCAGACAGCATGTTGCACATGGATTACCTGTACCAGGTAAAGAGTGAACATCGTCAGATGCACGACTTATCCCCATTGGGTGGCGCGATGAGCGCATCACACTCCCAGGTTTAGTTTACTGTTGTAAAGTTTGCCAACGAGCAGAAGAGTACTGACAGAGCAACCTCGGACCATAGCACAGTAAGGTATCTAGTAGGAGTTCGGATGAGCTCCAGCTGCAGGAGTTTGCAGGTAGACCGCAAGAGGACCCCATAATGTTTACACAAGAATGTGAGAGAGTTCAAGGACAAAAGGGTTCCTCCCCCCCCCCCCCAAACAATAGTTCACAAATGCAAGAAAATAGTGTGAAAGGCCTTTTGGAATGGTGGATTTATTACAGAGTGGTTCCAGTTCTGTTCCCACCCCGCCGTCCAGTTTTCTGCGGAAAAAAGGCTTATCCCACCTAACGGCAGAGTTTCATAGGCAACAAATAATGGACGTAGGAACAGAAATTATTGTGCGGCGGAAAGCACAAATGTACCAAAGTATTGTGCGAAGGAAACAGATAGGAACTACAAGGCACAGGCAGCCTTGGAATATAACCGGGTGGGGGGGGGGGGGCCTAAGGGAAATGAGGAAGCAAAGCAGACGGAGGGGTGGGCGCACCCGCCTGCTGCCATTCCACCCCCCTCAGCACTCCTTAATTGCTGGTTTTGCCCTGGGTGGCATTTAAATTGTGACTGCCCTGCAAAGCCTGCTGGCTGGCAGGCAGCAAAAGAAGGGAATATGAGTGAGGAAAGCCCACTACACTACAGTGGAGAATGACAGGCCTGATGCCACCCTCCAGACATTAACAGAGGAGGCTTGTCCTTGTGACTCTCCCCGTATTAAAGTGAGAGTAAAGCAACAAAGTGCAGCCACCATGATTGACACTGCAGCCATCGGGAACTTCATTAGAAGTAACCTACTTGCCCCCTATCTGAGAGCCCACCAGACACCCCAAGGTGCAGGAGCACAAATGGTGCAACCTAACCATCTCCTCCAAGTGGAAGGGAAGATAAAGCTGGCCGTCAAAAGCCACCAGAAAACTACCTGCATGGAGTTCTGTTCTTGGTGGTACCTGAAATAGGGGAGCCGGTAACTTTGGGACAGCCCTGGCTCCAACAGCAAAAGTGCACTGTGGATTGCGGAACGCTGTGTGCAGATCGGGGGGAGAAATGCTTGACTGTCCCCTAGCACCCTGCCCCACCATGTAAAATGGAGGAAGCTGTGACACTCCAACTACAGGTGAGTCAAACCCTGCTGAGCCACAGCCAATGGCGACACCCGGGGATAAGACGATGGGCAAGAAAACCCCAAAGTCATCCCAACCCCAAGGACAAATGAGACAGTACACCGCTAAGACAGGTTTATCAGTATCCTGGGTCCGAGCTGGGGTCGATGCCGACGAAGAAGAGGTGGACAACCAACCAGACCTTGAGGTGGAAGTAGTACAACTTACACATCGAAAGTGCTCGCCACCACGAGCAGAACCCATGCCTCCTGTGACCCCAGCCAAGACAACACAGACCAATCAGTGTGCGAGATGCTCGGAACTTGACTGGCCACCAAGGGGGTGATGTCGTTCCGGAGCCTACCCTCCACACAGATCAACTCCCTGAGAAGACAATCCTACCAAGAGTGCAGAGGGTCGTCCCTGAACTGGTTGCAGTTATCGTGGAGCAGCCCCCTGGACCGAGTGCCGAAGCTACCCACCATACTACCAAGCATCACTGCAGAGGAGTCCAGTAGAGCAGATGAGGTGGGGAACCCCCAAGAGTGCTTGCCTCCAATGGCCACCCTAGAGGATGTGAAGCCTGGCCGGACCTCAGTGCTGGACGGCACCAAGATCTCGCCTGTCACCCCCGATGCTGATGAGCCCAGCAGAGCTGTTGAGGCACCTAGCCAGTCTACGGGACCATGCTGTCCTACGACGTCGACCACCAGCCAACCGACACCAGATGCCTGCACATGCTTCTCGGATGGCCTACCAGGGGCAAGTCAGGTGGTATAAGGAGTCACACTAGCGACCAACTAAGCACTTCACGTGGCCTTACAGTACACAGCCTTACGCGAATGCCAAGGCTGCTGTGACCAGTGAAAATATCAACAGTGACTCTCCAGACGGACTATTGGAGTAATGACTTTTAAATAATTAATGGGTCATTAGTGCTACGCTGAACACCTGCCAATTACAATGCCGACTAAGTGTGAATTGTGAGGGGAAACAAACTGAAAACATGCGTGCCAGATACAGACTATCCAGGCACAGAACCCTCCCACTACCAAACGCACATGATTAACAAGAACTCGTGTGAACCTCTTCTGAGAACACGTCAAGTGTGGAGACTGCCACCAAGCTGTGAAGCAGCACCCAAAGATGCTGGAATTGTACATTATGATGTTGATTGTTGACTAATATTTAGTGCTATGTTTTTTTTTACCTCTTGTAGATGACCCGTACACCATTGAATAGTTAGTAAAATATTTTTTGTAAATAAATGGGTAACTCACATTAGAATATGACGCACTTGATGCCAGCTTAAGTGACGGAGGGTTTAGCATCGTGTAGGTTAGACCCATTGTCACACGTAATTTACCTGCTGTGCAATCCATAGGAGTGGCAACAGAGCACAGCCATTTGCTTACACGTGTTAAGCTCCACAGCAGGTACAGCTATTATATGACGCAACCATTGTGAATTTGGGTTTGAATACGCTTCTTGGGTTTTTTTTAGTGCATAATATACATGGACACACGTATTTGCACTTTCACAGATAAAACTGTATAACGTGAGATATATATATAACCCACAGCTGTTTTGTGGGGGCAACAAATTTTTACGTAAACAAGGGCGTGTGCATTCACAGACACTGGTACAAAGCCTGTAACGCACTCTCCCTAGAGATTTGGTCATTAGCAGACCCTTGCCTCACTCAACCGCCACCTGGAAGAGAGAATACAGTGCTAGGAGGAAAACCAGCTGCCACGCACCAGCCCGAGTGAGCGCACAGAAGAGTGGGAGATACAGAAGACAACATTAGAGACTTCCAGTGACATCTGCATCACTGCTACTCCTGAAATCTACGAGCTGAGTTTACATCACAAAGAACGGGTGAAAAGGGGAGAGGGTGGAATTTTGACGCATGATGCATAGCTGGCAATATCTTTATTTGTTTCTCAGCCTTCAACTCAACCCGTGAGATGTCACGGCAACCGCCTGAGGAATGAACCCGAGACAGCTACACTCAGAAGATGACTGATATGCTCACATTGCCAGTTGTATTAAATACTTACATCAGTCACATGCCCCTGCAGCAAGGGATGAGCCAGCTTGATGATGTCTGAATTACCAAAGAAAACAAAAGGGAGGCTTTCGACCATATTTAAGGCTGAATGTGATCCCAGAACACCAGTCGAAATTGTCAACCTCTGCCTTGAAAACTCAGTGGCTTGCCTTGCCACTGGCATGGTAGGGCTCTCTGCTCCTGAACTCTTTGAGATCTACCACTACCAAAGCTTGCTTCAACCCTCAATACACACACACTACTTGGGAGTGCTTACCCCATCCCTTAAGATCGCCATTAGACAACAGTAGGGTTAGAGTTGTTCTCATACCTTCTTTATTAGTTGCTCTAGACTTGATCTTTGCCTAACAGATCCCCCTCAGCTGTTATTAATGTAACTTCTGCCAGTTGCTTGGTTAACACAAAAGCATTGGTATGGGTTACTGTGTTTATTCTAATCAGAATCAATATGTTAAAAGTCTGTGATGGAGTTCTGATTCCAAATGTGATTTCTACCTCTCTAATTCCCTGTAAATGCCATCCTCCCAGGGGCACCTCACTCCTTGGTTCCTCTAAATATTTGTTCAAGTCACCCCACAAGACCAGCAGGACTCCACACCCAGTCGACCGCCTTCAACTTGGACTGCCCTTGGGACTGGGCATCGCCAATGCCATTCGTCAACCAATGCCGCCTGCTACCCCCACTCTGGGGCCCAGCAACATCCGGACCAGCCAGCTCCAGCCGCCCTCGGACAGGGCCCGGAGCGATGCCCACCACCACCGCCAGCCAGCCCCAGCACTGGCCTGCAGGTGGTAAGCCTCCCTCAATAGCCGTCTCCAGCATATACGTAGCTTGCAGACACCCATCCAGGCCAACTCTGTATACCGGCTCGTAAAGGCAGGGACATACGTAATTAAAATCAGCCCGTAAGGCCTACCAAGTCCACTAAAAAACCCGTAGACTAGGTGACGTGCCAAGCTCACCAGCCGTCGTGCATCACCAGTAATAACAACAGTTAGTATAATAACACACATTTTTTGGACTTGTTCCTTGAAAATTAACACATTACCTCCTGCAAAGTGTTCATAATTTTAACAAGTACATACACCACAAAACATGTATACTTATTTACTATCCAAGTGTCAGCAATAACATGCCCAGTTGCACCAAACATTTTATTATTAAATGGTGATCCTCCAGTTCAGCGCCATGAGCGCTTAATTTTCCACCATATTATTCATGTTTTACATAACAGTGGTATACATCTTATGATACACTTGTTTACGTAATAAACTATTAGAAATGAATAGAGTTTTGTTGTTAAAATAGACTCTTGAGACATTAACCAATTTTCAAACATGAAAATATTACCTATGAGTAAATAATACGAGTGTGGTGGTAGGAGGTAATTAATTTCCCAGCTTCATGTACTTCTTTGTATAAGAAGGGTTTTATGTTTTGGCAATAGTAGAACAAAGATTTTGACATTGATACTTGGTTCTGGTTCTCAACATCAAGCGCTGGCGGGACTGACAACCGGTAACGGGCGCCAACCTATCCGTAGTGAGCAACACCCTGGGTTAAACATATGACTGAGCACTTCCCTCCAACACACCAGCCAGTATCTTGAACAATACATCTCTACTTTGCATCTAGCTTGGGGGGGCCCATAGCTGATGACACACCTATCTATAAAAAAACTGTCTGCACATTCATTATGCTGACAGATGACTGGCAACAAAAAATTGTGTGCTGCTTTGCAGCAACTGTTGAAGTTGGTGCACATCACATCTAAGGCATACAAACTACCCTCAATGAAAACATGTGCATCAGTCTGCTGTGTGTAGGTCGTACACAAGGTGTCTACCAAACCAGGCGTTTGAAATTCCTGGTTCCCTCACCCCCCCCCCCCCCAGGTTATTGTGTTAATGTCCATGGCCAATAAATGTCCAATAACATAGGAAAATTAACTCTTTTACCCTATGTATACTCTACATTGTATTAATTTATGGTTTTAAACAATACCACCATTTAAATCATCTCGCCTTCCCCAAAAGGAAGCAAAATGAGAGCGTGTGCGCGTACGCGAACTCCCCCCCCCCCCCCCAGGCAAACAGCTGATGCCAAAAGGCGGGAAATCATGTAAAGCTAAAATTGCAGTCATAGCTATTGCAAGTAATTTATGTGTGTGCAAAATAAATCAAATAATTAAAGCACTATCAGAATATTCATTAAAGCATAAAATACTATTATTTTTGTTTTATATTTTGCAGTTGTGTTACAGCAAAGTGACAAAAAAAACCACACACAGTCGGGAATCCATATTTATATTTTTATAAATACAGGTTGCCTATATAATTTCCCTGTTTAAAACGGTTGTAATTATTCACTTACAGTTAAAATGCAACGTGGTTTTGGCCCAGAAAGCTGCTATAACCTTATCAAACATGGAAATAATGTAAACAAGTATGGCACCTGCAAAAGAGCGCCAGCCAGTATACAACTTCGTGCTTTCGTTCTTTCCAACGAATTGAGACAACCAGAGAGCGTTCTCTCTGACGTCATGAGAGCATGAGTACGAGAGTGCTCTCTGGGCCAATGGAGACACGGCCATAGTCTAGAAGGTTTTCACAATGGTTAGAGAAACAAACATAAAACCTAATATTATGAATCATATCACCACAGTAAAATATAACATACAATATAAACAAACCCAAAAAATTCTCTATTTCAAAACGTGTACAGCGACTCATAACCGAGGCTATATACTCGGTTTCATATAACTTCAGTAAATTTTGACAGTTCTCGAAAAGTGAAGCCACCGTGTATCCCTCCGCCACAGCTGTTCTCTTGGTGAAGAAAACGAGACTATTATTAAGCTTACTAAATCGACCACGTGACCCAAGTTTAGGCCCTAAATATTTGTGGATTTAGGGTTGAAATTTGCCATGGTGAAGTAGCGCACTAAATCCACAAATAAGTCCGTAAAATCATCTGCTGCTGTTTACGTTTTATTTCCCGCGTTGTGCAAGTACCTGTATTTACTGTTCTTAAAATGCTGCACAATAGAGAAATATGGTCATTCACAAGACGACGGGGGTATGTGAAAAAAATGCCTGGGAGTAAGTTATTTGATAGTGCGACAAACAAAATAATGTCAAAATTTCAAAAGCCTGTAGTTTCTGAATTTGTCACATATAGTGCTGCTACAAGCCGTTCGATACCATCCACCCCAAGTTCCTAAATCCTAATTCCCCCAATTGACAGTTTCTGACAGCTTGTAAAGAAACTACGAATCCAATGGCAGACATTGAAAGACTGACAACTTCTGTCCAGTACTTAGGCTACTATAGTGGTTGCCATTCCCAACTAGCTTATTCTTGTTTTGATCACATAATATACTACTTAGGGTTCGGTTTTATTTTATTAGTGATGTGGGGAACTACAGTTTGTCTTTCGTGAGACGTGATTTTTTTTTTTTTTTTTTGTGGTTCTTCTTATGAAAGAGTGATGATTAGAACGTTCATTGTTTTGATGATGCAGTGGAAAATTTTGTTTGTACGGAAATAGCATTCAGTTTACTATAACTCAAAAGTTTTGACTTCATCGAAAGAACTACATGCTATAAATGTGTCGCTGTTTGTACCAATGCAATAAATGCTCAACAGATAAATATCATTGCATTTTTTATACGCTAAAAGGGCGCTTATTTAGACCACGTATATTTAAAAACATCCTGCGAGAACAAAATGCAATAATTATGTCACTGGTAATACCGATGAACGAAATGCTCAATGTAAACATGTTCAGCAAATTTAACCCCTACGTAACAATTGTTAGAGTTTAAATCAAATAAAAGTACAAATGCATTAAAAATATTCTAACAACAATTTAAGAAAAACATTATTTACAAAATACACAAACTTACTTTTCACTTCGTAATTTCAAAACACATGCTGAACTTTGGATGATTATTTCACTAATATCAATTGTCGGCTACTGGTATGAAATAATTTATTTGCCGACTTATACAATTAACAAAACAATTAAACTATTTCTTGAAACCAACAAATTCAAACTTCACAATAATCTTTCGCTCGCACTTTGTGATGGTCACAGAAAATGGCAGACCACAGCACACAACATTTTACAAAGTGGCAGACATGTGTCGATAATTCATTTCACTAAGGAGACTTCTAAAAAGGCACCTAGACGAACTACACTTAATTAAATACGCAAATACAAAAATAATTAACTGCGTATATAATAATCCGACACCACCAACAAGGAATTCTTGCATATAGATAAATTTTGACGGAAGAGAAAGCAATGGCAACCCGAGTATAATGGCGTGCGCTACAGAGAGAGAGAACTTCTCCACTCGAAGGCATGTAACGTAAGGAAGAAAAAAAACTACTCTGAAAGAGGGAGAAATGGAGAGGATGCTAGGTTGCCACAGTGCTTGCTAGGTAACCACTTCCCCCCTCTGCACTCACTAGGCGTGAAAGGGGAGGTAGCAAACGAGACTTACCCCACTTCCACACTGTGGAAGATAGACGCGGTTATCATCTCTGTACCATGCCTGGTGGCAATAACCACCCATTTTGACAACATTTATACTACACAAAAATCCCGGAACAAAAAAAATGTCAGGCATTTTCCAGGTTTATTCCTGGCTGTAACAAACTCCTGGCGAATTCCCAGTTTTCACTGCTAGTAGACATGCTGTATACACTGTCTTGATACAGAAAATGCAGTACCATGAAATGTGCAGAGTAGATATACATATGCCTGTTAGAGAACTTCACACATGATATAGGCAGGCAACCAACACAGGAAGCTGTAATTCAAGATGTTAACACAACCGTGTGACGTGTTTTGGCAATTACTGTGTTTGCAGAGTGAACAAGACATAGCAATACCTTTAATGTCGTCAAACGGATGAGTTCACGAAAAGTTTCATCGCAGGTCTCCATACTGCTAGTTGGCCCTTGCACTGTATAGTAGAAGAAATGCAATGTGATACCAAAATCCATTGAATACATTTGGCAAAAGAGATCCCAGGAAGGAAATGTGAATCACTGTAGTGGGATTGGAGCTCAGAGATGGACATCAAAGAACACAGATTATCGCATCAGACGTTACACCATAGTACACCCACGATTGGCGATATCTTGTGAAGTATGCAGGGCAGTTTGGATGCACCGATATGAATATGGACAGTGTTGTGCTGATTGTTTGAGGCAGGTTTGTTGTCCAACCATCCTTTGCAAAGGCTACTCTTCATCGCCTCATTGCCCAGAACGGTGCCACACCAGAGTTGCATTGGGTGCAGAATGGAAATGTAATCTTCAGTGATGAATCCAGTTTGTCTCAGTAATGACCACCATGTTCGAGTTCTGGTGGCGATGTGGTCATAGGGTAGATTCCTCTGCTTTTGTGGAGTGCCATGTAGCCCGTTAACATGGGGGCATGGTTCGGGGTGCTATCAGCACCAACAGCTGCTTACCTCTAGTACGTATTACAGGCACATGAAGGACACGCTGCTATGTTGATGAGATGCTGCAGCCTGTAGTGGTACCACATCTGCAGGGAATCACAAATGTACATGTTCAACAGAGTAACACCTGTGCACATACAACTCAGATCAATCTCAGGGTTGCCACCATTTTTGCGATGGAACATTCCCTGATTTCCAAACAAAAATAGTCTTTCCCCCCCCCCCCCCCCAGATCATTTATTTCTGCAAGGATTGATGCCTTTGCATTATAACACACTTTTACAACACAAAATTTCTCCATACATAAATTACAAAGGGAAATGCCTAAGCAATTTTGTCCACAATCATCAAAACAATTTTATATGATTCTGGTAGCAATGCACAACTGATGATAGAACTGCCAAATATAGCATGCATATCACAGAATTCCGTGACATTTAGCTAACTTGTTCGAAATTCCCTGATGCCCAATCTCTCACTAATTGATATTATTGTCCAACATGGAGGGCCCACTAATCATCCTGTATGTTTTAGGTCAATAACTTTGTCTGTATGCGAAAATGTGATATTTTTTTCTGTACCAGTTTGGTTATCTGTGTGTTCTTTTAAGCATTTTCATAGTGTTGCAGTCTATATACACATCACTCAATTTCTAAACTTGGATAAACAAAACTAAAAATTAATTTTTGTCGAGGAAAGGGAGTGCATTCGAAATAGCTTTTTTTTTTTTGGGTGAAGCGGGGGGGGGGGGGGGGATTATTTCAGGTTATATGTATGTATTTGCAGAGGATATTTACCAGCTGTGACCACATATCAAAATGACAGTAGAAATACACCAATACTGACCTATATGTGGTAGGTGACATTCATTGCATCAATATTTACAGGCGAGAGACTGGGTACAGTAGGATATGTAACACATCACTAATAGTTTAATACAAAAAAAGTACAGCTCACAGCCACTTTATTACACATATAAAAATAGATAGGTAGTTTAGATTCTAAACAACATACACATATTAAGAAAAACATTGCAAAAAAAAACTCAGCAAAAAAAAAAAAAAAACATACTTTATATAGCCACACTGCTGTCCATTTGACTGGCATCAAATTTACTAGTGACATAGAAAACCATGGGAGCTAGAGGGTAAGGTAGAACCAACCCTGCAGCTAAAAATGATAGAGTCAATGGCAAACATGACTTAGTATGACCAGAGCACCTGCTGCCTTCCCTTAGCACAGAAATTCAGTGCAGCATAGTATATTATATGGTTATACGTGTTGCTTATTAACCCTATTTGGGATTTATTATACACATGACTGTAAACTGTGTAACATGTATCTTATGATCTTTATGTGAGCCAAAATACAGTGTAATTACAAATGCTCTTGCTGATTACACACTTGAATAATTTACATTTAATAACACTCAGATACATGAAAGTGGTATCAATGGAAAAAGAAAATCAAAAATTTTCAGTGGTTAGTACAGCTTTTGCGTGGTTATTAATTTCATCATTAGGCTAATAGGAGAGAAGATGGCTTTTTTTGTGTGCTGGAGTTTCACGTGACAGTCTGTTACCACTGTGCAACAAAATATTAGAAGTAAGTTTGGTGAAGATGCACCCAGTGGGTCCAATATCCATAAGTGGTATTCTGACTTTAAAGCAAGAGTATGCATCTGTAAGCGAGGCAACTGTGAAGCGCATGAGAGAGAGTTTCGTACAAAGTCCACAGAAATCCACCACCAAAGTGTGCCGTTTGTTAGGCACGTCTCTTGTATTAAGTTGTGTACTTTACGCTAAGGATTCAAGCAAGGTATATAATGGTTTTTTGGTAACTGACTGTAATTTGAGTGAAGTAATTAATTTTTGTGGCAAAGTGCTGATTATTAGTTCACCCGCCTCAATCTACTTTTATTATCATTCAAATATTGTTATTAAATGTTATTAATTAAATAGTTGCATCAGATATCGAAAACTAGAATTAAAAGATTAATATTTTATTGTATTTACTTTTTTTTTTTGTCTACCACATATAAAGATTAACGAGTGAAACTAACATTTTTCGTGCTTCTCTATGAAGTATATATATTATGGTTTAAAGGTTTGCCACTAGAGTTCTCTTTATTTAATATTACAGACATTATTAAGGGCAAAGAAATATATGTATTTGATGTTAAAGTTTGCCTAAAATTCTAATATATGATAAAAATGTTGTAAGGAAAAGGACGAAAGGTAAATGTATTAATAATATTTAGACCTTATAAAATATGGATTGTACATGTACGAGGTAATTTAAAGTTGGTCATTTCTATGTCATGTTCTTTGGAGAATCTTTTCACGTCTATTCTTTGGTGCTGAACACTGCTTCACTCTTCGCCATCTTTAACATGTAGTCAACTTCACCTCTTTTCTACTCTAATCCGACTATTTATTGAGATTGTGATACACTGTACCGCCCGCTGGTGAGTAAACGGTTTCCTATATTTTGATTGCTGTCGGAAACTATGTATTTGTGGTGGCAAGTATTATTTACATACTTTTTTATTTTTCATGATTTATAGTTTGGGGCAGTTCACCACGTGGTGCAGTAACCATGGCCATTAGGCAAGCAGGGTGATCGCCACAATGCTAATAACTGCGTGAGCATTCCTCATCAAGGTTTTCTTCAGTTCCAAAACAGGAAAGAAACCACGCATGGCACAAAAAAAAACTGAATGGTTGTAAGGTGTTGTTATTTAATTTTAACCTTGCCCTTAGTTACTTTTTTTAACACATGAAAGAATTGACCTCAAGTAGCTGCCAGGAAGTAACAGAAGAAATGGGACAATACAAAAAAGGAAATAACTCAAATAGCTGATGCATGCCTTAGGAGACATGAAAAGACAGCACACAAATGTTGGATCACTGAAGATATACTAGAGTTAATGAAAGACCGTAGGAAATATAAAGCAAGAGGAAACCAGGAAAAATATGCAATACTGTGGAACAAGATAGCATTTGCCGAGATACGAAAACAATTTAGAACAAGAAGAAGAAAAAAAGTGTTGAACATCATACGGAGTAAGAATGTCTTAACTAAAGAAGATGAAGTAAAGCTACGTTGGAAGAAATACACAGAAGAACTCTACCAAGGAATTTTAGATACAGAGGTCCTTGAAAGTGAGGACCAAGTGGAAGTTGATGAGGTTGGACCACCAATAATTAGAGAAGAATTTGATAAGTCCCTGAAAGGATTGAAACAAAGAAAGGCTTCAGGACCAGATGACATCCCTACAGAGACCTTACAAGCTTTAGGAGACAAAGTCAAAGACAATGAAATTTACATAACAGGAGAAATCCCAAAAGATTTTCAGCGAACTATCCATATTCCGATCCCAAAAAAAAGCATAGAGCACAGATGTGTGAAGATCATAGAACGCTAAGTCTCCTCTCCCATGCCTCTAAAATTATAACTCAATTTATCTGCCACCGGATAGAGAGGAAAATAGAAAATAATATTTCAGAAGAACAGTTTGGATTCAGAAAGGAAAGGCACACAAGAAGCCATCCTCAGTCTTAAAGAGTCATCATAGAAAAATCCCTAGAACACACAAATGGTAATTCCCCTTTCAATAACGTAAATTAGAATGTGCTGTTTGCAATCCTAAGTAAGCTAAAAATAGACTACAGGGACAGAAGAATACTCTACCACCTTTACAAGAACCAGACAGCTTTAATTGGCAAAGAAAGAGATGGAAAGGGTGTAAGACAAGGATGTAGGTTATCACCACTATTATTTAACATCTACATTGAAGAAGTCATAAAGGAATTCTTAGCTACCAACAATCATGGCATAAAAATTAATGACAAATTGTATAGTATTACACAATATGCACATGATATAGCATTGATAACTGAGAATGAAAGAGATATGGCAAAGGCACTAAACCACATGAACAAATTATTAAGAGAGGTGTGATATGAGAATTTAAAAAAAAGTAATGACATGCACTAAGGCTGGTGCCACTGTGTTGATGGAAGGAGAAAAACTATACCAATTAAAGGAATTCAAATATCTGGGAACTGTAATCACAGCTGATGGAAAATGTACAAGAGAAGTAAATGCTGGACCCACACACATTTTACGAGAAAGATCTTGGTACAAAGTTTAAAACTGCAGAGTTGGTAAACAGAATACTGACATGTCTTAAAGAAATTAACTTTTCAGCTTTTGGCTGTCACGTAAAACAAATATTTGTTGGAACTTTTAAAAGTCCATCAACATATACACAATAAAACCCCCATGTATGCATTACACTCACGCCTCTGTAATACAAAGTTGTCTTCTTTCTCCTTGAAGATAGGAAATTAAATATTAGTTTGTATACTTGATGAAAACTATTAGTTAATTTGTATTACAACGTAATGTAAAATTAAGTTGTGCTGATAGTGAATGTCTTATTTCCCAATATGGTATGCTGAATCACAAAGTCGACATTTTAAATTTTCAGATTTTATATAAATATTGCAAACATCTTACAATCTCATTACAAACTGCAAACATTCAGGTCCCTTCTGGTTTGTAGTAAAGTTGTATCTTACTGCACGCCAAACGGGATCCCGCCCGCCGTGTCACGTTATAGGTGGTACATGCAGATCTATTACTTTGCAAGGTGAATTACAGTTCTACCTTTCCCTCTAGCTTCATTTATGCCACACAACTTTTGTGAGAAAACCAGCAGTGATTCTTTCACTGGTTTTTTTTAGAACAGCAACAAAAAAAAAATCGAAACACTAATGTGTCTGTTCAAATACGAACTGTGAAAATTATCAGTCATTTCAAAAATATTACCAAAGATATTAAAGATTTATCATCACTACACATTATGTAGCTATGTTGCAGACAGTGGCCTAAGATATACACAGCATTCACTTCAGCTTTTTACCTCCTGTAGCTATGAAAAGCTACTGGCATGCAGTCACAATTCCCAGTACGACAAACAAAACAAATCTCATCAGAAATAAAAACATGTGACACTGTAAAAATGACAAAAACATGCCATCATGACCACCTCTGAAACAGTGCACACACTAATCAAACAAATACATATTTTATGCTAACGTAACTCATAAAATTGTACAAAAAGTATTTAAACAAATCTTCTCAAGCAACTGAACTAAAACTAGACTATCATCCACACACACACACTTAAAATAACTATTAATGTATGAACTATAAGGTCTCACTGCACACTTGAATAAAAGGCCATATATTTCACAGTTACACAGACTGTTGCACTCTAAAATCTATTTAAGTGATAAGGAACCAGTTTCTACTACACAAACACTAATCATTTTGAAACAATAAACATGTACTGAACCTCAGAAACTACAGTAGTAAAACCACAAAAGTAATTTGTGGGATGTTCAAAAATTTGTGATGGAACCACACAAATGAGTTGTTTGTAAATAACTTATTTACCACCTCAAGACTTTTACAAAGATTGTCATGTCCACTGTATGGGTAACGAGATCAAAATGGGTGTCCAACCTGCAATATCATATATGGTCAATAAAACTTCATATGCCAATAATTCAATTTACAGCTAATCAATTACACAAATGTGGAATTTGAAATTGCTTTGTGGCCAACATTCAAAATTACCTTTAAGTATGATGTAAAGCTTTCTTTAGCTAAAATTTCAAATGGAACAGGTTGGAAAAGTGGTGGGTTGCCTATGTAAATCCAACATACAACACAAAACACAACATAGATTTACTCTGGCAATACAATTTGTGTACAACTACAGTATTTAGCCAAACATACCAACATACTTCTTTCAATGTGGTCATTAAATTAATATGTAGTGCCTCATGAGATGATCTCACTCAACACCACTACACATTTATCAATAGAAAGCTCATTTTTATCTTGCAAAATACTACACAAATTCTTTACATATAACAGGATATATGGCAAGTGTCAAATACATTTTAAAAAATATGAAAATTACAGTAAACTCTTGGTTCTAAGATCTGTCATGGTTCCCAGGAAAAGGGTTATTATTTTGAACAGGTTTGTTATTAGAAAATTCTTTTTAATTAAATTTATATCATGGCTCCCCAAATAAGGGATGTTCTTCGAGAGAGATGCTATTCCAGATCTTGGAAACCAGGGTTGACTGTAGTTTGCTACTAACACAAAGTAAGGGTTACAATACAAGGTAAAACACTGACACTCCAGCATGAGTCCATCCTTGAATAAATGCATTCCGTACACATTCATGGCATTTACAACCAGTAGATGTCACATTTTGTGTCTGTACCACCTTAATTATTAGTACGTATATGTATTATAGGAAGGGACCGGCAAAATTCACATTATTTTTGAGGTGCAATACTTTGAGGAAAATTGTACATAAATCCACGAGACACAAGATCAGAAGTTAAGAGATTAGAAGACAGTTGAATATCCAACCAATATGGGATTGGGTAGAAAGATTAAGAATGGAATGGAATCAACACGTATCCCGTATGGCATCAGACAAAATTGTGTGCGTGGCAAGAGATAATTTACCAGTGGATGGAAAGAGATTACCTGGAAGACCAAAAAATAGATGAAAAGAGACTTAATTTCTGGATGGAACAGACTATAAGCCTACTATGAAGAGAATAAGAAGAAGAAATTAACTCCAAGATGTATATTCACATAATTTCTACCATTAGCCAACAACTTGCGTGAAACACCCAAGGACAGTTTTAGCATATAGTACAACTTCAACGGTTACGCAACCAATCTCTAGCAAAGCTATCCCACAGCTAGGTGATGTATAGTTGCCAGTAGCCAATGAAATCACCAACTGCACTCAAGTAAGTAAAGTCTAGCATGGTACCACAAAATAATGCAAATTTTGCAGGTC
This sequence comes from Dryococelus australis, assembly GCA_029891345.1. Classification (NCBI taxonomy): domain Eukaryota; kingdom Metazoa; phylum Arthropoda; class Insecta; order Phasmatodea; family Phasmatidae; genus Dryococelus; species Dryococelus australis. Next base: position 88,913,884 of record CM057005.1, on the reverse strand, counting down.
TCTAATTATAGGCTATTCACAACAGTACATATGCGCATTATAGGCTGTTCAAAAGTATGAACTTTTGAAATCAAACTTTTGAAAAATCACAGCCCTTTACCTGCATATACGTGGACTCATAGCCTCCCAGTTAACTTCCACAAGTGAATTAAGGCTCCAGCCTACCCGGGAGCGATAAGGGAGACACTACCACGTGCTTCAAGTTCACCATCGCCGCTAAGAGCTAGGCTCTGAACTGGAGCAAAGTGTTCTCATCACACTGCATGTATCTATAGGATTTTCAGCTGTGACCCTATTATTTAATTGATATCAAGACTGTAGGAAAGTTTATTACAGGACCCTTGAGTAGTTTTGTATGGATCTGACGTGTATATTATGAGATTCAGCGCTTTTTTTTGGGAGTACTCAGAAATGGTGTTTCTATCGTAGGGGACTCAGCAGCCCTTGTCTGACGTGCATGTTCTTTTCGTAGATCATTACATTTGCCACATGTTTAATAGTTTCCTTGAGAAACATGTATTTCACAGAGACACTGCAACACAGATCAAGCACCATGTAGGTGGGAGACTTAAGAAAAATTGTTGGAAGTACTGATGCTGTATTACAAGCACGATGCTTAAATTTACAATAAGTTTGATTTTTTTGTTTTGTGCACACTAAGAGTACAATATGGCATATTAGCAACAAATTTAGGTTCCTAAAAATACCACATTTTCACTTAACTGGTGCATGAACTAAGTCAACTAAGTGACCTCTCCGACATATTTCTCCTCGATTATGTTAAAAATGCCACAAGGGCGCCTAGAAATTAATAAAGTGGAAGTATAATGCTGGGAAAAATGCCTGGCAAAAACATACGCAAGCACAGGTTAACCGGTAACTAGATTGACTATGGAAACCTACATCAGTGAACAAAAGTTGTAGTGTGTACGTAACAGTGTCTTACCTCGCCAGCTCTCCTCGATAGACTGTCCAGATACAAGCGTCACAAGGACCTACCATGGCCACCTACGGGATTCACATAAGCGGAAGTACTGTGCACGCAGAGTGAAATATTTTATATTGAAAATAAAGTGGCACAAAATAAATTAAATATTGTTTTACATTTCTATAATTTTCTTATGAATTACAATATTATTTTAGTGTCTCTTTATGATGGTGTTCATGCTGGAATATTAGGTGTTTTTAATCTGGGTGCCACGGGCACTTTGAATTTTATAACCAAACAATTAAAATTAGTACAAACACTTTAAAACATTTTAAGACATATTAAACACTGCAAATACAATATAATGCATTTTACACTGAAAATAACATTTATATAAAAGTTCAAAATTATTGGCCTCTTTGCACACATACGGGACACGTGACACGTGCGTGGTGAGCGCCGTCAAGGGCTCTAGCGCCGCTGGTTGTTAGCCGGCATCAATGTAAATTCAACATGTGACAAGAGGACTCAAAACTAGGAAAAAGACATATCCTAAGCACGACTTTGAAAAGTACTCACTTACCATAGACAGCTTTTACAAAGTTTACCATTTATAGCTTTTACTCAGCAACTTATTTTTGTGAGAGCACCAGTCGCCACTAAGACGGTCGGCACTATGTGATTATTTCCTTATGGTTGTTCAAGAGCCAAACTAATTTTTTCCTAGATTTTGAGGCTATTTTATGGTTACATGACACAATATTAATAACTAAATATATTAAAATACCAAATAATTTGAAAAATAACATTAATCAGTTTTTTTAAGAATAAATATTACATTTTTATTTAAAATATTGATTTGTACAAATTTTAAAAAAGTTTAATTTAACAAGAATTTAGTTTTTTTAAAGTGTTAATGAAGTCACAAAAGTGCCATGACGCAATTTATTTGAAATCAAACACTTGGATTACCCGCGGTAATGTTTTTAACTTATAGCTATTTTGTCTTTACTTTCCATCACAAAAAGTTGTTTAAGATATTCCTAAGAAATGCATTTCATGACATTCTAACAACATGAATTTTTAATTATTATTAACGTGTCTCCGAATATTAATTCTGTTCAATTTTTAAATTTTTGCAAAGAAATAAATAAAATTGCCATAGCTTGATTTATTTCTTTTAGCAAAGCGATTTTTCTACATTTTAACACTTACTGTTTCGCATCGCATTGTAAAAGGGTCTTAAATATGTTAAGAATGTAGGAAACAATTTTAGACCTTGACTGCCCTTTGACGCCGGCTAACACCCAGTGGAACTAGAGCCCACGACGGTGCTCACCACGCACGTGCACAAAGAGGCCAATAATTTTAGACCTTGACTGCCCTTTGACGCCGGCTAACACCCAGTGGAACTAGAGCCCACGACGGTGCTCACCACGCACGTGCACAAAGAGGCCAATAATTTTTGAACTTTCATATAAATGTTATTTTTCAATGTAAAATGTGTTAAATTGTATTTGCATGGTTTAATATGTCTTAAAATGTGTTAAAGTGTTAGTTGCTATTTCTAAATTGTTTGGTTATAAAATTCAAAGTGCCCGCTGCACCGAGATTAAGAACATTGATATTCAGGTATAAACGCTGTCATAAAGAGACACTAAATTAATATGAAAATTCATAAGAAAAGTATAAAAATGTAAAACAATATTTTATTTTATTTGTGCCATTTTATTTCCACTGATTAAATATTTTACTCAGCATGCATAGCACTTCCACTTATGTGAACCCCGTAGGCAGCCATGGTAGGTCCGTGCGACGCTTACCTCTGGACAGTCTGTCGTAGGGAGCTGGCAAGGTAAGACACTGTTACAATAGTACGGTGATTGGGAAGCACCACTGGCACCCAAATTACCAGTAAGTATTTGTGTTATCGTTCGTCTCGTGTCTCACCCGACTGTGTCACCTTAAATTTCCTCTCATAGACAACTCTGGTATTTTTGTGATGTTGGTATATGGCTAGGATGATGTCAATACAGCTTAGAATCCACTGCCAAGGAGCATACAGGAAAATATAACCTCACAGTACTTCCAAATTGCCCGTATTTCACATCCAGGAGATAACTATAACCACCCAGGACACAAACAAGACCTAGTAGGAAACATTACAACCATGGGAAGTTGTACCATAAATTAAAAATGTGCACACTTACCAACATTCAGACACATTTGGTTCTTCATTGGTATTGATGCACAGAGGTCCAAAATGTGTAAACTGGCAGTAACCTTGGGATTCACAAACCCATCCAAGTTACTTTAGTCACAGGTTACCAACTTATATTTCAGTTCTATACTGCCAACTTGTTATATTTTATTAACATGGTTCCACTGACAATCTGCGCTAATGACCTACAGCCACGATTCTCATCACTCAATGTAATAAAATACATAATTTTCCAAAATTCGACCAATAGTCCCTGTGCTTCCAAGCACACATACTAACATTTCTATGTACAATAGAAAAATGCACTATGCATCATGATTTCGCTGTATTTGAAAATAATGCTTCAAGTGTTATAGTTCATTGATTACATTTGAAAATCCTTTATAGAAACCACTTTCAAATAATTGTATTTTCCAGCACACATTAATAACAACATGAAGGCATGAATTCAAACTGTCAAACTCAATGTATACTTTCCAGTGTTTAGGGAACTATTGCAATCTGTAATGACGAAACTGCTATTGTGGGAACACTCTCAATGTCAATTGAACCAGTAAGCCTAAGGATGCTTTCCTCTACACTTAAGTAAACATTACCTTCTCATATGCTTTGAGAATAGGAGTTATATATTTAAAAAAATGATTCAAACAAAGGAATTACTTATCATATTACATAGAAAATCAGCTGCGTAGCTCCTCGCTGAGTAAAAACCAATAGTGTGGGAAAGATTGATGTAATGTGCCCACATCACCATACCAAACTTTGTTAGCACAAAGTCATTGCACTTTTCTTTCCAACCACGCTAAACACAGAAATGATACTGCAGTAAAAATTAGTTACCTTTTGAGCAAGGCTGTACACATGTTTGTATTTTAACATGTAAGAGTGCATTAATATAAGGCTCATGCTAACTATGAGTATTCATTAAATTCCACCAGAGAAATTCTCTCTTTATGAAAAGTTAATGTGGGACACAAATACTTGATCCTCCTTGTAGAATGAAGATTAATTATACCAGGCAATTTACATTACTTTTCTCAAATCCAATTATATAAGAAAACTTAACTGCCAATAGGAAGGTTGGAATCAGAAGTAACCAGGGCCCCCATACAGCCAAGTGTTTACAATATACATTAATCTCTTTTACCTCCAATATGTATCCTGCAGTACTGTACTTTCTTTTCATTACCATTTTAAACATATAAAAAATGATACGTCATATCCTAACCTACCTAATTGTGTACGTGTTATTGCAGAGTTAAATTTGCAAATATAAGTAGCAAAAGTAATTGGTAACAAGTTTCTACAAAGTCTGATTTCAAAAGTATTCAAGATAACCCTGAAAGCACCATAACAATAAAATTTAGTCAACCAATTTCTGAAAGTAACCTTATTAATAAAATTCCTTAATTATATGCATTAATTTAAGTATAAATGCAACAAACTTTCCTTTTTTCACAATTAGATTTGAAAGTTATAATGAACAAATCATGAATAAACTCAAAAAAAAATTATCCGGACTTCAAAATACTCTGGATTTAAGTCATCAAACAAATAATATGTAAAATTCAGGATTCCTGAATCCACTTTGTCAAATATTTTTTTAAGAATATCATTAGGGAACCAAAATTTAAATTCTCCTTTGAGTCACATGAAAATTTCAACAAAACATGTATTGGATTTTGTTTGGGGAGAAACTGGCATGTGAAAGAAAACACAGAATTTTTTTCATCAGGCTGTTGCATACCAAAATACTGGCTGAAGTTTTCCATTATAAAATTGGTAATTGCCTTCTGCTGCTCAATAGCATTCATTTTTTGTGCACAATCTGCTTTACCAGATTCTGCCTTCAACTGGTAGAAATCTTTTGAGGACACTTTGTGAACATCCCACACATGGAAAAAGGCACTACATTGAATTGTCCTCAGCTTGTAGAAGTCATCCCCATTTGAACACAAACTATTTGAAACATCACTACTCGAGTCAAGTTTGCGAACTTTTGCTGCTGTACCTTCATTGTTGCTGTTCATGTCGCACAAGTCCAATTTCAGAACATTTTTAAGTATGTCAACTAGACTTTCATACACTGTTCTGTACCAAAACTGTTTCAAGTCTTCTGCAGCACAGTTGTCCACAGGGGCCTCGACCAACTTATCTGCAAACTTCTTACAACTGAACAGTAGTACCTCACAGTACCTTTGTTTCTTAGGTTTGATTGTTTTCCCACAGTCTTCAAACAGAATTTTTAACTGTTGTGTCGAGTCACAAATGCTTTCTGCAGCTGAACAAAGTTCCTGGAATTTTTCTATCAGGTTTCTACTCATTGAAATTGTTACATTATGCTCCAACACAAATGGATCTTGAACACAAAATTTTGATGCTACTCTTAGACCTGGGCTCTCACCTTTCTGAAGCTTCTCTTTCAAAGTTTTCATTTCTGGCGGAAACTTTTCGACATGACAAAAGATGCTTTTGGGCAGCAAACAACCAAGCAAAGGGCAAATTACAAAAAGTTCATGGTCAAAATAGGCATAGAATCTGAAAAAACCTATCAGCAACTGCTGGATGGTGGAATGGTTTACGGTCCGATATTGCTGTGTGATGATACTACTGAAACTACAATCCCAGCCATTCACAAAACGCTTGCAATTGTTTGTGCTCTGCAGGGCAGCAACCGTGGGAACAATAGGTTCCTCGAGCTGCTGCAAGTAATACAGCACCATCCACACAAGGGCATAGTTAGTTATGTGGCCCGTCCCAGTTAGTTCATAAACCTTCCCCCAATGTTTCAGCACCATCATGAGGGGCTTGATTCTGGGGTCCAACGACAAGTAGAACTTGATCAAAGCACTGTTGCTCACGCCCTGTCCATTTTTAAATGACAAGTCACAGTTCACTTGGGTTGGCATATGGTATAATTTCACCAAGGCAACTTTTGCAGTGGGTATTGCATAAACACACTGAAAAGTTGGGAAAAACCTTCCCAAAATATTTTTGACTATTTTAACCATCTTCTGTTCAGTACTTCTGGGTATTCCATTTACATAAAGCACATCACTCGTTTGTTGAAAATCTGAAATAAAATAGGAAAAAAGCTCTATGAATATTACCATTATTGGAGCTTACAAAAGTGAACTGTATTTTATTGGGTTTTTATTTTGGACAATTACAAACAGACAGGCCACAGGCAATGGGACCTTTAAATTACTCTGAGCTCTGAATCACATGGTGGGTCTCAAAATATCACTGTCAAACGTGCTTACAACATTAGCATAAAACCATAACAATTCCACATAAAAATTATCCCAACAACAAGGTTATTTCAGAAGTTAAAACATTTTTTCCCCACGACAGACCTGTAAAAATGTTCTTCTCTATCGGCAACATATAAAGACATGTGAATATTTGTATGTGCCTATTTAATACATTATTTATTATTCATCGTTAGAGCCTAGAGTATTTTGTGAATTCATTTTGCGGCGAGGAAGACTTCAAACACTTGCTCTTTTCTCCTACTACTGTGATTGGACAACAGTTATTTATACATGTCCAATTTAACTGTGAGCCAGTAATAAGAAGGAAGTAGTAGTGTGATTGAATTTTTAACAGTCTTGGATGGAGGTCTCACTTGATCGCAGCAGCCAATAAGTAAACAATAGTGTCTCGAGTGTATGGAGGATTGTATGGCCTAGCCTGCTGCCACATGAATCTGTGAAATACTCTGGGCTCTATTCATCATATATGTGGCACAAAAGTGTACCAATGGTTAGGGAGTTAGGGAATTTTTTTGTGCAGGGCTACTCATATGAGGAGTGACACACAAACTGCATGGTGTGGAGTGGGTTTTTCTCGGGGCACTGGGTTTTTCTCCTCCGCTCTTTATTCCGTTGCTACTCCACCCTATCTTACCGCATCTATCCTTCGGACTCGCTGGAATGACTGTTCTATCCCTAATGCATCCAGCTGTTTCTCACTCTTATTGACCATGCCTTAGGTGTTTAACAACACAAAAATTCACATATGTAGCACAGCAATGTGATTGGCCTAGCAACAATGTATACATTTCCAAATTCACACTCACTCCAAGATGCCTTTATATCTAAAGTGACATAACAACCTCAGTTGGTTTCCATTTCTACCTTACCTCCTCCCACTAACTGTGATGTACTTCAGTGTGGTTAACCAACAGTGTAGCTACTCAAGTACACATGTGAAGTCAAGAAGTTAAAAACAGTAAGTACTACTTATTCAATATTTCTGCATAGCTCCAAACGGGGTTCAATGCAGATATTAATTCGAAAACAACAGAGAACTGTCCCAATATGTCTGAAAAGGATAAGGTTTGGGTTTGCTTGGTGACAGACTCACTCATTATTTACGTGAATACAATTGAAAGATTCCAATTACACATTACACATAATCCCAAAAGGAAAATATAAAATTCCTATAAAAATTTCCTTAATATCCCATTGTAACCTTTAAATAAAACTTAAAACAAAGTTCCTGCTTGAAGAATATCCCTAGTCTGTCTCCTTGCGCTAGAAGAAAAACAGACTATATACAAATCTTGAAAACACCCAGAACACTTTCAAACGTTCTTTGCCATTCTTAACACTCCCTGGCATCTCTCTGCTGGCCAGCAACTCGTCATGGAGACAAGTAGGGGGAGGGGTGGAGGGCCCCGAGGTTTCGCTGAAGCCTGCTCGCTGCACGGCATGCACTTAGCAAGTGGTGATCATGTGAACAACAGAGCTGGTTGAGCAGGTCCGTCACAGCAAAGGTAAAGCTACATCCATGGCCCATATTGTAGAACAGCTTGTAAGGCACCGTGAATTTAGGCGAATGTCATGTGACAGGGCCATCACATTACTTATGCAAACACATTAAAGAGCTCATCGTAGATAATTTGAAATAAATCAAAACCTGGCAAAATAATACGTAAATGAAAAAATAAATCAGCAATACAAATTAAGTTGAAAATTACATTCTCAATTTGGCACCTACTAATTATGGTGAACTCAAAACAACCTAGGTACCTGCTCGGTTCTCACAAATCTGTGTTACACTAAAGGTTTGGCACGAACTCTCATCTGTATACGCCATCTCATGGGATATGCGACAGACAACAAGCATAGCTTTAGATATAAATAAATTTTTCATGTATGAGAGCCCTAACCCTCCTGCCGATGACCTTGATACAAAACTTCCTATTATGAAGTTATGTTATGTTCCTGAAAAATGACTTTATTAAAAACAACTAGGTAGAAGACCAGTATTCTCACAAGAATGCTGTAGCATATAATGTATATGTGGCCAGGTGCCCCAAATCTTCATATCTCATACATTATGCACTGCTCTATGAATATTTCTGAATAACAAGTTAATAGCAGATGTAAAAAACAACATAGTCACACTTTTTATTGCACTATTTACCATTAATTACAAACTTAGAAGAGAAAAATATTTCTGCAGAATTTTATTTTACCAGTTTCACATACATACTTCAACTTAGTCCAAAACAATGTTTTGACCTACCGCATTTACAAGATTGTGTTTCATTACAATCTTTACTCCCAAAACTTGAGGATTGTCTTATTTTCACATACTGAAAGTTTTGGGGTGAACGATTTTGCTCAAGTACATAGTAGCAAGTAATGGTCAATGTTTATTGAACATAATGTATGTTTCATTACAGTATAAGCCACTTGACAGAACGTTTGAAACAACAGAACTTTATTATTAGAAAATATTGGTACTGACAAAAAGTGTGACCACCTGTCTGACTACTAACAACTCAGCACTGCAAATAATAAAGGCTGTCCACTGAAAATCCATTTTGGAAATCCCCTGACTTTTCCCTGTTTTCCAGGTAGAATCTTACCATTTTCCCTGTCCTATTTTCAGCAATACTGACACCTCCCAATACCATATTTTATCACCACTGACAGAACAAATATGTTGACTGTGAAGTTGAATTAAATTTCACTGCACCAGACCAAGCAAGTCCATTAATATCTCTCGCGATACACGCTGCTGACTTTACATGAGTGCCTATTACAAACACACAAATACTTTACTTTGTATGTATAGGTCCTATATTACTTTGCAAAGATGTACTATTGCCACTTCACAATTTTAAAAATTGAAATTATAAAATGCATATACTAACAATTACATTATCCTGTATTCACAAAACAATTATTTAATTTTTCATAACCCAGGTAAAAAATTCTCAGACACTTCCCCAGACTTTTCCCTGTAGGTGGATACCTTGTAATAGCACGCACATTCAGAGCAGGATTACCATATTTGTGAACCACTTAACTGCATTCCTGAAAGTTGAGAAAACACACAGCTGCAGCCAGTTTAATTCCATTGATACGAATGCAGACATTTCTTGTTCTACCTGAGGGGCAAGAAGACATTGTGTCTTAAACAAAAAGTGTGGTTGTGGCCAACCATTTCACCACACAGTCAAGATGGGAAGCCAAAACCAGGAACCGCAGAGTACTAATGAATACAACAGTATCTCTTTAGCCCACTAAGTATAACATGGGTATGCATATTTATTCGAATTTTAGATGTATTGTCTCCGATGATTAGACGAGTGCACAACCCACGTGTCCCGACAGGATGCATATCAGCTTTGATGAGACCTCCACATGATCGCCAAAACATCTGAGAGGGACCAACCAAACACCAGCCATTAGTTTTGCACAGGTCCACAGGCTGAAGCTTTAAACCTCGAATTGGAATGTTGGTGAATGCATACAAGTATGGTTGCTCGGCACTTCAAAAGTATAGTCAATTCACTATTGCTTCCAACATTTCTGAAATCATGCTAAAATTCTACTTCCAGCATATTCCTCCGCATCATGCAGACAAAGCTTAACCGAGTCTAGGAAATTACACCAAAGGGATGATGCACCATATTTGTGCATGAGATCTATTTCTTAGTAAACATTACCAAAACACCAATCTTGTCTCCATTTTTATTAATATTAATAATAAATGTAACATTATAATTTATAGACAAAATGTAAGTGTAAAAGTTCAATTTAACCAATTTTATGTTAAAAATAACACACTTTTATGTTAATACAAGAATAAAATGCTTGTGATACATGATATATTTAAGGAAACAACCAAACATGTCACATGTAGAGTGATTTTTCAAAGGTTAGAATCAAAAAGTGTGAAGAAACCACACATACACTATAGAAGGGTTGGAGGATCCCATCATGTAATGGTTTACTGAAGCATAAATCCTTACAGAATGTAAACCACTTCTGGTAACTGCTGCATTATATCAACAAGTACATAAAAATATCTGATATCCAGACTAATGAGGCACCAAGTAGACTGAATTGCTGAATCTCTGGATATCTGAGAGTATAGTCAAAATACAGCCAAATCTACAAGAAAAGTTTAAAAGGCCTATAATAACTCACGCACCGCTTATAAAAAAAAATGAAAGAAAAAAACACAAGTATATTGCAAAAATATGTACTGTAACGCTCACGACTAATGTAGACTAGGACAACATTGCAGGAAGTTATTGATAGAGAGAGACAACAACCTCACCCACATATCACCCACACTTCCTTTCACTAATTCTTGCGCTACAGTCCAACTCGATAACATAGTTCACTACTCCCTGGCCTAAAAATATGTACTGTAACGCTCACGACTAATGTAGACTAGGACAACATTGCAGGAAGTTATTGATAGAGAGAGACAACCACTTCACCCACATATCACCCACACTTCCTTTCACTAATTCTTGCGCTACAGTCCAACTCAATATCATAGTTCACTACTCCCTGGCCTAAAAATATGTACTGTAACGCTCACGACTAATGTAGACTAGGACAACATTGCAGAAAGTTATTGATAGAGAGAGACAACCACCTCACCCACATATCACCCACACTTCCTTTCACTAATTCTTGCGCTACAGTCCAACTCAATAACATAGTTCACTACTCCCTGACCTAAAAATATGTACTGTAACGCTCACGACTAATGTAGACTAGGACAACATTGCAGGAAGTTATTGATAGAGAGAGACAACAACCTCACCCACATATCACCCACACTTCCTTTCACTAATTCTTGCGCTACAGTCCAACTCTATAACATAGTTCACTACTCCCTGACCTAAAAATATGTACTGTAACGCTCACGACTAATGTAGACTAGGACAACATTGCAGGAAGTTATTGATAGAGAGAGACAACCACCTCACCCACATATCACCCACACTTCCTTTCACTAATTCTTGCGCTACAGTCCAACTCAATAACATAGTTCACTACTCCCTGGCCTAAAAATATGTACTGTAACGCTCACGACTAATGTAGACTAGGACAACACTGCAGGAAGTTATTGATAGAGAGAGACAACAACCTCACCCACATATCACCCACACTTCCTTTCACAATTATTGCGCTACAGTCCAACTCAATAACATAGTTCACTACTCCCTGGCCTAAAAATATTAATTTCTCATACACATTAAAAAATAATTTTTTATCACCCGAAATTGTGCCAGTTATCACAGGGTTTGTATATTAGAGGGTCAGATTTGAGAGGTTACACTTGCACTGTACTTAATCAAAAAAGTTGTTTCAGTAAAAATATTTGACATAATCACCATTACTTTAAAGGACCTGTAACACTTACTTGCATTGAAATACAAATCAATGTCACTTTCTCCGTTGGCTAAACCTGTGACAATGGAGCCAAATGGTACACACACACCATTTTGGTAGACCCTTTGTAAACATGCCTCAATATCAGCACACAGCTTCATGTACTTAGCTTGTCTCACAACAAACGGAATCTCGTGCAGTGCCATGAACTGTATTGCCTGGTAATCAAAACCAATGATTCTGGGGGAACATTCAACTGTATCACCATTGCTTTCTGTAGCATCTGCATCTGAAACAAGAATATATAATTCAACATATCACTCAAACTTTTGTTTCTGGTGCAAAGAAGTATATTCATTTCAACAGTCACAAGAAACATAAACTAAAAATGGAGAAACAAAATTCTGAACAATCCGTTATCAAATCAAGAAATTGTCAAACAAGCTAGCAACAAAAAAACTTTCATCCAAGTTTCAGTGCATAAAAATATTACTCTAAATCATGGAAATTCCATACTGTGCTGTAATATACAATGTTATAATCACAATGGAGATTGTGTGCAGTTATTTTGGCACCACTGAAAGTACAATCTGGTTTTATCTTTTTTGCCCATTAATCTGTCTTTTCACAGCTACACGGAATAATTTTATTAACTGTGTTGTGGACCCATGACCAGGAGTCACACCAACATGTACAAGAAAAGTAAGACAGATTGGAAGAAAAAGTAAATATAAGATAAGAGGTACTTACAAGTGTTTCCTATTCATTTAAATATAAATACATATAATAAGTTATATCTATGTATGTGTGGGTATATACAAGAAAACTTTACATGGATTAGAACACGTAACTTTTGAGCTTGCACCAATCTGCACTTTCTGAAAAGTAAGATTGCAAAATGGAACAATTCCATTTTCACACATTTGTACGGTGTACTGTTCTTCTCTCTATCAGTATGCCTAAGGGCTCCGGCTGCCTGGAGCTATTTCGCATGTTCGAGGTCACAAATTCTGAAAAAACTTATTTGTAACCATTTTCCACCTAAAAAAGTAATAATCATTGGGCACAAAAAAGGGCCATGGTGGTGTATTGGTCAGACTACTCGTATCTCACCTAGGCGAACCAGGTTCTATTCCTGGCGGGGTAACTCTTGGATTTTCACATGTGGCAAAAGTTTCTTAGATGCTATTTGTGTCCAGACACCAATACAAAATATCCATCCATTTTTGAATGATGTGTTTTCAACCAAACCTCTGCAACAGGGTCATTTCAAACCAAATCACCTATGGCCATGTGCCTCAGTGTCACAGATTTTGTTCAAAAATTTTTCCTATCTGGGTACGCATATAATAGCAGTAAATTATTTTTTGAAGTAAAAATTGCTAAAGGAGAAATGTTCAAATTTTTTTTAAATTTTCGAGCAAATTATACTTTCTGATAATCTGCGTCAGTTGACTGAAATTGCTATAATTCTCTCAATTTCCAAGCTATCAAGAACGTTAAGGTGTTAAATGAAAGATAATTTCAAGCTCTTTTTTAAATATATCAAGAAATCATGCAAAATAATTCATAGCAAAAAAATGAATAGGCATGCATGCAAATTTTTGAGTTTTTATAAAATTTGCAATTGCTTGTAAGTTACAAATATCACACCATTGGAACTTATTTCTTAGAATCATTTTCGCATATACTAAATGCAGTAAAAAATTAAAAACTGTGTTTTTTTGTACTTTTTGAATCACTTGATTTTTCATTTTTCATGTATGAACAATGTAGCATGCAAATACTTAAATGATTACAAAAAAATCTAGAAGGCGTAAGAAATAGCGGAGTCATATGCCAGGCACTAAAGTTTATTATTAGTTGTTGAGTGACATCTACAGCTGCCAAAATGTTAGGACACGAAGGGATGACAAGGGGAAGAGACAAGGAAAGCATCCAGAGTGTCGTGGGAAAGCAGCAGCACTGGTTTTTACTTGAATAGATTATTAGCCATTTCCATATTTGGGATTAATGATTAAAATAATTACCGATTAAAATTAATTGTTAAAAAATTGTATAATATTTAACTTATTAGTTAATTTTTAAAACTAATACACTTTTAACTTTTAATCGTTGAAATATACCATTAACGATTAAAACTAACATCATTTAATTTTGCAATCACCGGGAGGCCAAAGATGACAACCAAATATATGCAAATGCCATTAATATCTTGAGAAACTTCTTAAAAATACGTAACGTATTTGACGGCAGAGGAGTTGCACACCACAATATGAAGATCTATACACTGAAGTTATGTACCAAATCGAAGATTATCGTAGTCACATGCAACGCGATTGCAAGGTAGGCGAGACTGCACCATCGCGATCTATCAATACCATCTCTTGCTACGCAAAAATCACATTGCACAGTTGATGGTCCTCATGCGGTGTGCACATTTCAATTGTTTTTGTAATCAATGCACTGGTCTCGTTTCGTGCTAAGTTGTGCTATAAGAGATTGTTTTAGAAGTTTTATTTGAAATGATTTTGTAGAAGATCGTTAATTCTTCATCTCTATAAGAAGGCCTATCTGATTCTGCATCCAGCAACCATGTTTTTATAACAGAGATACTTGCAAATTATATCAAACTCAATGGTACATTCAAACAGGAACATGCAGGTCCTTTTACATTCTACCATTGGTTCATTAAATTGCATGTCATTCATTCACACAACTTTTAGGGTAAGTCAAAACATACTATCTCCAGCACATGTTCTGGTTTTACTTTTCGAATATGTTGCAACACTATTGGAAAGGCCTGCCAAAAATCATACCGCTCTTAAGAATATTCAGTCAAAAACTTAAAATTTCTGTGAGAAAAATGATTACGATAATCTTCTGAATCAACTTTCAAAATTCGAGTTCATTGACCTGGCCAACAATGATGATGACGATAATAATAATATGACGCCGGCTGACAGCCAGCAGCATTTAGACCATGATGGCACTCACCACTTACGTGACATGTGGGCACACACATGCACAAAGAGGCTATAACCTGGACTTTCTCGTAACGGGATATTGATTTAAAGTGTAAACTATGTCTTTTATTTTTATTTCAGTGTCCAAGTGTTTTAGAGTGTTAAAAATGTATGTTCCAAAAATGTTGCACAATGTTTAGTTAAAATACAAAATGTGTGATGGCGAAGAATAAGGACATTACTATTCTGGTGCAAACACCTTTATAAATAACAATCAACGAACACAGAATATTCACAATTTAAAAGTTTAACGTGATCATGTATGCAAATTATTTATGTGCCATTTCTTTTTGATACTAAAAGTTATACTCGGCGTGCATAGCACTTCCGCTTGTGTGAATCCCGTAGGTGGCAATGGTAGGTCCGCACGACCCCTGCCTCTGGGCAGTCCGTCGAGAGCTGGCGAGGTAAGACGCTGTCACGTACGCACTTCAAACTTTTGCACTGATGTAGATTACCATTGCTCACTTTTAGTATACCAGTTAACTTTGCATTGCGTACTTTTGCCAGACATTCCCCAGCATTATGCTTCCGCTTAACATGATACTTTGCACCTTTTTGGCTTTTTAAACTTAATCGAGAAAGAAGAAGGAAAGATGTCGTAGAGGCCATGCGGCACGTACAACTTTGAATCAGGTGCCATCGGCCTGTATGAAAGGCGTTTCAGTGTAATTTCTGTTTAATTACTGCAAGCAATATTAAGGGCAATATTTCTATGTATGTATTTCAGAGTATTTTTCATGTTTAATTGTGTTATAACAACATCATCCATGGCCACATGGTTAGATATCGCCAAGTCTGTATCTGCGCCATCCATGCGCTTTAAGAGTATATTTGTGTAGTATCATGTGCGCCATAATTAATTTCAGGGTTCTATGTAATATTTTATTCAGGGTTCCGTGTATTTCATGAGATTGATACTTTTGTATGTATGACCACATGGTCTTTTACGTGTTTGATTTACCTGCCATCAGGCGTTCTACAAGTCTCTAAATGCTTAAATCCTCAGGGTGCCCGGTAACAATTCGCAGAATTTCATGAAAATTATTGCAATTACACCTGCGGCATCTGCACCACCTAAACATACTTTCACGCATCTGCATGTTTATTGTGACCATTCATGTCGTGTCCCATACTGTATCATCTTTATTTGTGTAATTTGCATGGTGACATTATTTCCGTCCTAGCCGGCTATGTGTAAATGCCGTCACCACACTCACCATGTGCTGGGAGACGCGCCCCGATGAGTCCGTGTTAGGAACGCCAAATAATCACACGTGTTTACTGCTCATTCTGTAATTCTCCGTGTCCTGTCTCCAGGACAACCCTACAGTCCACCCTAGCGACTGTAGACCTATTCTCTTGTGGGGGCTGTGTTTTTAAACACCCCCGGAGAAATCATTCACCTAGGAGTACGCTAGAGTAATTGTAGATGGGGGTAAGAGCGCAAAGGAATTTGCTAGACATGTCTGAGTTCTTTATCATTAATTCATTTTGCTGGCACGACTGTGTAATTGGAGAGCAATAACTGTTATGTATTCAGTGCAAACCTGTGCGTTTACTTGTAGCGCCAGAACAGCAAATCTCCCACCTATTTTTCAGTGATAAAATTGTTTAGTATTGACCAGTGTTTTGTAAAGATGCTCGGGTGAGACGGACACACAGAACCCACAGCATCCCTGAGAACCCTGAGTCTCAAAGTGCGGTGTCTGGGAAGCACCACTGGCACCCACCTACCGTAAGTAACTTGTGTCATCGTTCGTCTCGTGTCTCACCCGACGGCGTCAAATACTAAATTTTGACCTATGGTAATTGAAACATAACTCTGTGCTGAGACATTTAAACATGGCACTTCTTTTTCTAATTCAACATTAACATTAACATTACTTGTTATTGTATGTGACTGTATTTACATTACAATATGCAGTAACGTGCATCGAAGGTTGATTACAAAAAAGCTCAACGAACAGAGAAGCCATAGAGCTGAACCACATACAAACCTTTCACTGAGTCAGAATTGTCTACTTTATTGCTTAAATTAAGTTGTGCAACCACAACAGCATGTTTTTTTCCACTCAGATGATGTGCTAAATTTGTCTTATTGCCAGCATCAATTTTACATAGTTCACATCTGCTTCCTGTCATTGATGTTTCATCCAAAGTTTCACCTGAAACCAATATATATATTTTTTCGAATAGTTCCATTTTACTTATTGAGCATTTTTAAGCCATAGAACTCAGTGGCTATATGTAGCAGTCATATAGAAGGCATACATAAAATAATAATATAACAAATATGTACATTAAATTACAACACAGTACAATAACACACACAACAGACTTACATAGAAATGGCATAAGCATATACACTTAAAATTACAATTTTAGGTTTCAGTGGAATGAAATTAAAACACACATAATATTGTAAGTCACACAACAATCATACACAAAATAATATCATAGCATATACTAAAAACCTCCATGTCTGGTTTTCAGCATACATTTAAAATTCATTGACATTAATTTATAATAAAATTACTATGTAAAAAAAATTACCTATGAAGGGCCCAAGACAGACAAAAATTACCAATACATATGTGGTCCATTTCTGGACTGTTTAAATGTCACAAATTTTTTCCGACTTTTAGGACCTACTCTACACTACACTAAGAATTTAATGATTGTGACGAAAGTAAGTGTCCAGTGAAGTGATATTTAAAAAAATGGTAGCTGACAAGTGTAGTCACATAAGCAAACATCATTCATGCTATTATCATTACAGTGATCAGGAAAATAATAACAGTTTTGCAAAAGATATATATTGACCAGATATTTATCACACATTTATGTGCATTAATAACTTACTAATGTACTACATAAACAAATGCCTGCCACTGGAAAAAAACTACTTACTTTTATGCCTTGTTAGTAGAAGTACAAATAATAAACGGTCATGAGCAGATGTCGATGTAAAGTTGAAAACCAAGTCACAATCCAGAAGTTGCAACAATAACAAACTGTGGAGCATCAATAGGTACATGGAAAGAGTTCAGTTCTTGGAAAAAGTGACAGTATACCATAAAAAAAGAAACAGAGCATGTGTTGGTGTTCTCGTAGGTCAAATGTGTACATACCAGTATATCAGTCTCCCAATAAGAGAGAAGTGAAAATGTTCCCACAGCACTGTGCATGTATGTCGTCTGCTGTAATTACATGCTCCCATTATTGCAATGAAAATGTAGCTATTGTGTATTAAGACTTCTGAACAGCAGTGTTACATGAACAGTTGTTTATTTGGCAAGACGACTTTGCATAAGTTACTGGAACTGAATTTGTGCCAATCAATGCGGATAAGTGACATTCCATAAACAGACTACCATGCCTTATTCGCCTTGCGAATATACTAAGATGCACTATTTTTACTGTTGTATCGCTACAGGCAATGGTCATTGTGCTGCTGCTTTTTATGCAGAACATCTACGGAGAAGAGAAGGCCAGCAACCTGAAAGGTATCCGGATCGCCGGATGTTTACCAACCCACACAACACGTTCATGGAAATCCGTATGCCTGGTCCAAGATGTGAAGGCATCCCGAGAGCTGACCCGGGCGGCATCAATCAAGTATTGGAAGAGGTGCACACTGAACCATCTGCTAGTATTAGGAAGCTAAGCAGTCCCGACAATTAGTGTACATCGTATACTCCGTGCCAGCAATTACCACCAGTAACACACAGAGAAAGTGCAGGTTCTATTCCCAGCGGATTATGAAAAAAAGGATGAACTTTTGCCATGAAATGCTGCATCAGTGTAGGGATAACCCAAGCTTTTTTGATAATATTTTGTGGATGGACGAGTCACATTTCCAAAGAGGTGGAATATTCCACCTTAACAACTTTCACTCATAGTCTATTGAAAACCCTCATGTAATAAGAGACTTACATTTCCAACACTAGTTTGGTGTGAACATGTGGACAGGCATAGTAGGCCACCAATTGATTGGGTCATTTGAACTACTAGCAAGACTGAACAATGACACGTATAGCAATTTTCTCCAGACCTATCTTCCACCGCTGCTAGAAGACATGAACCTGGAGGTGCATAGAAACACGTGGTTTCAGAATGATGGTGCTCCATGCCATTATGCAGTGCAACTGAGGCACCATTTCAACACTACATTCCCTGATAAATGGATTGGATGTGGTGGACTAATCGTGTGGCCCCCCACAATCACCAGATTTTAATACAATTGATTTTTTCACGTGGGGGTACTTCAAAGGAATTGTTTATTCAAGTGAGTGTCACAAACTGATGCACAAACTGTCAGAAACTGAAAATACAATAAAAGTAAACGTTTGTGCATTACAACATTCAAGAAGTAATTTTATACGAAGGTGCAGGTTGTGTGTACAGAGACTGGGCAGACATTTTGAACATATGTTATGAATATGCAGATAAATGACTTCAGGCCAATTATGTTCATTTTATTGTTCTCCCTTCATTTGTCAATCTTTCAAAACGTGTGAACCAAAGCAAAAGAAAAATGCTCTGTCACTTTTATTCCATTTTGGTTAATTTTAAGACCACATTTTCCATGTAAGTAGCATTGCCCTACAGTCAGGTTTTTACTTGTGCAACTTCTGAGTCGTAACTCTGTTTACAAATTTATGACGTTGACAT
Source organism: Dryococelus australis (assembly GCA_029891345.1). Lineage (NCBI taxonomy): Eukaryota > Metazoa > Arthropoda > Insecta > Phasmatodea > Phasmatidae > Dryococelus > Dryococelus australis. Next base: position 88,894,378 of record CM057005.1, on the reverse strand, counting down.
TTGTTCATGACCGCTTATTATTTGTACTTCTAACAAGGCATACAAGTAGGAAGTTTTTCCAGTGGCAAGTATTTGTTTATGTAGTACGTTAAAATTTTTTTAACACACACAAACTCGTGACAAATATCTGGACAACACATAACTTTTGCAAAACCATTGTTATTTCCCAATTTCTGTAATGACAATGGCATGAATGATGTTTGGTTATGTGACTATACTTGTAAGCTACCATTTCTACAAACATCATTTCACTGGGACACTTACTTTCGTCACAATCATTAACTTCTTAGTGTAGTGTAGAGTAGGTCCAAAAATTTGTAACTTTAAATGGTTCAGAATTGGACAACATATGTATTGGTCATTTTTGTCAGTCTTGGACCCCTCTATCATCTGCCTCTGTTGGAACGTGTACGTCTGGATCATTCATATACATAGACACACACACACAAATTACAGTATTACAAAGGCATACAAAAGTGCTAAATTTGATAAACATTGGTAATTTAGAAAGGGAAAGTTTCAGACTGTACAGTAGTGTTGTACCACATCACATGCATGGTGGCTCAAGCAGCTACTCCCATACAGATTTTGCTATGCAAGAGGCATCAACAGTTGACACATTACGTGCTTTGATAACCAAACAACTAATAAAATAGCTACCATCAACACTTAATGGAACAAAAGAATAAAAAATTCATAGGTGTGTTCGGGTGAGAAACTGTTTGAAGATAAAAAAAATTACCCAACTGTATTTAGTTAAAATTTATTTCTAGCTATATAAATCCAAGATTGAAAACTGTGATACAACAAAGGTGAACATTAAATTGAGTTGAGAGACCCGGCTGAGGATTGAACCCAGTTCGCCTTGGTGAGAAGCGAGCAGTTTACCGCTCAGCCATTCACAGTCCCTGAACATTAAATGTTTTATTATTACTGCATTGTGTTATTCTAGCACACATGGTTTTAACATGTAAACTAAAGTAAATAAAAGGCATTTCATTTCGTAAGAGATTTATTAAAATTCTAGTTCCTCACAGGAAAAATTGACTTCACTATTACTTTCCTCAACTCCTCACAGTCGAGCTTCAACAGCTTGGAATCAGAAGAGGATTCACAACTCCCACCATCCTCGCCTCTCTACAGATGAAAAAGGGGCAGATTATTCGAGATTCAGAGAGCCCAGATCGTTGAGTTGCGGAGCCTCGAAATATTGCCCAATAACCCACTGTGTCACTGGTATTAGTTTGAATCTCACATCACTAACACCACCACAGAATAACAGCTTTATTGACTGTTCCCAAAAAGGGCTAGAACTTGGTATAGCACCTGTGGACACGGAATTGAGATATGCTGAACAAGTGCAGTACTTCCAGATGACAAGTAAGCTGACTTGACAATAAGTCCCAGTGGTAGGACAGTTGTCCTTAATACATCTAACAAGAAACAGGTTTCACAGAAACAAAAGCTACACAACACAAAAATTAAATTAAGAATAAAGCTCAGTTCCTCTCAGTAGTAGTGCCAAGTATGGATTGCCAGCACAGCAGGCAAGACACTGCACGATCATTCGTGCAGAGAGCAGCAGTTCCCATCTAGGAAACACCCCCACAACAGCACCCTAACCTCTCTTGGCGTATAATCTGAACAAGGGGCCTCAACTGCAAAGGATCGAGATACAATCAATCATCCCAGACATCGCCTGCTGACACAACAGCTGACCGGACACAAAACCCAAAGGCTGGTGCTGTTGTACACTTGTGGTGCTCTTCCACATTGACCACCAGCCAAGGTGCTACCCAAACCTCTACTGTCTACCCAGGACAGAACGGGAGCTGTTCCACTGCTCACTGGTCAACCCATCAATGGGTGGGGGACCCTCCAGAATGCAGTTCTACCCCCCCCCCCAAACCCAAAAAAAATACAATGGATCTGTCCCAAAGAGAACCTCCGGCACAGCACAGTGGGCAAAAAAAATTTAATATTAATAAAAAAAAAATTTGACGCTATATTGGTTTTATGGATCATAAAGGCATAATGTGACATGTGGAGGTCAGTGTATTATTCAATGATGATATGACACACAGATACATGAAATATTGATCTAAAAATGTCTCAAGACCATTACTGCTCTCAAATCAACATATGCCAACATATTTCTGTAGTGGTCACATCATCCTGTGAAATTAATTTATGCAAATCACAGCAAGTCTGGTAGTATTCCATGTTTGTTCTGGAAAATACACTTTCAAAAACAAGGACACAGATTCTGACATTTTCTGTTTACGAGTTTAAAGGCAACTGCAAACAACATGACAGGCAGAAGTTAGTGGTTCATGCCAGTATCAATTGTTAAGTTTTTAAATATTAATTTGTATGTGAAAGCTGCTAAATGAACACTTCAAGATGTATAGTGATCTGACTATATGGATTAAGTCAATCAAGAAGCCAGCCAAAGCGGTATATAAAAAATGTTGTGTAATATAATACACACACATCCTTCCCAGCACAGCAGATAACTGTCATTTTTTGTAATAGAGATTGGGACTGCCACATTAGTTGTTCATCAATTAAAAAACCTATCTACTTGAATGAACTTTTATATTAAAAAACTAATATGTAAAACATCTTTGCCCAGATCCTATAAGAACTCTTATGCAATATTCTGTTTGATCTAGTGAACATTATTGTGATCAGAACTTTGAACTATTTTCTCTTATGTAATGTGGCAAAAATGTTTTAACTAACATTTGGAAAACACAATAGGTTAATATTGCATTCAACTCCAGGCATTACACCAGGCAATTTAACTCTTTACCTGCAATGTTAGACTACTGTCGAATGCGGTGAATATTTCATACTTGCATCATGCAACTTTTGTGAATGAGGTCCTAAGGTGTAACGCGTGCTTGTGATGGAATTGTTTTCTCTTTGGTGTTGTGATATATACAGAGTCCTCAATGTTGAGGGACAGTTTCTTTTTTCACACAGAAATAAGTATTTAATAAAGCACAGTATTTATCTACGGAATTATTCTTGCCAATAACCACAATGGCTTCAGGAAGGAGGAAAGGTTTGATGCAGAAAGAGTGTTATCATACTTTATTTGCAAATTCAGAGTTGGAGCGTCGCGAATCGGAAAATGAAGATGAGTGAGTGAAGAGATTTGGGATAATTTGGGGTAGATTAGCCAAGATGTTTCACAAAAATACTGTTCTATTGAAGTTTTGAAACACAAACCTGTTCCAATTTCAATAGCTGGCTTTGCCTGTACATCCTCAGCAGTGCACTCTTTCTACCGATTGTATCTCGAATGGGGAGTTACATAATCTCTCTATTATTTTCATAGAATTGAGACATAAATTTATTTAGTCAGCTACACAAGAAAAAATTGGCCTTGGAAAATAATTTGTGAAAACAGTCCACAAGTGTGTTAAATTGAGATTTTTTTACACCAGTCAAGGGAAATATTTACCTTCTCAGTGCCCATGTCAATCTCATTATTACTGTTTACAGGACCAGATTTTATCTTTGTAACATCCAAATGCTGTTTTGTTAGCGCGTCACCATGGCCACACATTAAGTCACTGTCACAATCACAATGTTCCAGCAGATCGTCACCAGTTTTAACTTCTTGCTTATCGTCTTCATTTTCTGGGGCCCGCAGTGGCAGAGTGGTTAGTCTACTCGCCTCCCACCAAGACAAACCGGGTTCGATCCCCGGCTGGGTCACTCCCGGATTTTCACAGACAGGTTTTCTCTGGGATCTCCTGTTCCTCGCACTCTTTCATTCCGGCACTGCTCCATACTCACCTCAATCACCCTCACTGGCTTTCAAGACCTCACTGTTAAGAGCCACCCAAATCTCTTCACTCACTCACTCCTATATTCACACAATTAACAATTTTTTGCAGAGGAACAATTATTTACATTTTCCTTGACATAGGTCGAAATTCCCTGATATTTTCCCCGACTTTTCCATGTCACATGAAATTCCCCGACTTTTCCCTGTGGGTGGACACCTTCAATTAACTGAGATTTGTTTAGTTTCTTGTTTCACATCACTGTGTAAACTTCCACCTCATCTAAAAGAACACTTCCATTAACAAACGTGTCCACCTGTGTGGTGTAATGCTGGAATCGCAATAGCACAACAGATGCTATGTGAAGAGCATAGCACGACAACAAAAATGCACCTTAGTGTGAACACTAGATTTTACCACTTCATGATCAACATTTAAAAATATTATTTATAAATGGCTTCTTGCCACTACATACTAACCTCTTTTACAATGGCCATTAATGTTTCCATTATTTTCTTATTCCACTATCCTTTCACAAATTTCTTTCCATGTCTGCTGATACTTCGAGTGTGAAAATATCGCTGTAATTATATTTAAGCATAAAAATGTTTTGCTTTGCTTATTAATACGGTAAATTACAGTGCATTTAAAAACTTTAGCACCAAAAATATAGCAGGTTAGATAGATTTACAGACCGATCGTACCTGCTGCACGAATAAATTATAAATATTTTCTTTTCAGGAATCTTGTCATGTGGGTCATTTTAGTCGCATTGACGTCACAGAAGTCTCAATCCTGATTGACTGGAAATTATTTTATTTGCATCGCGCCCATCGTGTCACGTGTTGCACTATTGTGATTCCAGCGTAACGGGTAGTGTTACTGCCTCTCGCCCCATTTATCTGGGATCTGGTACCAACCTTAGGAACTTTTCAAGTAGTATGGTGGCTATCCACACACTGCAGGAGGAGTGGAGTGGACAAATTTGGGCAACTCTTAACAACACCATCTTGAGAGAAGCGAGGCGAGTACGGAGCACCTCCGGAATGTAAGGCTGGGGAAATGCAAGATCCCCAAGAAAAACGCTGACAAGTGGTATAGCACAGCACAATTAGAATATGCAAAAATCCAGGAGTAACCCTGCTGGGAATTAAACCCAGTTCACATTGGTAAGAGGAGTGTGCCCTAGCCACAGCGGACCCCACTGCAGAAGACCTCTTTTGTGCTCAAGTAACTGTTATTCATATAATGTTCATGTCATTAATTTGATTGTGTCTAATAAGTGGTATTAATGTAGGAGGAAGAATTAACATGTTTAAATTGTTTAAATTTAATATGCCACTAATTCTGGTATAGGTATGTAAAGTGTGTATCTGTTAATTTGTATTTCTGGAGTTTTATTCACTATAAATGGCACCACTTGTAAGTAATCTGTTTTATTAACTTATATTTATATTTGGATTCAATTTAATGTCATAGAGGGCAGCACTTTTGTTAATCATATTATTTCTTTATTAATTATGTCAATGTCTATATCAGCTGCCATAAAATTTGCTAACAAAGAAAACTTCAGAATCCCGTACATTAAATAATTGTTATGTTTTGAGCACATGATCATCTGAGTATATGTGTGACCATATATGTATTGATAAGTACACTGTTTAGATGTGCTGATGCGGTGTCCTTTCTTCTCCTTCTCAAGATAAAATTATGGTGACAAAATAATTCTTAGCTGCTGAATAACTTCTTTAATATGTTGTATAACTACTGTTCCCGCCACCATCTGTAAGATTATGTTTTAATTATTTTCCCAGTGATGTTTTTATGTAAATTATAGTCCCACGGAATTATGATTTGTCCATTAAATGTTTGCTTAGTGTGGTCGCAGTTTGCTGTTGGGTGTTCTATAGGGTCTATATAATTTCTGCCATGTTCCCTTTGTGAACGAGAGTGACGATGCTTCCTAGTCACCTATAACAGTGTGCCCATCTTCGGGAGAAGGCAAAAAATGGCTCGCATCTTTACTGGCTGCAATTTTTTTTCTAAATTACACACACACACACAAACAGATATATACATAAATTAGGTCTTTATTTTTTCAAAAATTAGGAAACCAGCAGAATTTAGTTGTTTTGCAAATAAAAGTTAGTTTCAGTAAGAATACTATGTAATGTACGATATGTTTTATGAGTTGGAGTTGAGAGATTTGGGCAGCCCTTAACAACGAGGTATCGATAGCTGATTAGGTGAGAATGGAGCAGCGCTGGAATGCTAGGGCAGGGGAAACAGGAGATCCCAGAGAAAAACCGTCGACCAGCGGCATTGTCAGGCACAATTCCCACTTGCGAAAATCTGAGAATAACCCAGCCGGAGGTTCTCCTTGGTAGGAGGCAAGCAGTCTAACCTCTTAGCCACCACTGCCTCAAGTTTTAAGAGTATACGTATACCATTAGAACAAACTAAAAAAAGTAGCTGCTGAAGTTTCACATATACCACTTATCTAAATGCAAATGTTCTGTTAGCGTAACCGGTAGAGCGTCCATTTAGGAACGAGATAGCATTGTGTTGAAATGCCAGTCTGCCCATATTTGTTTTCACTGTTTTAGAATTAACTGAAGTTACATGTTACAACGTGTATTATGTTGAATAAACTCTATTTATTTTAATAAATTTGCTAAAAATTAAAATTGCCGAGATGGATTGTTGATTGTACAATATAATAGCTATTTTACTACGACAAACACAAATCTTTCAACACAGAGTGTTGTTTTTCTTAGCCATTTTGTAAAATACTGCCAGATTACAAAATTTAACTTTTTATGTTATATCTCATGAACCAATGAACCAATTCTCAACAAATATTTGCACAAAAGTAGTGTTACAAAGGTCATGTAAACTTACATGATTGAAGTGACTCACATATTTTATTTTAATATGGCTGTACTCTAAACTTAAGGTTAGTAAACTAAGTCTTCCAAAATGTTAGGCAGATTACAATTTAAGTTGATGCTCGTAATCCTAATCCTATGTCTGCAATGTAGTTGCCTGCATGCCAGCTTATAGTATGAGAGGTTCTGGTTTGAAGTCCTTGTTAAGGAGGTGTGTATTTATGTATTTGTCTCTTTAGTATTACATATATTTCTGGTTCCATCTATAGAGATATCTCCATCAACAAGATTTCCCAATATAGGTAGCTATAACCTTTACTTTTAAAAAAATTTATCAATTCCAGTTGCATTCATGTAGAGGAAACTAGGCTCATTTGTTATTACGGAACTTCTTGTTCATGCTTACTTTTACTAAACATGCCACTGTATGAATTTCACTTAATACCAAGAGATTGACAACAACTGACATGACAAAGTTATGGGATAGCACTATGGCGCCACCGCTGCAGAACGACGTTGCACGGCCTAAACAAGTCTCAGTTATCAACACGTGGTTGTGTCATTCGGATTGACTGTTGTTTACTTGCTCATGGCAAGGCGACGTGAGTTATCAGAGTTCAAACGGGGCATGATTGTAGGTGCCAGAACGATAGGACATTCAATTTCAGAAGTTGTGGAGACTTTCAACATTCCTTGATCCACAGTGTCACGTGTGTACAGGGAAAATCAAAATCAAGGCATTACGATCCACTGTGGATAACACAGTGGTTGTCCAAAGTTACTTGATGATACTGACCGGCGGAGATTGGGTAGACTTGCTCAAATCACAGCCACATTCAATGCAGGAGGTGTCAGATGTGTATGTAGCAGATCTGTGCAACGTGCATTAGCTTCCATGGGATAAGGAAGAAGAAGACCCACCAGGAAGCCCCTGTTAACAGCGCAACACTGAGCACAACGCCTCACTTGGGTTCGTGATGCTGCTAATTGGACCCTGGAGGACTGGAAACATGTGGTCTGAGCCGACGAGTCACGTTACAGGTTGTTTCAGTCTGCTGGAAAGGTTTGAATATGGCGCAAACCCAATGAGGCCATGGATCCCAGTTGTCAACAAGACACAGTGGTAGTAGTTCCGTAATGGTGTGGGGTGTGCTCACATGGCATGGGTTGAGTCCACTTGTCCATGTGCCCACAAAACTCAATGGTAACTATTGCAAAACTCTCCTTGGTGACCATTTGCAGCCATCCATGGTCTTCAGTTTTCCTGACAACGATGGGATGTTCCACCAGGCTGTGCCGTCTCATCAGGCTGCGGATGTCCAAGACAGGTTCGATGAGCATTCTGGAGAGTTCCAGCGAATGGAGTGGCCAGCACATTCCCCCGACATGAACCCAATCGAGCATTTATGGGATGTGGTGGAGAGAGCCATTCGCACCCAAAATCCTGCACCTATAAATACCAGGGAACTTTGGGAAGCTATTCAGACAGCATGACTTAACATCTCTTTAGAGATCTTCCATCCATTTGTGGAGTCCATGCCACGTCGAGTTACTACACTTCTTCGGGCTAGAGGGGGCCCTACACGTTATTATACGGGTATCCCATGACTTTTGTCATGTCAGTGTATACCCCATTCCAGTCCACTACATTTTCTAGTTTCCAGTCTCAAATATTTGGTCGCCAGTGGCAACCTGGCGACCATAAATTTTACACCATTTTATTGTACTTTATATACTAACATTGTATTGTATTGCACTCTACATACTAACATTACCGATACAATGCATGCACTACAGTATACCACAGTTCTTCAGTCCAGTAAGCTAACCACATGACTAGGAGCCCCAACATGTAGTGACAATATAATATACCGACCTGTCTTTGTTCCACAGTCTACTTTATTTCTATTAACTTGTATTTCCATGTACAAATGTTTTCTTCCAGTCAAGTGTTGTTTTAAACTTAACGGACTGCTACACGTAACTTTGCATAATTCACAAGTGTATTTTGTATCTTTGGTGGCCATTTTGGATATTATACCTGAAACAAACATATTTTTACTATGAGATCACACACAAGAAGTATTTCGCTTCCAAACCCTAATCAATGTTGGTGTTCCAAGTTTGTATTTAGACTACATCATTGACACTGGAATATAGTCCATTTCATACAAGTGGTCTCAAATTTGACAGACAATGTGACCAACATACCCAGAATGTAAACAGTAAATGCTCTCGCTCCTATAGTAATGAATTACTGCGGGATTCATGTTGTTAGGTTGGCTATTTTGATGACGGTTTTGGAAGAAAATAGTACTCGGAACTAAAAGTCGTGATTTAAAATCTTAATTATACTTACACCATTTATGGTTTAAATTATGTTTCTAAAGCAATATTAAATTTTCTTGGCTATTAGTAACGGGACTTAAAAAAACACGTTCAGCATTTATGACAGAATATGTCGACACATACGAACAGTAAATGTTTCCAGCCAATGGGTAGCCATGTTTATGTTTCCAACCCGGTGAAGGCAGTTGTGCGTGCACTTTTTTTCTCATCGTGTTTATTATATGAATATGTTATTGGTGTTGTCAGAATTTTTTATCGATAGTTGATTATTTTTTATTTGTTTTTTCAAAACATAGTTGGTAGTAGGTACCGTTTTAGTGCGTTTTGCTGAGTGAAATGTAATATTAATCGGCACGTCGTTAAAACTGCTCGTTCCGCCATTTTCCTAACCGCCTTTCACAATAAAGTGACACGAATATAATTTCTGTATATAAGTTTAAGTTTGATTGTATCAGGAAACGTGCATAGTGTTGATTTTACTGAATGATTTTGCAAATAAATTTTTTAATGCTAGTGACGAACAAATGTGATTTTAGTGAAGTAAGCTCGCAAGGATTGCCATAGAAAAACACATGTTCAAGAGATTACAACAGTAAGTTAGCGTGTTTTGTAAGTGTATTTGTAAACCGGTAATATAATTATTGAAATGCATGTGGCCTGAAAAATGCCGCACTTTCCACACTTTTGTGGCAAGTGAATATTTGTTTATCTACACCGTGTAAGGTTAACTTTGGTCAAAGTAGGTGCATGTATACATTATTGCATATGTACGAATACGAACAGCGACATAAGTATTGCATTTTGTATTTTCATTAAAGTTATCATTTCCGAAGTAAAATAATTTAAATGTTATTTCCATACGAGCAAAATTTTCCACTGCTCCATCAAAGCAATATGCAACTCAAAATGCCACACACTCATGCCGGAGTCACATAGACCCGACCAACACAGCACAACACGACCAAAACGCAACCACGACGCATTTCAACGTGACTACTTGAATTTACAGCATGACAGACACAACGCTCTCAGCATTTAACATAACTATTTAGAAGGCACTGATAGCCCATGTTAGTCTCAAAGGCGGTGAACAAGAGGGAAACTGTAATACATAATGATGACAAATTGGTATCACTAATGCATACAAAAGTAAAATTATTATTTTTACGAGTTTGATACAGTAGTTTTCAATTAATTTTTCTTTTAAGCTGCATATTTACCATTGTAGGGAAAGCTTGCAATACAATTTTATTTTGCAATGTTGTACTGTGCATCGTACCACATGACACAACAAAGAATATAAATTCTGTAATTGTTATTGTAAGTTGTGTTTATTTGTATCTGCCTTCCCAAAGTGTTTTCATTTAAATAGCAAAGGGCTGGACTTATGTACCTAGACTGCATATAGCAATAGACTTCCATGGAGTTCATTTAATTATTGAAACATCTTTTAAGTGTATCCATGCAATATTTATAATATGAGACTCGACTACCATGACTTGGAACTTCTATTGTTTACTGTTTGATTTTTGTAATGAGTATTTGAAATGTCGCTAATATGTTTTGTACTGTTCCGAAGAAGGGGTCATACTAGACTCATGGGAACCTGCAGCAAATAAATAAAATAAGAATACTAAGCAGCCCACTTACTTTAAATAGCTTGACAGGAGAATAATATGCTGCAATGTATGGTCCTAGCAATGACACCATTTAAATAGCGATTAATTTTCTACAGGCATTTTATGTAGACAACTGTCCACTATTTTATACGATACAGCTTTACAGATATCATCCCTTTAGTGTAAACATTTCACAACGTCCAATTATTCAGCCATATCGATTCACAGTCATAAAATACATGTTTCAAAGCATGTCGATTCTAAAACTTGATATCATTCAGCATTATACACCATTGTAATAGTGTTCAAACACATTTCACTATGGATGATTATTTATCATGACTTCATTACGCCACAATCGGATCCAAAATTGTTGTTTTTTTTTTTTTTTTTTTACTCCGTTTGAGGCATAGAAAAGTATAGACTAAACAGAAGGTAGACAGCAGGGGATGGCTATGTCCTACCTTGCAGTGTTAACAAGTGAAACTCGTTTATCGCGTGGAGTTAGACGGTTGTTTTCCGGAAAAACGGTCATGTGATCACCAGTAACCAAAAACATTGTATTGGCCTATCTCCCACGTGTATTTTGATGAATATTAAAATCGACATATATTAATATATAACCGTTCTTGACCTAAACGATAATATACATAAAGCGTGAGATTGTTCGTCTCAGAAAACTAGATATAAATTTTGCCGTTAAATATGTAAAGTTATCAATTATTTACATTTAAACGGAAGTGTTGTATACGGTGTTTTGGTTGATTTGATTCCCATTCCCTATATATTTGCCTTGAAAATATTCCAGAAAATAATTTTCTGACGATTATAGGAGCTTTTCAAAGTTATGATAAAACTTTAACCCACTAAAATCGATATAATACACTATTGAAGTCGCCTGTGAATGCGTTACATGCGGGAGAGAGAGAACTTTTGTTTTCATTGAAATTGAACAGCCTTGAGAGTGATATTATATATGAACACACTAGTTGTACTGAATTTTCTCTAAATTTGTGTTATTCTTGCGTTTGTGAAATGAAAAATTGGCATGTAAAGACGCCTTAAAACTATAATCTATGTTTTACTTATTCGGCGACGATAGTAAACTAATATTAATGTATGAAAATGCGTACGAGCCGGGCCATACGATTCCGATGTTTAGTGTATTCTTGTATTTTTACGAACTCGGTATACTGCGCCAGCATACACTCGCAATTAGGCTACCGCCCGGTGGCGAGCTCTCTCACCTCTCCTTCACCCAACCAACTACTCTTCCACTCCATTCCTGAATTTACCAACCCCTCTCACAGATACCAATTCCTCCCTCAACACATTCCACTCCCCACAGATCTCACAAGCATGGACTGCCTACTCCACTCCGTTCTCCTCCACACCCTTTGAAGCTTCTCACTGTTGTTTCCTCTTCCTATAAACACCCCCTTACTTAGCTTGCAGTGTAGCCCTCCCTATCCTCCCTCTTCATTCTCCATTCTGTACATCCTGACTAACCGTTCAACTTTCCTCCTGTCCCTCAATGGGCTCCACCCCATTTCTTTCATCACTGATGGCCTATAGTTCCCTTCTTCCTCACCATCTTGCCCCTGCCTTCTCCACCTACCCTTCACCCATCTTGCTGCCTTTCTCTGCACCTTTTCCAGTTCTCGCACCTCCACCTCCACATACAGGTCCCATACTGTTGCAGCATATTCTAACATTGGCCGTACCATTGTGCCATACGCCTTCTCCTTCACCTCACAGCTGACTCCATTCAGCACCCTTCCCAGCATACCCAGAGCCCTTCTTCCTTTTGCAACCATCCTCTCTACCTGTTTTTTTCCACCTGAGGTCTCCCTGCAGTACTATCCCTAGATACTTATATTCTGCTACTTCTTCTATCTCTTGTCCCTCCCATCTGTACATGTCCCTGCTTATCATCTTCTTCCTTGTGAACCTCACTACCTTAGTTTTTCTTACATTTATCTTCATTTTATTTTTTCTCGTCCACAACCATATCTTATAAATGTCCGCCTGCAAATTTCCGCCCCCTCTCCCACCACAGCATATACAACACAATTGTCTGCAAACAATCTGATTTTTCCCCTAATCCCCAAACCCATGTCATTTACCATTATGGTAAATAACAAAGAACCCAGCACGCTTCCCTGTGGTACCCCTGACGTAACCTCCTTTTCCTCTGATAGTGCCTCCCCCACATTCACCCTCTGCCTTCACCCCCTGAGAAAGTCCCCTATCCATTCCACTACCCTCCTGTCTGGTATCAGCGCCTCCATTTTCCTCATCAAATGCCTTCTCAAAATCTATGAAGCAGGCATCCACCTGCTTCCCCTCATCGACTACCTGCACCAGATCCTCTAATAACCCAGCCAGCCGAGTCTCACATGAGTATCCCCACCTGAAACCATGCTGGGACTTCCCCAACCAATTTCTATTGTTCATAACCCTCACCACATACTGCACCACCAGCCTCTCCATTACTTTTCCTGTACTTGATGTGAGACTCACCGGTCTGTAGCTGCCAGGCCTCCCCCTTCCTCTCCCTGCTTGTGTATAGGTACCGCCATGGCATCCTTCCAATCTTGTGGTAACTTACCCTCTCCTAAGGACTTTTTAACCTTCTAAATATTTTGCCAACTCCCTGCCACCAAACTTTAGTGCTGCGTTTCCTATCCCATCTGGACCTCCTGCCTTACTGCTCTCCAAACCCCTAATTACCTTTTCTATCTCCCACTCCCTCATCTTAAACTCACTAAACAACTCCCAAACCCTGTTCCCCCCCCCCTCCCATTCCAACCCTCCTTTGCTTCAAACACTGACAAGTACTGTCCTTGCAGCATCTCCGATTTTTCTTGGTCATTTGTCGCATGCTTACCATCCCTTCCTGTTAGCAGAGGGATCCCTTCCTCTCCTTCCCTTAACCGCCTAACATACCTAAACAATTTCCCCCGTTCCTTGCCTTTTCCTTCTTCCACCATGTTCCCCAGAAATACATTATTTGCCTGTTTGATATTCCTTTCAAGCTCCCTACCCATTTGTTTCATCATTTCTTTAGATCTTATCATCCCTTCATTTCTCCACTTGGCATGTAATTTTCTGCACTTCTTCTTCATATTCAAAATCTCCTGTCCATAATATGGCGGATCTCCCCAAGTCCGTAACCTTTTCATTGGCAGAAATTTCTCCAACATAATCTCCATTAATCCTCTAAAATCCCTCCACAACCGCTCTACATCCTCCTCCCTAGACCATTTTTTAAACCTGTCTCTCAGGAAGATTTCTGCCCCCTTCTTGTCTCCTCTCCCATACTGCCACAACCACCTTTCTGCCATTTGCACTTCTCTCATCCTGCCAATCCCAATTTCCACAACCGGGATATGATGGTCGCTTATACCATCCAATACTATTGCACCAACTACAGCATTCCTAGGTCTGACTAACACCACATCCAGCACTGACCCAACACCCTCCTCATTCCATCTCGTAGGTGTTTCTACTACCTGGACTAATCCTCTGTTGACTAACTGTGCTGCCATTCTCTGCATGATTCTACCCATTCCTTCTGCACCCTCTACCCATTTCACCCCCGGCATATTCAAATCCCCTGCTACAACAACCCACTGCCTGTCCTTTAGTCTATCGACCCTCTCCTTGATCATCTCAATTGCCTGCCATCCCTGTCCTGGTGGTCTATACGCTGCCAGCAAAGTAATACTCCTATTACTACTACCACTCAATTTAATTTCCATTACCTCGACATCCTCACTAACCCATTCTACCATCCCTTTTAGCCCTTTCCTTACACACACCATTATTCCTCCTCCTATCCCATCCCTGTCTCTTCTGAAGATAGTGAACTTATCCTGACTACACTCAATGTCCAGTACTTCCTCAGTCGACCAAGTCTCCACAGCTACCACTATATCTGCCCCATATCCTTCAACCTTTCCCCAGAAGCCCTCCAGCTTATTGTACACACTCCTACAGTTCACCACCATTATCTTTATACTAGTACTCTGCTTTACCATCCTACATTGCTTACCTCCTATCTCCACCCCTGCAGCCTCATTAATGCTATCCTCTCCATTTCTCTCCCCTTCCGTTTCCTTGCTTCTAACTGATTGCTATTTCAACAACTGCTGCTCTGCCCTGACCCTCTCCATGCAGCCAGCTACTTCTCTACCTAGCAGGTCACCTAGAATCCTCTTTCCTGTTCGGTCAGGTGAACCTGGTCCCTCCCTACACTTTCCCAGCCTACCCATTTCCTACTATCTATAAATGTAGCCCCCAAATCCCTACACACCCTCTCATATACCTCACTCGCAGCCACTGCCTTCCTATAGGATACGCCTTTCCTAACCAGCACACCACTGACTACTGCCCTAGCTCCAGGGAACTTCTCCCGCACTTTCCTCAGCAATCCCCTAAGGTCCCGCTCTACCTCCTGCCCCACCTCCCTATGAGCCAAGTCATTTTCCCCTACATGAATGAGAACAACCTTTGCCACCCTGCTACCTCTCATACCACTAACCCTTTCCTCCAAATCCCTGGTATTTTCCCCCCTCCCCCCAAACACTGCTTTATATGTAATTTCCTTCCTGATATTCCTCAGCTCCACCCCCTTTACAATAGAGCTGCCTAGAAAAACTACCTCTGGCTCCCTTCCTACAACCTGTTCCTGCTTTGTGGCTCTTCCACCCACCTGCCTACCCTTGTCTCCGGCCTCCTGCAGCACCCTTGTTTCCCTCCCTTTGGCCAACCATCCTCTCTCCCCTCTGGCCATGAACTATCCACTTTCTTCTGCTTGCTGGTCTTTGCTAATCGCACACTTGCAAGCCTCAGCATACTGCTTCCTACCTTCTACCACTGCCTGTTCCCTGCTTTCTGTTTCCAGTTCCTCTATTCCGGATTGCTTCCTACCTACTACTATCACCTTATACCTTTCTACTATTTCTTGCTCCTCTAACCTTATTTGCTGTCTTATGTCTCCTACTGCCTTATCCCTTTCTACTGCCTCCAACTCATCTATCCTCCACCTTAATTTTACCACCTCTATCTCTGCCTCCCTCCTCCTCTGCCTTTCCTCCTGCAGCCCTACTTGCATTCTGCCTAACTCTTCCTCTCTACTCAGCTTTTCCTCCTGTGAGCTGGCTTTCATTTTCCTTATCACCCCCTTTACATCTTCCAACTTCTCCTCTAACTTATCCATCCTCATTTCTACTCTACTCTTACCCATCTCATTCCTGACCTTTCCCTCCATCCTCTCAATCCTATGCATCATTTCCCTCTCTTTGCTGCTCATCAAATCTATCATTTCCACTTTCCACCTCTCCTCCTTAGCCACTTCCATTGGCGCTGGCACATCCTCTACAAAGCTTCCCCTACACTCGTGAAAGATATCGCACAGTTAGTGTGTGTATAGGGATATATTATCTGCATAAGTTTGTAAACTAACAATTGCAGTGTGTTTAATTTTTGCAAGTGCGGTTGCGATTACTAACGTGCCGTGAATTTAAGGTCCAACCTGTAAGTTACGTACTCGTTAGAGGCACGGGCACTTTTATAAAATTGCAGATATTTTTCTAAATGCAGATTTGCTATTTCGGTGTAAGAGATTATGGAATTCATTTGTTAGTAATGGCAAAAAAAGTCAGCAGAGTTGCAGTGATAACAAGAAATCAGCTGTTTATCAATACAAGAATATGGGCCTACAACCAAATCAACTACAATCATGCCTTTCCACTCAAACCTGTAAAATGTAGAAGTAGCCCGAAAACAAAATGGATTAGTAAAGGTCTGACAGTCTCAGGACAGAGGTTAAAAACAATACGTAAAACGCTAAGAACCCAGGGGACAAACAAAAATTTTACTGTAAGCAATACGAAAAATTATATAACAAGTTACTTGGGGTAGCAAAGCAGAAATACAATGGGGAAAAAATAGCCTCCTCCTCAAATAAAATAAAAGCAATGTAGAACATTATTAATAATGAATTGAAACCTAGGCAAGGACATGTTAGCCTTTCCTTGATAGTAAGAAATATCTAATAGTTTTAATGACTATTTCACAAACATCCCACTAAATTTGCAAAATGAACACAGAGCTACAAATATTAGTCCTCCACACATACCCGAAAGACCTAACACTTGGAATGATAACACACTGTTTTTCACACCTATCTCTGAAGAAGATGATATAAAAGTAATTAAAAAGTTTAAAAGTAAAAGTTCCTGTGGACTAGATGAGGTACCTATGACTGCTAAAAAAAATGTGTTCTTATTTAATAAAACTGCCATTGACTTACATTTTCAATGAATGTCTTGCCCAGGGAATTTTTCCTGATAGACTCAAATATGTAAAAGTAGTACCAATACATAAAAAAAGTAACAAGGCATTGATGGATAACTATAGGCCTATTGCTCTTCTTACGTCCTTTTAAAATTTTTTTAGAGAAATTGATAGCAAATAAACTGACACAATTCTTAATTAAAAAAACAAGGTTATTTCATTGCATCAGTATGGCTTTGTAGAGGGCAGATCCACAGAATAAGCTATTTACAGTTACTGAAAAAATATTAACTTCTTTCGATAAAAGACAATTCTCAACAGGTATATTCGCAGATCTTTCAAAAGCTTTTGATTGTGTCGACCACAATATTTTATTGCAAAAACTTGAACAGTGTGGAGTAAGAGGTGTAACCAATAACATGTTTAAACCATATCTTGAAGACAGAAAACAGATCACCTCCATAAGATAGTATGACAAAAATCACATTACAGATGTCGTGTCCAATACCAGAACTACTCGAGCAGGAGTGCCGCAGGGATCAATACTGGGATATTTATTAATGATGTTCCAGAACAAATAACCAACGTCTCACTATAATGTATGCGGATGACAGAAACAGTTCAAATAACGTTCTTGATGAAAATATACATCAAACAGTGACTCAGATGTCCCAGTTGGTTCCAGTATAATTAATATTAAATGTAAACAAATATGTGCTCAGGAATTTCATGCAAAGAAATAAACATACAATGCAGGATGAAAGATGCACAACAATAGAAAAGGATGGGTTACAGACAGTAAATAGTAGGCTACTAAATTTCTAGGGCTCATTGTAGACCGTAATTTAACATGAAATGAGCATGTTGATAGTGTCTGTAAAAAATTGAGTTCAATGAGTTTTGCAGTACATACCCTAAAAGAGATTTGTGATAATAATACAATTCTTGCATACTATCTCTCAAATATTCAGTCCATAATCAATTATGAAATATTTTGGGGTAAATCAACGAAATGGAAAAAGGCTTTTAGATTACAGAAAAAAAAAAATAGTGAGATTAATAAGTAATAAGGAAAAAGAAGCCATTGTAGGCCGATATTTATAAATAACAAAATTCTCTCTCTTTCATGCATGTATATGTACCGCAGTATTTTTTTTACATGAAAACATTAAAAAAGTTAAAAATAGCGATATACGCCATTACTACACCAGACAAGCTAATCATCTTCACCTATTCTCCTACAGAACCTCAAAATTTACATCAAATCCATATTATGCTGGGGCAAAATAAATAAATAACCTACCCAGTCATTTGAAGTAAATTAGTGGTTTACAGAAATTAAAAAGAGCTGTTAAATTATACTTTTTAAACAAGGCCTTTTATTCCGTAGAAGAATACTTACATACAGATAAATTTCTATAACGCAGAACAAGACTGGTATAAGGAGACTTCATGTAATACCTTGTGTTTCAATCTAATGTAGACTTTACATATTTATACTTAAATATCTATCTGTAGATGAATTGTAATAACTTGTACTACAACAAAACGTAGTCTTAACATGTTTGTAGAGCTGCTAGAATTAATAAGTGTGTAAATTATATTATTTATCTGTTATATATTTTTATGTTAATGTAATTGAGCAAATATCCATATTGCATTACAAAAATCAAAAAATATATAATAATTGACAAGTCCTTTCCAAAGTGTATTGGATGTATACAGAGATGCAAAAAAAAAGAGCGTGTTTCGTGAAACAGCGAATACTCTAGCCGCTACACCGCCATGGCCTCCATCTTAAGACGGGAGGAGTTGAGAGAGGTTTGGTGGTTTGTAACAACCAAGGTGTCGAGAGCTAATGAGGGTGAAATATGGCAGATATAGGGCAGCACTGAAATGCAAGGGTGGGGAAAACAGGAAAACCACGAGGAAACATGCCAGGCAGCAGCATCAATCGGCACAATTCCTATATGTGAAAATCTGTGAGTAACCTCACAGGAAAACCAACAGGGATATTGAAACTGAATATTTTTTAATGTCTTCAGAGAAGAATTTCACACTAAAAATAATAATTGAACAAGTTGGTAGGTAACACAAAGAAATTTTGTCACGAGTGTGTGTGTGTGGACCACTTTGGCAGTGGTCAGTACATGTGTGCTATATCATTGCAGTGCATGCGTCTCTCGCCCATTGTGGTTCAACAATGTATCCTAATCTAATTAAACTACCCAAAGTAACCTAAAATGCTGGCGAATAAGTTTTCATTCATTTTAACCTAACCATAGGGTGGTTCCTTTATTATCCCTAAAAGAGTATTTACAGAAATAATATCCTATTGTAGTTTTCTCTCCCAATGTGAAATTTTTTTAACATGTTGGGCTGAATTAAAATTGTGGCTATTGACTGATTAAAGCCTAAGCTACAATCACAAGAAAACTGTTACGCGACTAATGAGAAACGAGCACAAAAAAAAAAAGACAGTGTCTTGGCTAACCTGATATTTATTTTTGTTTATATACTTGTGATGAAAAAAGTTTCGTAAAAATCATGTTTCGGGATATTTAAGGTGTGGTATACATGTTAATAATTGCGTTGACTATTTAAATAATAGAAAATCTTAACTGTACCACAAAATTAATTTAATAACTATGTTCTTGTTATAAGCTTACACTGCAATGACTCTCGTGGTTGGAAATGTTGTCTCGTGATTAGCCGGCACAGAACTCAGCGTAAATGCATTGAAAATATTCATTCCTTTTAATGCTGCTACCGCGAGCCGGCAGCCATCTTACGCCGTTATGTTGTGTTGTAGTTGTTGCCATTTACAAGCGTGGATTCAATTTTTTATTTTTTATTCTTACGGTGATTGTAGCCGGGGTTTAAACCCTTGGTACTAAATTGCACTTTTAGAGAAAGATGTAACACAATATTTGGTGAATAGGGAATAAAACTATCCATAAATGTCTGCTGTCCCCCCCCCCCCCTCGGTTTATTTCTTCTGAAAAATTTCTAAAATACTTGATTGTCCAGTGCAGACACTTCAGTAAAAATGTTCATTTCTGTGTTTTAGTTATGTACCAAGGGTAACTTAATCCCGTCCCTTATTGTAGATGCAAGAAACAAAATTGTACCATACAATAAGGGATATAAAAAAATACACACACTCGTAATTAGGCTACCGCCCGGTGGCGAGCTCTCTCACCTCTCCTTCACCCAACCAACTCCTTTTCCACTCCCTTCCTGAACTTAACTACCCCTCTCACAATACCAATTCCTCCCTCACAGATCACACAAGCATGGACTGCCTACCCCGCTCCATTCTCCTCCACGCCCTCTGAAGCTTCTCACTGTTGTTTCCTCTTCCTTTAAACACCCCCTTACTTAGCTTAAAGTGTAGCCCTCCCCATCCTCCATCTTCATTTACCACCCTGTAAATCCTGACTAGCCATTCAACTTTCCTCCTGTACTTCAATGAGTCCCCATTTCTTTCATCATCACTGATGGCCTATAGTTCCCTTCTTCCTCACCATCTTGCCCTTGCCTTCTCCACCTACCCTTCACCCATCTTGCTGCCTTTCTCTGCACCTTTTCCAGTTCTTGCACCTCCACCTCCACCTCCACATACGGGTCCCATATTGTTGCAGCATATTCTAACATTGGCCGTACCATTGTGCCATACGCCTTTTCCTTCACCTCACAGCCAACTCCCTTCACAACCCTTCCCAGCATACCCAGAGCCCTTCTTCCCTTTGCAACCACCCACCACATCTGATTTTTCCATCTGAGGTCTCCCTGCAGTACAATTCCTAGATACTTATATTCTGATGCTTTATCCATCTCTTGTCCCTCCCATCTGTACATGTCCCCGATTATCACCTTCTTCCTTGTAAACCTCACCATCTTACTTTTTCTCACATTAATCATTTTATTTTTCCTGGTCCACAACCATATCTTGTCAATGTCCGCCTGCAATTTCCTCCTACCACCCTTTCTCCCCAACACTTCTGCATACACATAAATAAGTATAAAACTGTATCATAACATAGAACTAATGTAATGTAAAGAGAGGGAATAACTAAACTGGATTTTATTTCATTTACCAGAAACTATTTACTATGTTGACATTAAATATGTATAAAGGAGATGAAGTCATATTGGAAACAAACCTCTCGAGTCATTGTCAGTGTCAGGAATTTTAATATAAATGCCAGCAAATAATTATTCATTCGTAGCTTAGGTACATGTGAACTTAGCCTCCCAGAAGTTCAGCTAGGCTGCTGGTCGTTGTTTTGTTGCACTCATAACTGATAAGCAACCTGCAGTACATTATACGACAACGGTAGCAGGTTGTTATACATATTTAGTAATGTATTAAAAAAAACTAGTTTACCACGAAACCTGATATATGAGCACTATATCTAAAACACGAGTTTATTTCTGCACATAACCCAATATTGGTCCACAGTACACACACACGATCGGTAGTTTTAGGAGGAAATTATTTGATTGCACAACTAACACAAGCCAATAATAAACTAGTAGAACTTCCCACATGAATTGTAATATATATATGTTTATTCATCAGCTTATTTGGTCAGCACGAAATGCTACGAAAGTAATCTTTCTCTCAACGTCATTGTAAAGTAAACACAATGTTTTGTGTACTAGCAATATGGCGGCTACACTCCATAGTAAAGCCACCTATCTCCAGCGGCTTCACATTCGTCACAAATAGCAATTTCCTGTATACTCTTAACTCCAGGGTAGAGAGCTAATTCATATTCTGCACATGTTCCATTGTCCATTACCATAGATAATGTGTTACAAGATAGGTATCTCCCATAGACTAAAGGCCCTTACACGATAGAACACTTTAACATTTGGCTTTAACACTTGCCTTTACGTTTGCTTTACAAAATGTTATTTCGTATGGAACAGTGCCATTTAAATAAATACGAACTTTGTTTAATAAACTGAGATTAAAATCGCACTAAAATAAAAAAACACACTTTCAACTTAACCTCAGATTCTCGGCAAAATGGCAGCTTAACATAGTCAATAAATTTAATTCTATCCAAATAATTTGAAGAGGAAATATATAAAATGGAATATTTAAATATATTAAACAAATTACTTTTTTTTTGTTTTGAAATATATTTCTAATATAAATTTTAAGCCCATATTAAAAAAAGTTCTTAAATGCATTCCTGGATAATATCCTAATTATTTTCATAACAAGATACACATTTTCGAAGCTCGCAAAACCGATGTTCAATTGTCAGAACTCTGACTTTACACTTTATTGTGTATTGGCGGTTTCGTCAGAGCAAAGGAAACGTATAGTCAAATGCTAGTTTTCTATTATGTAAGAAGTTTAAAGATGATGTAGACGGCTTATTTTACTTTTGCTTATGTACTCAATCCTACACAACTGTCAAAATCGCGGGTTCATAAGTGATTAGCGTTTTTGTTTATGTCTCAATTTTTTAATGATAAGTTTACAAGTTTAATAAAATTTAATTACAAATTGGTTAGAGGAAGTATACATTCATCTCAAAGCGTTTGTTTACAAATCAGTTATCTAACCTAAATTTCAAGTCACGCCATTCTCGCTAGAGGAGTTGGCAGAAAAGTAGTTTCTTTTTCTTTTATTGCATCCATAAGATCTTATTCAATATATAACTGAGCAAAGCTTTTGGAGTAAACACACACACATATAAATGTCAGACTACACGCATGCATCACATATTTCCTCATAATTCGGCCAATCCTCCTCCAACATGTTGTAGGGCATCGTCGTTTTTTGAAATGGAAAAAATACGAAACGAGAAAAACTGGAACAAGAAATACATACAAAGATATGTTATGCAATAATTTCTTAATTTTTGTAGTTTAGATATTCATCTGCACTATAAAATGTTAGTTAAGAAAAAATTCTTTCTGCTGTTTTTTTAAATAATTTTTGGTCAGAGAAGAAAATTTCTTGAAGGTGTAGTGGTAACGTATTGAAAAGTTGGCTACAAAGGTAGGATGGCCCTTTGTGGACAAGTTTTAAGTTAACTGAAACCACATGTAAGTGTTTTTTTTTTATTGTCATGCTTATTAAAGGACTCATTTTTCTGAAATAAATTGCTGTTTTTGGTGATGAATTTAAGTAGTGAAAACATGTACTCACATGCAAATATTAAAATCTCTGAGCTCTTGAAAAGAGGTCTACATGAGTCTGTCTTTTTTTGCCATTGATTATTCTTACAGCTCTCTTTTGCATGTCACACACTTTTTTGCTGTAAAAAAGTTATACCATAACACATGATGGAACGAAAATATACAAAATATACCATTTTTGCTGTATTTTGTTCGAGACCTCGGCAACACTCTGCAGAGCGAAACATGCTGAACTTAGTTTAAGTAAAATATATGCGATATGAGATTTCCAGTTAAGTAAATTGTCACTGCAGTTTCATTAATTTTGTCTCTGTTACTGATAACATATGAACTAATGTTTTTTCTGTTTTTTGTGAGGAAATTCATAAGATATGTTTTATCTAGGTTGAAGTTTGATTTGTTTGCAGTAAACCATGCATTTAGCTCTGTAAATGTTGTGTCCATTTTTTGTGTAAGATCATTTACTAAGCCTCCAGATACTAAGATGCTGTATCATCTGCAAATAAAATTGGAGTAGTTTCTGGGGTTAAGGCACATGGAAGGTCATTTATATAAACTAGGAAGAGTTTCGGGGGGGTCCTAATATTGATCCTTATGGAACCCCATGATTGATTTTTCCTGGTTCAGAGTAGAATGGAGTAGTTTTTCCTTTGATCTGCACTTGTTGTTGTCTGTTTGAAAGGTATGAGCTTATTAGTTTATTTGTGTACCTGCAACTCCATAATACCTTAATTTTTCTATAAGTATGTTGTGATTTACACAGTCGAATTCTTTAGTGTGGTCACAATATATTCCATTAGATGGCATCTTTTTAACAAGTGCATTAAAAATGCTATTTGTTAGTTTTAAAATTGCATCATTTGTTGGCGTGTTTTTCCTAAAGCCAAACTGGAAATTTGATAATATTTGTGATTATCAAAATTTTGCAGCAACCTCCTGTAAATTAGTTTTTCAATTACTTTTGAAAAAGATGTAAGAAGTGAGATGGGTCTATAATTGTTTTCTTCGGTCTTGTCTCTAGAGACACAGAGATAGGTCGTGCCAACGAACAATATAGTAAACATAGACTGGCAGAAGCATTTCCAAACTGATAAAAATGGAAACACTGTCCACCATTTTCATTTCTGTCAAAACAAAGGTCCGTGGTAGGGTGTAGTAGTAAGGAATATCACGCATAAGTCGATGTCATGTAAAGCAGAGGGGCTTTTTTTTAAGGAAAAAATCCGTAAAATTGTATAAATCCACTCTATTATTAATACAGAACACGTATTCTATGAGGCGAATCAATATTTAACATGGTGGGGAGGGCTATGAACTGTAGGAAATAAGAGGGGTAAAAGTTTATAATGAAAATGTACATATTTTGTATTTTTTTATTCCACAATTTCCCTGATCTTCATTGCCCTCTCCGCTATTAATTTAAGTGTCTGTATTAGTTTGGTTACGTCTTTTTGGCAAATCACGTATTTCCATTTGTGAATACTATTATGAAGTACATGTTTTCCACTCGTTTTAACCCTCAATTTCCCTGATCTTCATTCCCATCCCCACTTTTTTCATTTAGCTCTTTGTATTAGTTCGGTAATGTCTTTTTGGCAATTCATGTATATCCATGTGTAAATATAATTATGAAATACATATTTTCCACTCGTTTTACCTCAAACTTTCCCTGAACAAAAAATTGTCATAGGCCTATTTCAAAAATTATTCCGTACGAATATTCACAGTTTCAGGCCTCTGACATTATTTAGGTCAGCTTTATGACGTTTTAAAAACGCCTGAATTGACTATAGTTCGTACGGTTGACATGGTGTGATGTGGTCAGATGAGGATTGGAGTTAGGTTAGAGGAGCGGTAAATAGAAAATGTTTAAAATGGAAGTTTAGGAATTTTATTACATTGGGCGCCAGTGATATAGATAGAGCAGACTAGTTCTCCTCAGTGTCGTTCCGCCGACTACCATGGCATAATCCCTCCAGGGATTGGAAGTACTCCACTGAAAATGATTATATGTTCTTGCTTGCGGCACTGTCGGATATCAGGGCTCCCCATAAGCCCGTACGACACTTTACTTACATTGTTGATACATGTGACAATTTAAAACACTCATTGCACTGTCTGTATGCTTACAGTAATATTAACGGGAGAATACACGTACCTCAAATGCCTTGCAGCTACCTGAAATAAATACCAACAGTGTTTTGCAACACTGCAGAATTTATTAGGTATTACACTACACACCTCAGTTGAGATAATATACACTTGCTTGCTGAGCTAAACTCATCAGTGTAGATTAAACGAAATAAAAGACACGTGCTCGCAGTGCTTTAAGTTGAATTGATAAAATACGAGGTGATGCAAGCACTGGGTGGTATGAAGGGTGGGGTCTCTGAGGCAAGTTAAACTACAGTTCTGGATAATTACATAGTCTATTGCTGAAGAAATAAATTTTAAGCAAAAAGTTTATGGCCGCCGATCACGCGAAATGTGAGTTACAACGTAACGTGCTGCACCCCTCACAAGACAGACTATGACTAATTTTGAAAACGCGGTGTGCTGACCAGCTTGGCGGGCTAGCACCCCACGTGGAACTACTTGCTAAACATCACCCTTGCATGAGAAACACATTGCACTTGCCTTTGGAAATTCCCATATGTTACTGAAATTAAATCTTGCAAAACAAAAAAACATACATGCATAATAACACTGCAATATGAGGTGAGGATGGTTACACGTGAGAAAGTAAAATATGATGCATAAAGGAAAATACTTCAAAAGAATATACAATGGCATTAAAGCAATTAATTTGGGGTGTTTAAGTGAATGTGTATCTTTGTGTAACACTTGCATTGCCGTTAAGCCATTTAGAAACTAAAACAAGAAATGTGGGATCTCCTTTTATATCTCTGCACTCGGGCGCCTGCTGCATTTGCGCTGCTTCTATGGCACTATCATTGTGTTGCACCTGCGCTGCCTGTAGTATAGAATATGCACACTTACTGCATTGCTTGGCATTCTTCCTGACTTGGTGCAGAGGGTAAACTGACCTCTGGGAGAGGGTATGCGGCATGTGTCAAACACCCCTCTGCCCCCTTGAGTGGCCGTTTCCAACCGCACATGTCACTTGCAGTAGAGGCATTACCTGGTGTCACCTCGGCATTCACATAATGCACAAGGACTTCTTCACAGCCCCTTATTCCCCTAGAACAACACACTGCTGCCGATGTCTCCTGCGGTCTTGCACTCGTCATGGAGTTGGGCTGCCCTGCCAAGTCGTACATCCCATCGGCGGCTGTCTCTTCTGCCGTGACCGTCGAAGTTGCCATGAGTCAACTGACCTGCTGTCGCTGCTGTCTTCATGCACATCCTGTTGTTGCCGCCGATAGCTACCCAAACAGGTGACTACTAGGGGTGATCGGACAACCTCTGCTGACTCCCCAGCTGTTGTTGGTACAGCTTCTTCGCTTGCTGGCATGCTTTCGCCATCCACTGTTTGGGCCATGACAACGGGCACCCTATAGCCAGATGGGGGAACCTTCCCCAGAAGTGCTGCACTAGGTCCGAGTCCATGTCCTGGATGGTGGTGCACGTGCCCGCTGCGCTATCAGACACCTCGATATCGGACTTCTGACACATACCCTTCGGCGCCATGTTGCCAAGCGACGTCGAGCTTCCTGTACCTTCTGCAGTTATTCCTTGGGGAGGTGCTGACGCACGCTCCATACTCGTGCTCTCCTCCAGGAGCGAGTCCCCGACATCGCTGTCGTGGAGCTCTGGTCCGCTTGCAAACTCCTCACCACGTGCTTCCTGCTCCTCAGTACATGCTTCATTCTCCTCACTTGTAACTTGCTCTCTGCTTGCTAGAGGTGTTGGGAACGCTGTTTTCACTGTATTTCCGCAGTTCCCATCACCTGTGTCCGCGCTCGCCTGACTCATGGTAGACGTGACCTCGTCCAGTATCGACAGTGCTTTGGCATCTTATGTGGGCACTCCTACGGGAGGTGATGCAGCACCTTCCACCTCTCTCACGTGCGTTCCTTACTCAGCAGGTAGTGTGCCATCGTGGGGTGTTTGGGCTCCAGGTGCGCCTTCTCCGTGGACATCTCCAGGTGACAGAAGGATTGCATACTGATGTGCCCTTATGAATTTTCCTTCCCACTTGGATCAGGTAGGTACTGGATCAGATGCTTTTTATGACCTGGAGCAATCCTGTCCAGCGTGCAGCGAGTCTGGTGCAGAAGTTCTATCATGCTGCGACTGCGGATTTGCTTTCAGTTACACCTGTTGACCTTGTCACAATGCTGGTGGTGGCTTCGTACTTGTGGCGACTAGCCCCGTAATGTAGCACATTTGCCGTTCCACGTGTTCTTTGTGTTATGGCGACTTTTTTGTGTCATGGCGTGCTGCCTCCAAAACTCTGATCACTTGCATCTTGTGGGCAATTCCTTTCATTGGCTACTGTTAGATTATGACCTAATGGTACATCTGCTGGCATGTGTCCTGTTGCAGCATTCACATGCGGCAGGCAAGTTTCGGCCCAACTTGTGTGTAACTCACCCACACGGAGTCACAGTTGCGACTTCAGATCTTAATTGCAGCACTCCGTAGAGTTAGTCCTGGGATGGTACACCACCATCTTCAAATGGTACACACCCCAAAGGTGCTCATTTCTTGCCACTTGCATCAGGAGAATTGTATTCTTTTGTCAGTGAGTATATGTTAAGTGTGCCCCAGCACGCAAAAAAAAACTCTTGTTCTAGCATCTTTACAATACTTGTCATTCGTGCGCTGCTCATTGCATAAGGAAAAATTATCAGTTATCACAAAGATAAATCTCTTCCCCCCTGATATTTGTGGGTATGGCCCTATTAAGTCGATGCTAATGGTCTCGAAGGGCTGTCGCGGCAAACGTGGCTGTTGCTGCTGAATCTCATCATTCCTGCACAATGTAAAAGTTTGACACTTCATACAGTTTTGGATGTATCTCCTTGAATCACGTGACAGGGCTTGCACGAAAAAGTGCCTTTTCACATTCCTGAGTGCTTGTTCCGTTCCCAGGTGTCCTGCAACGTGACTACAACTTTTATCCTGCAGTTTGGTGGCACATACAGGCTCCCTTTCATTGCGGCCTTTGCTGAGCAAATGTCCAACTGATTGCCAACTACGTGCCATTGTTCCACTGCTTGCATCTCACACAGTGCCATTTTCTCCCTCGCCAGTGCACAACCATCTTGCGGGCTCACTATCTCACAGTACAAGATGTCGACTAACACTACCGTGTTTAAAACCTCCAGTTTGTTTACGTTTACCTCACAGAACATTTCTTGTGAGTCTTGCGGTAACTTGTTGTCCCATTCCGCCTCATCCGTGACCATCGTGGCCCCTTCTGACACGTGTGATAAAACATCTGCTAACTGATTTTCCTTCGCGGGGATGTGCTCCACAGTGAAGTCGTACGACTGTAGGAGCATCGCCCACCAGGTCAGCATACTTGTTGCCTCTTTCATCACGTGCAACCATACTACTCATATGTTGTCTGACCTGAGAGTAAATCGCTGGTATTCCAGATAGGGTCTGTATTTCTTGATGGCCCATACAACTGCTAACATTTCTCGCTCGTTAATATCATAGCATCTTTCCACCTGGTCTAATTTCGGGCATGTAAATTCAATTATGCACCTTGAGCCATCTTCTGCGCATTGGTACAGTACGGTGCCCAGCCCCTCCTGGCTGGCATCCGTCTGTAAATACAAATGCTCTCCTGAATAGTATCTCACGAGTTTAGGGCAGGAGCAGAGACGTACATTGATCTTGTTGAACGCCTGTTCTTCCTTGTCACCCCATACAAACCTTTTGGAGGTGAAAGTAGGTCTACGCAGTCACAACTGGAACATCTTTGATACTCCTGTAGCCAATTAACTAGTCCGATAAATCGGCACAGTTCTTTGCTAGTACATGGTGCTGCATAATTGTCAATTAGCTCTAATTGCTTGGGATTTGGAGTATTTCCATCCTCGTCTATATCATGTAATAGAAACTCCAGCTTGCTCTTTCCTACATGGCATTTGTTCATCATACAGGATAGGCCATTTATTGCAAGTCGTTCTAGCACCATTAACATGTGATGGATGTGGTCTTCCCAGCTACTGTACCATGTAATTACCTCGTCCAAGTAGGCTACGGTAACGTGAAATCGCCAATGAGTCTGTCCCGGGCACGGGCCATCATTGATTGGAACGTTGCTGGTGTTATCTTTACACCTAATGCCATTGCACAAAAATGATACCTACGCCCATCTGGTATGGCGAATACTGTCTTTTCGCAGTCTTCTGGCTTTACAGAGATCTGCCCATAGCTGCTACGGAGATCGAGTGATGTCATCATTGTAGCTTTCCCTAATGACGCAAGGGCATCTCTGGCACTTATGTAAGGTGGTCACAGGTCACTGTTGGACTGAAAGTCGATGCAAAAATGCCAGCAGCCATATTTCTTCGGTACCAATGTTATCGGTGAGTTGAATTTGCTATGCATGGGCTGGATTACTCCATCCGCTAACATTTCCCTCACCAAGGTAAGATCACAACCAAAAAACTGAAAACAGAAAAGTCCAGGATCAGCCCGCACCTACTACTTTAACCTACTTGCTCAGCTTTTAACATGTGAATGGTGAAACTCCGCGGCAGCGCTCCGTATCTCTAATGCTGCCGCTATGTGCTGAGACCTTATCACCTGGTGTACTTCTGGGCCTCACGAAGCCACCACTTCCAGGCGATAAACAAATTCTGGTTATGACCAAGCACAATGCACTATCGCAGCTGATAACAACATCCTGTTACATGCAACACACACACAAATGCAAACATGTTGGCCAACATAAACATTTGATCCACCAACTTAAACATAATTACTCCTTTCGGGCATGTTAAAGGGATCACATTGAGTGAAAAAGAGGGAGGGGAATGAATTTAACTGTTCTTGCATGTATTTTGTCAATTTAATGTTATTAGTATATATTTCTGTATACCATGTGTGTCGTTTACCTAAGGAAGCTCCATAAATTTCGCTATTAATTTTAATAATAGGAATTTTTAAGGGTGCAATTTTTGAGTATCTAGTGTGACGTCCTTGATGTGTGTTTATATCATTCCATATATTTAATAGCATAAAATAAAAATCTAAATATTCCCCCTTCAATACACTTCCCTTTATAATATAAAGGAAAGGAATATAAAAAAATAATAAAAAACACTGCAGTACATTTTGTACCTAAAAAACATTTATTTACAAAATAAAATAAAAATTACACATAATCACACAACGTGCCACGAGAGTGCCACCGCATGATGGCGATACGAGCCGTGAATGGAAGACAGGTACATGCAACGGGAATGGCTAAATCACTACCCCAGACATTCTGGACAGCAACAGAGGACGAACTGTGTGGTAACAGCAAAGTGAATGTGCATATTACGGTGATAAGCCGGTAGGAGAAAATGCAAAACGGGATGTCGGGCAAGTGCGAGTCAGGCTGGACAAGAGCCAACCCCCAGCAACACCTTGCCGATACTGTAGGCCGGCAAAGGTCTTCCATTGGCACAGCAGGTGTTACAACAACCTGCGCTTAGACAGCTACAGAGGACCTACATCCAATAAGCAGGGAAACAGAGTGCAAGTGGGAAGGGGCCTGACGCTCTTTTCTCCCTGGCAGCAACAACAGCCAACACCAGATTGCCACAACAAGCACTATTACAGCAGGTGAGTGGGAGCCACGTGCAATTTATTAAAGTTCATGTGTATATAAATAGACAGCCCTGCCACACACTTATCGATACAGCTGCATCGCATAATTATGTACAACTGCACTTTGTCAATTCTAAGGACGTGACACTCACAAATTACGTAATCAAACTCGCAACTGGTCAGCTGAGTAGTGGTGCATTGGGACAAGCCACAGTTACTGTCAAAGTGAGGGACTTTGAAACAATAACAAGCACGATAATAACATCAGAAATCAGAGGCATGCAATTTTAGGCATGCCTTGGCTCAAAGAGCAGAACACAGTAGTAGAACTGGCAGCCAGACGCATACATTTTGGTGCAAAGGAGAGGCGCACGGTGAACAATATTTATAAAACTTTTACAGACGACCTAGCCCCAGTTTCACTCTCAGAATTCGACCATGGTGTTCCACCACTGCATCAGGCAGCATTTCAAAGAATACTGGATGAGTAAAAGGAAATTTTTGTGAAAGTAGATGCACTCCGAAGAACGACTTTGGCCAAGCCCGAAATAAAACTCACGCATGTTAGCATATGCACCAAGCCAATGTTTTAATACCTGTACCTTTCTTTCCTGTTATAACCTTCTTCATCTTCAACCCCCCAATAAGTAAACAAATCATCCATTTTTCTATGTTTATGTGGGTCTGCTCTGTAGCGTCCATTGCAAATCAAATGAACGCTTTGACATGTAAAGAAATTATATCCTTTACCAAAAAAAAAGCAGCCACACAAACTTGATCAGTGTACCTCATGTAAGAACACCACATTATTTCTCATAAATAATAAGGGATTCACATGACCAATAATATGCACGTCACCAGCAGTACCAACTAATTTCCCTGGTTTTTTCTATACCCAGGTGTCCCTCATGAACACCCTTCAGGACAGTAGATCGGAGGATACTAGGAACTATGATTTTATGGCACAAAAATAGCATTCCCCCTTCCATATATATGTCATGTTGCAAGTTATAATAATGTCTGACTTCCCTCTGGACTTTGTCGAACGTTGGCTAGGCAATGTTATGTATTTTACTGACTAGCTTCAATGTGGGGTCTTTTGCAGTTTCTGTTCAGAACAGCTCCCATTTCTCCTTGCTTATTGGCAAGTGCAAACTAACGGAGTGGCCCACTTCCTACATTTCCGGGTCCTCAGAAGTTTCCCCTCAAATGAGAACGAGACATCACGTAATTCTTTGCCTGGGACATAATCGACATTGAGTGTATATTTGAGGAGTTTGAGTCGCAGATGTTGTAGGCCCCAATGTTAGAGACACATTTTTTTTCATTTGGAGACTAGTGGTTTGTGATCTGTTAGCACATTGACTTCCGCTCCATATACATAGTCGTGAAATTTGGACACTATAAATTCTATGGCTAACAGTTCCTTCTCTGTCTGAAAGTAATTTTTTTCACTTCTATTTAGGGACCTTGATGTAGAAGCCACTAAACACATCCTACCTGTACTATCATTAGGCTCCTGTAATAAACAACAAACCAGTCCTTGGGAAGCATCGCACTGTAGTGTAATCTTTTGTGTGTGGTCGTATGAGGTTAGGATGGGTGCGGAACATATTTTCTGTTTGAGAGCATCAAATACTTTTTGATGAGCCGGCAGCCACTGCCACTCTACACCTGCCTTTAATAGGTCGTATAATGGGGCCAATATGGTGGCCATATGTGGCACAAAACAGCGAACATAATTAAATACTCCAATGATTCGCTGCAATTGTTCCTTATAGGAGGGTGGTTAAAGTTCTGTAAGGGATCTCGTCCTATCTGGGTCCACGCGCATTCCCTCAGCCGAAAACCGGTGCCTTACATATGTGATCTGTGAGAGTTTGTACTGCAGCTTCTATTTGTCGAACTTAATGCAACGTTCCCTGGCCCTCTCTACTACCTTACGCACTGTGTCATCATGCATTTGTTCAGTCTCCCCCACACACATTATGTCATCATAGTAAATAGTTATGTTCGGAATGTCAGCAAAGTTACGCTCTACTAGATTCTGGAAGAGTTCTGGGGCATTGAAGGTTCCGTAAGGCAATCTTAAGTACGTGTATGTTCCGTATGGACTGGAAAAACAGCATTTGAGAGATCACTCCTCATCTAAAGGAATTTGATGAAACCCATCCCTGAGGTCAATGACTGAGAAGAATTTCTTTCCCGCAAGCTTTTCCCTTGTGTCACTGACCTTCGGGACAGCATGGCACTGTCTGAGAATGCCTGCATTAAGATCCGAAGGGTCAAGACACAGGCAAATTTTCCCATTAGGTTTCTCGGTAATAACTATATTGCTGATCCTGGCCCTCTCGTCTATGTCATACACCCTTTCTATTACCTACTTTTCTACTAGCCTGTCCAGTGCATCCTTTAGCCTATTCCTATGTATGAATGGCAACCTCCTAGGGGGTCTACCAACCGGTTCTGCCCCCAGTTTAATAATGAATTGGCCCTTGTGTGGAAAACAACCTAGGCCTTGGAACACATCCTTGTTCATTTCTACAAACTGTTCCGTGTCCTCTATGGCTACTGAACTAACCCGCTTTAACAGATTTAAGGCAATACAACCCGACAGTCCCAGTAATGGTATGACTTCAACATCTACCAACATGTTCCAGAACTTTTACAGTTTAACTTTCCCTATTGGGTTTACTATTCCATCTAGCATCTTGAGCTTGACTTTAGTGGTCTCTACCTGAAATTGCTGGTTAACCTTTTTGAACATGTTAAACGGTAAGACACTGGCCTGTGCTCAAGTATCCATTTTTACACTGAGCTTCTTATTTTCAACCTTAATAGTTTCAAGCCATTCATTCGGGTATGTCGGGTCGTTCTGCCCTTTCCCCTTAAATTATAAGACATTCACACACTTGTAATGTTTTAACAAGACAGTGATTCTTCTGAGCTGTCCGAGTCTCACTTTTCTGCTACCTGAACAGTTTTGACCTTACATGAGTTAGTAAAATGATTCATTTTGCCTCACTTAGCACATTTATGCCCGTAAGCAGGGCATGTCCTGGGTCCGTGCCTGCACTGACATCGCCCACACTGAAATTCACCATCTTGCCTTTTCTGCCCTTACATGCCCGTTTTTACCCTGTTGTGTTGCTGCTTCACTTCACCTTCCGTTATGCTGTTGCCCCAGCAGTGCTTCACTGCGTTAACTAACACACTACTGTTGCTTTCCTCGCTGTGTTTGTGGATAAGGTTTACTTGTTGTCTGCTCTGTTCCCACACTCGGCAATGCGTTGCCACTTTCTCGAGATTGAGATTGTCCATACGCAGTAGGGCTTCTTGGACGGCCTTATCACATATTCCATGTACAACTCGGTCCCACATCATTTTATTCATTAGGGGTCCATTGGATGAATAATCAATGGTGTTCAATTCACATCCACTTTAGTATATACTCTTACATCACAATAACTCATAGGTTCATACACTTTCAATGTTTGTACCGCTCCTGGTGCCATATTGCCAAACCCCATGCTGCCAACATAACTCATGCAACATAAGCTGCTCGATTCACCTGGTGGAGGAGTTACTAGTGGTATAGGCTCTACTGAATTCTACTGGGCCCACTCTCAGGTGGCCACTTAATGTGTGTGTATTTGGCTTAGTGCCTGCTGGTCTGCCGGCTTCACTTAAGTAGCCTGAAACTACGTAGGAAACAATGGTGTTACACAAAGAAATCAGTACACAGAGAATAGTAGGCATCCACATATTATATTAACGTAGTAATAATGACACTGTGGCCCTGTACTACCTCCTACACTAAATTACTTTGACATGGAAGTTTTATCCTGCGCAAATTCCAGGTGAAGGCAACCGGTGTTAACCTGTGGGGAATAGGAGATAGACAGTGTTAGAAATTAAGTAATTTACAACTTATTCCTAACTGACAAGCAGTTGTTATGAAGGAACAGAAAAAGAGGAGGACAGCTACCAGATGGGTAGTGTTGCCAGCACCGTCCGGTGGGCGAGAGTGGACCTGAAGGTACTTAGTCGCAACTGTTATCAGTTCTGGGTTCGATACCTGGGGGGTAGTAAGGAAGGAGCTGAAGTCTTCAGGAGCCTTTGAATGGTCCAGTCTTCCAAACGCAGAGGGTTTGCAGCTGCTGCAGAAGTAGCTTTTAGAGGGGTTGGTAGAGATCCGGCCCAAGAAAAGTGGTGGGATCTGTGGATGTACCAGTCAAGTGCGAACTGCCAGTGTCTTCCTTCAGCCCAATCATGAGCGGTGGAAAAACTGACACTGTTTTACGCCAGTCCTTTTATACCAATCTCACAATGGCCTTCGGTTGCGAGCGGTGCAGGGGGTGATAGCAATGGTCACAGGAGTCCAAAATTTCAAGTTGTTGATGCGGCGCTATCATCAGTTATCTTCGGCTGCAGGGTGCTGGTAGAATGGGTGCTGCCCTCCCTCAACTCGCCGTGGAACTGTGTGGCCTTGGTTGGAGTGAGCGGTGGCTCATTCAGGCAGTACAATCTTGCATCAGGGGGTGTTGACATGATATGGTTTGGAGAATCTTGAACAGTACAAGCTGGCACTGGCATGTCTGGAATCGCACCCAACATTGCGCCGGTGTATTCTTAGGCACGTGTGCAGCCTCTTCAGTACTGTTAAGGAGTAATTACCTGCCCAAAGGGTTGAACATTGCATCCAAGATGGGGTGAAGTTGAAAGTAGAGTGTGTATCAAAGTTGCAGAAATATGTCACGCGTCAGTTTCAATGTTTTACAAAAAAACTTATTAATTTCATAAATTGCACCAGACAGAAAATTTAAAACTAATAAATACTTCAAAAAAAATTTATTTCGGTATTCATTATACACAAGATCATTACTGATCTTCACATTGCTGAATTTTATACTTAATTAACAGTATCAAATAACATTTTGTACACTCTGAGACATTCAACAGCATAGTTACAGGTAAAGCATGAGTAATCGTCTATAATTGTGACCAATTTCTTTCAACAGTTCAAACAGTTAACATGTATGTGCTAATCTGAAATCATTTATTTCCACAGTTCTGAAAACACTTTAACAATGATTACTGGACTTGCAAAAATTGTGTATTTTCTGGTACTGACTGATCAACACGTTTGGAAACAGCACCAGTTTTTGTTGTCCTTTTAGGAACATATGATAAAATCTCTGCATTTGCTTGTTAATAACTACCATTGGTGAAATGGTTACAGTGCCATGTACTTCGAAGTTGTTGAAAACCCACTCAGTACTAGTAGAATAGCTATGTGTGTCTAATTTGATAGCAGTTGTCACTCACAAGAATCAAGTGGGACCCTTTTTTTAAGAGGAATATTCTATGCAATAATGCTTACTGTTTTAATTAGTTTCGTACGTCTAAAATATTGTGGTCTAAATGTTTTAGTCAATACAGAATACTGCTCTTGTAATCTACAAATTACTACACATTTAAAACTGCTGCAATTTTTTCAAATTATTATGGAAGCATATTTTATTTGTACTTGGAGGAAGAGTACCAACATTTGTATGTTACGCTCATGTCTAGTTAAGTTTATAACTGGTGTTGTTTTATTAAATCTTCAGTTATGGGAGTCGAGAATTATTACAAGAAGGATAAAAGATGTATAACGGAGAAGGAAAACTAGAAAAACACACTGGAAGAAATTTAATAAATGAACAGGAATGAAATTCAGAAAAATTATTTATAAAATAAGCATGGCACAAATGGCTGATGAAAAGTTGTTCTTGAACCTGCTATGATAGGATTCAGTATTATTAATATCCTTAGTCAGATTTAGTGAATAATGTGTAAGGTTTCTAAAACAACTTTATTTGCATAGTTCACAAACTTTTTCTCTTCTTGTATTAAGGTTAAATTATGTCTAAATTTCAACCCACATCGCTACTATGCTTCCAGGTAGACACATAATATGTTCCGCTGAGTGAGAGCAACATTACCACCCGTGTTCATGAATTATGTCGCAGGAATCAAACGCAGTATCACATGAGCTGTTGAGACTTGAACTCTGCATCTGGAAATCATACACAATCATAACTACAATGGAATTTTGAACAAAACTTCCATTTTGTTACTTAAGAAACTAGAGGTCTGCGAGCATAGAATTTTCAGTTCAAGTGGAGCCCAAGCAAGCCTACTGAAAAGTTCCAGAGATTTGAGCTCAAGCTCCTTTATTGCAAACTGCCGTGTGTACACTACCTCTTGGTTGGATGAATATAGGAATAAGCTAACACAAAAACACTGCACATATAATTGAAGTCTGATGAAGGTCGGAGCTGAGACACAAGCCTTGGATCACTCTAATTCTGTGTGTTCGTTTTGCCAGCGGGTCGTGGAATCGGCCACATTGGACCACGTTGCTACGGTGTAGAAGCTTGCTACTCTCTGCTCTGGAATTTGAACCCTGCACTCTTATCATCAGAACTAGCTGGTAACGGGATGTGGATTTGTGTGTTATTTGTTGTTTAGCCAGTGAGGAGTATGCCGACCATCGTGATGTCAGCGTCACGAAGGACATTTCTGAAATGTCAAACTAAAACTGTGGGGTGCTACATTTAGGGGCTTTACCTGTGTATAGTTGTGGTCGTGTCTGTTTCCTATATGGTACAAAATCTGGAGTAGATAGCATGATACACTGTTGAAGCCTTACCTCTGTCACACCTGGTCGAGATGCTCTCTGCTGTGGCGGCTGGCTGCTTGCAGGAGGTGGCAGCTGATGCTGGTTGTGGTGAAGTGTAGCTGAAGAAGTCCTCGTAGCTTAGAGCAGGTATTTGGCTAGGAGGGTATTGTGCTAGGTGAAATCTAAACCTAGAAAAGTTTCCTGGTATTTGTTAATATTCAAATGTATTGGATGCGGCCCTTGCGGAAGTCTAGTAGGTGGCTCGAATGGAGGAGGCGGTGTGTCAACTAGAATAGCCATTTGTTCTATCAATTCATTTACTAGATTTTGTACATCCATCTTCCTGTGGTATTTTACACCACCCTTCTTTAAACATGGCATAAGTATGCTGAGTATGAACAGCACTAGGAAGTAGCTGGTGTATCACGTATTACTGCTGTGTGGTACTGAGCACTTTACGTTCCACAAGATTCGCACACTCTGATATTCCTGCCCAGTCTTTTACAGTAGTGGATGGAATATACTGGATGTAATGGCACCGTGAGGTAGAAGTGTGAGCAGGTGAGGTTTCACCATGGGCTCAGTGGTCAGCGCACTCCTCTCTCCTTTCCTTCGGCCTTTTACAGCGGTGAGGCAGATTAGGGAGGTACTCTGTCACTGGAGTTCCACTCAAGAAAGATGTTCATCTGCCTTGCTGGCTTTTATGTGAGGCGCCTACTATTCCTGAATAAAAAGAATTAATAATGGCCTGAAGGGCTTATATTGAAAATAAATAATAGGCTGTTTTTGCGAACATGGAACACTTTAACCAACAGAAATAAAAGAATTTAGAAATTACATGAGCTTTTATTAAAAGCTTTAAAAAAAAAACAAATTGGGCCGCACTCTCCTAGAAATAATAATACATAATATAATTAAAAATGACTTTGACACTAATTCAGGCGAAGGCGTCCTGGAGCAAATAGTGAACATGTGTATGTGCGTGTGTGCATATGTGTGTGTGTGTGATGATGTGATTAGTTAGTGAATTAATAAAATGTCACAATAATTTCCTAAAAAGAAAAATGATCTTAAGGAACCTAATGAATTTACGTTACGCAGCACCAAAAGGGCGCTGAAGAATAATGTGGCTGTTACCAAAAGGGAACATCGTCTTAACGTGTGTCCAAGGAATACTTGGAGGAATGGTTACCAAGGAAGGTAAGATAGGGGTTGACGGCATTGGCAGGACCCTCTGGTAGGCGTCGGTGTCCGTAAGGCCTCTGGAACTGGAGGTTGCAGAAGAGGTGGAAGACCCTTTGGACTGCTGGCAGGATCTCTGGAGCTGGGGGGTGGACGTCGATGGATGAGGACCCTCTGGAGACTTGCTGCTAACCGTCGCAGCATAAAGAGTTCGAGCTGCTAGCTAACCCTGTTAGTTCTATCTTGTGGCCGTTACAGCGGGAGACAGTGGGCTAGAGCTTACCTTTGATGTGCTAACACCTTCCAGTGGCCATGACAGCAGTGGAGGTGAAACAGACTGCCCTGAGACACTGTTCTGGAGGTCCTTTTATACTAATCTCTTCAGCTTCGTGGCACTCAGAAAGACGAGGGGGAAGCTGGCTCCATCCTCTGGGGGATGGACTTCTGATGTCATGCACACCCTTATCTGAGCGGCACTCTGCCACGTGGCTAGAAGGTGTTGATATATCTTGCCAACCCATGCATCCTGGAGGCTGTGACTCTCCGGCGGGTGGCGCTCTGCTTTCCAACTGCGAGATTGAAATACACCACAGCCATCCTGGAGTAGCGGGCGATTCAAACTGTAGCGGAGGGGTGACGCTTATGACAGCTTCTAGGCGTGGCGTAGTGCTAATTAGGAGCAGGTGTTAGAATCTTAATATGGCGGCTGTCCCAAGGCACTCTTGTAAACACATGTCCCATCTCCCATTCTTTATTCCATAGTGATATATAACTGACCCTTAAGGATTAGAGCTTTCCAAGATGGGATGCAGTCGCAAGTAGAGTGCGCTCATAAAAGGTGCCAAAAGTGTAATGCGTCAATATTAATTAAATAACTTTATTAATAAAGATAATATTAGCATTTTTTACGTGCTCTGTGTTTATATCTGCAGTTATAAAGAATAATTTCAATAAAATATGCCTACTGTATAAAAAATTGTTTTGTTTGTGAATAAAGACACACCTGTTTTCTGTGAAATTGTTTCCAAGATTTCTTCAGTTTTGATGAGGTAATTTGGGTATGTTTAACACTATTTTTTCTAGAACTTCATCAACAATTTTTGTTATTTTTAAAATTTAATATAATATCGCAAACAATAAGTAAATGTACAAAAAATTTTTTGTTCAGAAAAATAGTAAACTGACGTGCTTAATTTTATGTAAATATGTATGTTATTTTAATAGCTAAAATTTGCCACTTAAAAGCAGTCCATGTATACAATAAATGTGTGTGCATATAAAAAACAGGTGACATGAATGTATAAAATAAAATCAATGGCATGCATCACCTGCATGATTGCTACACAGAATAGAATCTACTTTTAAAAATGCAACCGTACAAAAAATATTCTGCAAATAAAAATTAAGTATCAAATTTTTGGAGTGTGCCACATTATGCATTAGTCAACTATTTGACTGCAAAATCTTGAAAGATCCTGTAATTATTATCTTAATAAAACTGGTTACATTTATTTATGTTGCTTTGTGTATGTAATTAGTAAGTTATAAAAACATAAAAACCGATTCCACCAAATAGCTTGACTGTTTTTATTCACATTGACGTGTAACAGCCTAGGGAGAGGGACCTCATGTCAAGATTGGGGGTGTTTTAATTCTGCGCCAGATCAATTGTGCAGGTTGGGGGTGGAGACGTCTGAGTGCAGAGACGTCTGTAGTATGACCTGTCGGTCTCGCACTGTTCCCTTATATAATGTAGGTGCACGTCGAGTGCCTACTTGGTACCAAATCTGTGAGGGCGAGGTGATGCCTCTGGACATTGGACACACGAATTTGCTCCTTACCACTGGTGTCACTTCCTTTCTGCAATCGCTGGCCCTGGCTGGATGACTTAAACTCTGGCTAGAGCGGATGGCTGGGCAGGCTGACTTGGCTGGTGCCTGCAGGTGTCCGGGGTGCCAGCAGATTAGCTGGCATGTGGTCGACTGGTGCTAGTGTATCGCTGGTGTCCTCTGGGTCAAACAGGACCACTCCCAAAGGGAGTGTGTACCCCTCGCTGAGTAGTTCGACGGCGGGGTAAGCAGCTCTGAGAACCCCAACCAGGAGGTCAAATAGGTTGGTAGGGAGGGTAGTGGAGTGAGGCTCCACTAATTGCCGAGTGGCTTGTGCTCTTTCCCATGGGGGCTTGCAGCTGACAGCTGGTGTAGATTGATTATTTAGGAGGTGACAAGATGCAAGGATAGCAGCTGTCATCCGGGTGTTCCTCCTGCTCTCTCGTTGGTGAGGGAACGTCAAGGACAGAAAAGGTGCTAATGTTCACCCCGGAGAGTGCTGCAGGCAAAAAAACCCTGGCTAAAGTGTACTCCAGAAGTACTTGGGTCAAGTCTCGTCAGGCCTGGCATCCCTTCTGGCGAGTTTATAAGCTCAAGAGGGAATGGGTTAGTTGACTTAGTTAGCCCAGAAGCTTCGTCGTGTGTCTTTCTAGTAGTTGGGGCTCTACCGTACTTGAAACCAGGTACCTTTATGTACCGAGGTCCACAGTATGGATGGATGTCGAACTTGTTCTGTGTGTGACATGTAGCCCTGGTTAGGGGCTGCCCGTAGTCCTATGCTACATTGGAAACTGTTGCCAAAACTAGACTACTTGTTTTATTCCCTGGAGAATAGAAACATGGTGACCCGCACTACCTCCTACCTTTACACACACTAGGCTTTCAATGGACTTCATACAAGAGCAAGACAAATGAACGTACCCGTCGGCTTTAGAAGCCTGGCTTGAAGAGCGGACAAGAGCTGACAAGAGCTGACAATTAAGTAGTTGTGAAAACAACTGAACCCTAATTGTGGCTTGTAGTTCTGAAGGGAGCTGGAGTACCACGTATGGTGTGCGTGTCGGATGTGATGACTCTTGACTGCAAGTGTTAGGGGGTAGCGATGACTCTTCAACTGCTGTTGTGGGGAACGCCTCGTCTGGTGAAGAACTAGAAGAAGACTGGTAGGTCTTGTTGAGTCCTCAGGAGGACTGTGGCTGTACAGTAGAGAGCATTAGCACAACTTCTGCTAAGGTGAACTACGTGGACAACTGGCGTTTCTGCTGGGTGCACAGCGTTATCCCCTCTGCTGGAGGGTTCCTGCATGCCTCGTTTGCTTTTG
Source organism: Dryococelus australis (assembly GCA_029891345.1). Classification (NCBI taxonomy): domain Eukaryota; kingdom Metazoa; phylum Arthropoda; class Insecta; order Phasmatodea; family Phasmatidae; genus Dryococelus; species Dryococelus australis. The sequence continues at coordinate 88,852,515 of CM057005.1, read as the reverse complement.
TTATCTTCGGCCGCCACCCCTTCGGGTTCGGGCCCGGCAGCACCGCTGCTGCAATACTCTTGGCGGGGTGGCGGCAGGAAGGTTTGGTGTGGTTGCGGGCTGTATCCGCTGCTCGCCTAGGGATAAACTTCTGCATGCCTGCGGCTGCTTCTCAGCAGGTTCACAAATGGTGGGGATGACGATGTGACTTCCTATCATTACGTGGGTGCTGGCCTGGGAGGTGGCCAGTCAGGGTTCGATTCCCTCGGGAGCACAGGATGCGCATGTGATGATGCAGAGTTGACACAATAATAATGGATAGGAAGCGTCATGCATCAATGTTTTCAGCTGTAACAGCAACTTAACCTATTCATCAGTGTAGATTTCAGTTTTTTTCATTCATGGTACTGAGGTTACATATACGCTCTTTATAAAAAGAGACAAAATGTACAAATACTCGCAGAGTGGTACTTGTAGATAGATACACGCAAAAGTCAGACAAACACATTTTCCACGTGACCGCGCATACGTGTGGAAAATGTGTTCATCTGAATTTTGTTTGTGTATGTCTATCTTCAAGTATCACTCTGTGAGTACTTGTGCATTCTGTCTACTTTTTATAATGTAATCAGTAGCCCAGCACCCTATTACCGCCATATGCTCTTTATGTTTGTTTTTTAATATTTGCACAATGCAACATTAAATTTATGATAAAATGTAAAATCCTGCCGCTATAACTTATATTGCCATACTAAAAACTTCAACATCTGGTTTGAATCAACATATTTTCCTATAACCTAAACGAACACCATTTTAAGTTTTAACATCTCATTTTATACTATTGAATGTTGTTCCTATGAGCGATCAATTCAGCACATACTAACACGATTGATAGCGAAAACCAAATACGTTTTTACTATTTCTCTTGTAAATTTTACACAATTATTTCATTTTTTAACAAAGTATTTGCTTTGCCGTAGTGCCGTCCCTATTGCGCTATGGGCATCACGCATCAAAGAAGAGGGGAGTAAGCACCTGCAAACATCCAGAGGTAGTTAACACCTGTCTGGCCTTCCCTCGGATACCCTTCCAATGGGAGTAGAGCATCTGGACAGAATAACACGCTCACATCCGTGAAGTGACGGCAGGTGTTGTGTTGTTATACGGGATGTTCTGCTGCGTACAGCTTCTACTGACTCAAGCGGTTTCCCTATCTCAGCACTCAGCGTCGTAACATGGTGAGCACTAAGAGTCAGGCCTTGCTGTTGACAGTCTCTACACATGGGTGAGTGTCTCAGGAGGGAACATTCTCCGCAGACTCCGGCATCGAAATGCGATGGAGAGAGTATGCTACTGAGTAGGTAAGCTGGCTTCAAGAGACTGAGTACTTAGTGTCAGGGCTCTACCGTTCTGTACTCCGGGGAGCACAAAAAGGATGGCTGCCTAATGTGCGTATGGATACTCAATGGGTGTTTGGCTCGTATGACTAATTTTCCTGGTCACCTACAATCTCTTGAACGGCGTAAGGTCCACTGGGAGCAGTATTACAGCAATGGGAAAGGATATCCTCGCATTGGTAAAACTCCTGTTTATTCCATTTAACAGAAAGTAAACAGCATGGTGTCGCACTACCTCCTAAAGTTTGAAAGAGCTTAGGGAAGCTTAACCAACGTTAGTCAGGTAGAGGCTAACAATGGTAGGGCAGACGAACGTAATTAAAATAACTTAAACTGGTACTACTCCCTACGCATGTGTTACCCAGAATGGGCTGCAGTGTCTGGGTGTGTAGACAACGTTGGCTAGGAGTTTCTTCAGCATGAATGCAGTGAAAACTAAGCAGGTTGAGAGGGATGGCTCCGACGACGAGTCACGGTGGAGAGCAAGGAGAGGTGTTTCCTTCAGCACAAATGTGGTGAAGTAATGAAGACTGGTTACGAGCAGGCAAGCATCCCGCTATTTAAACTCTGGCTGGCTCTTCCCCTTAAGCCAGTTGGATAGGGGCAGCACTGGAGAGGGGGTAGCTGTGGCATAGCTTTTTTCAAGACGTGAGATCACCGGCCAGCTTGGAGAATCGAGATGCTGCAAATCGTACTAGTAGAGCCACTTAGCGTACTTGGTGCCTTGGATGCATAGCTTTGGCGGCCGGTGAATAACACAATCTCGGGCTGGAATGTCCATTCTTGAGCCGAGCAAACAGTACAAGCTTGGATCCTGTGACGCGTGGTAACAATGAAAACTCAGTTGGAATCAGGAGGCAAGGCTTGCTTACTGATGAGTCAAAGTCGTGATATCATTGTTGGAAGGACGTCATGCATAAGATTATTTCTAGATTTTAGACAACTAAAGGAAATTTTGTGATTTTGTACCTTGTAAAAAACAAGTTTCCTTATTAATATAGTCTTACTTTTCTAAGTCGTATTGGGCACTGCATTATAGGCAATTCACGACTCCGTTTTTATGATAATTTTGACAGGAATGTTCATATATGCAGTTATGAGGAATAAATTTAACCTTAACACATCTACCTTTTAAAATATTGTTTCGTGAATTAATAATATGTATTTTATTTCTAGCAAACCTTTGACAGACTGTCTCACCAGATGCTGCAACTTGGGCAGATTTGAGGCCCAGATTTAAGTTAATTTTACTGTTAATCAGCATTGGTATCTCAATTTCCAAGTTAATCTTGCACCGGAACACACCAACCTTTTAAACATTTACATTTTGTTAATAAACAATACGTAGTTTTCTTTTGTTAACAGTGAAACATAGCCTCATCAGTATTCCATTGAATAACCTGACATTGATAAAACAGCTCAAATTTTCCAAGCCTGAAAAATATTTTGGCCCAAGCTCCATCCGCAAGCAACAGTTTTCAAGTACTCGCAGATCTCTATAAGAAACACCACCACCCAAGAAACATTTTAATCAATGAAGATATTTCTGTACATAGACAAAGATACAATCCTTGCACATCATTCTTACAGATTAGTTCACTGATCACGTATGTACTTACACAAAAGTACTTTTATCGCTGCAAAAAAAAAAAATACCGCACAACTTGAGGCACTATGGTTTCCAAAACAAAATCTGAAATACCAACAATGTGCAATAATTACCTAAATGTCTCATTTGTAGTATTTCTGCAGTACACACTCATGAGAATAACATAAATGCCAAAATCAAAGAGGATTTAATAAAAGAAACAACATGTGGCTCGCAAATTTAAATGTGAAAATGTGACACAGTATCAAGCTATAGTTGGTAGCCTAGTGGATTGCACAATTTTGTATGTTCTGGTGGTTTGTGTACTACTATATCCTACTATTTCTCAATGGTTTTGGCTGTGTACAAAATAAATACAATAGCAACCAATAGTGCACAGAAAGAAACAAGATCTAGAATAACAGAAATCATCACGAAACAGAAAAATTTAGTATATGACGATTAGAATACAACAGAAACAAGGAGGGCAAAATACTAGTTAAGTAACCATTTTTTCTGACAGACTGTTCTTTATTTTACGAAAGAGCAGTGATTGTTATCTACTTACACATTTCTTCAATAATTTTAGCAAACTGTAATAATACCACGAAAGTGCCATATATATATATAGACACACACGACGGCTAACAGCCAGCAGCGTTAAGACCATGACAGCGCTCACTACTCACATGACACATGGGCACGCATGAGTGCAAAGAGGCCATAACCTGGACTTTCCCGTAACGGGATATTTATTTAAAGTGTAAACTATGTCTTTTGTTTCATTTCAGGGTCTCAGTGCTTTCAAGTGTTAAAAATGTATGTTCCAAAAATGTTGTACAATGTTTGGTTAAAATTCAAAATGTGCACTACGCGAAGAATGAGGAAGTTATTATTCCGGCATAAACGCCTCCATTAAGAACAATCAACGAACACAGAAAATTCACAATTTAAAAGTTTAATGTGATCATGTATACAAATTATTTATGTGCCATTTCTTTTTGTTATTTAATAGTTTTACTCGGCGTGCATAGCAATTCTGCTTGTGTGAACCCCGTAGGCAGCCATGGTAGGTCCGCACGATCCCTGCCTCTGGGCAGTCCATCGAGAAGAGCTGGCCAGGTAAGACGCTGTCACGTACACACTTCAAACTTTTGCACTGATGTACATTACCATAGCTCACTTTTAGTATACCAGTTAACCTTTGCTTTGCGTACGTTTTTCCAGACATTCCCCAGCATTATGCTTCCACTTAACGTAATAATTTGCACCCTTGTGGCTTTTTAAACTTAACAGAGGATGGAGGAGGAAAGATGTCGGAGAGGCCACACGGCCCGCGCAACTTTGAAATCAGGCGCCATCCGCCTATGTGAAAGGCATTTCATTGTAATTTCTGTTAAATTGCTGCGTGCAATATTGAGAGTTTTATTTCTATGTATGTATTTTAGGGTTTTGTCATGTCAAATTGTTTTTACAGCCATAGCATTTGCTACCACGTGGTTAACAGCCACCAAGTCAGTATCTGCACCATCCAAGAGCTTTAAGGGTCTATTTGTGAAATATCATGTGCGCCATAGTTAATTTCAGGGTTCTATGTAATGTTTCATTCAGGGTTCATGTGATTGATGCTTTGTATATATAACCACACAGTCTTTTTAATGTTTGATTTTCCCGTTATCAGGTGTGCTACAAGATTCTAAATACCTAAATCTTCAGGGGAATAATTTTCCCAATACTGGTACCACTCTGCCCGATGCCAATTTGCCGAACTTTTATAAAAACTATTGCAATTACACCTGCACCATGTGGTCCGCTACGCATTGTATGCAGCACCATCCACGCCACCTAAACATACTTTCACACATTTGTGCTGTGATGGAAATCCCGTCACCACACATCTGTGAATAATTTACACCTTTTGCAAATAAGTAAAACACTCTAAAAATAAATTAGTGGGTCGGATCACGTCGCCATTTCCATTGGAAAAAAAGTGCTTACTGTGTCTGCTTAGCAACCTGTTGAATTGTGCAGCGTACGATCCGTGCCATGATGGCCGTAAAATAATTTAAAGTTTTCAACAATTTTGTAAAATGTTTGCCTTTTAGCCAAAATACAATACTGTTACTTTTGTAACCAAGTTTTAGTGGCTATGTCGTCACCAAGACGCAAAGTGGTACTAACCACTAGGAACCATGGGTAAACTTTTGCGACCATTTGTAAACATTTTTCAAACATCTGTAAACTATTGTAAACTTTGGTGAAAATTTGTAAACACTTGCCAATAATCGTTGATTATGATCTCAACCTCTTGTATTAAGTGGAGCTATGCGAAACTCCTTGATTTTATGACTTTTTAGAGAAACTTTACGAAGTTTGGGGTTTGTTCCAAAAATCCACTTTACTTGCGGAGTTAAGGCTGGCGTTGCTTAGCAGTTGCGCCCATCCCTTTGGGATTGAGAGTAAATTAAAACTTAATTATTGTTTGATGACCAGCAATGTGTTACCAAAAAGGGGTCTTTCCTAGTGTAGGAATTAAACATGATGTAATAATGTCAATGGTAAATGTAGGTGCGACAGAAATATAGCAGCCATTTGTAACTATGGTAAATTGGCGTCGCCTGCTCAATATATTTTGTAATGGCCTTCTGCATTTTGTATTAACTGAGTAATATGGCCAGTATATATAACTTGTATAAGTATTAGCTGAAAATCAGCTAAAGTATTGGTACCTGAATTTGGTTGCATTTTATCTATATTTTGGGCAACCTGGGTTTTATGTAAATGTTTTTAAATATAAATTTGTTATATATAGGAAAGGAGAATTATAATGTTACCATTTCAATACGAAATGTAAGATAACCAAGAAAGTATTCCATGTGCAATATTTGTAAAATAAATGATAATGAAAAGAAAAAAATTGAAAGAAATATTTAAAATAAAAACATACACATCCACACTTCTTTGTTTCTATTATAGATTGTTGCAAACATTTAACTACCCTTTACACTGTACAGAAAAAAGGTTTTTGCATGGCTTTTGCCATTCTTGTGTTCTGATTGATTTTGGCTAGGGTTTATGCAAAACCTGCCTTGCCACGCCCTTGGTTTTAGGACTCAGCAAGGTCAGAGCATGTTTATTGTGACCATTCATGTCATGTCCCATACTGTATCATCCTTATTTGTGTAATTTGTATGGTGACATTATTTCCGTTCTAGCCGGCTATGTGTAAAGGCCGTCACCACACTCACCATGTGCTGGGAGATGCACCCCGACGAGTCCGTATTAGCCATGCAAATAATAACGTGTGTCCACTGCTCATATTGTAATTCTCAATGTCCTGTCTCCAGGAAAAACTTGCAGTCCACCCTAGCGGCTGTAGATCTCTTTCCTTGTGGGGGCAGTGTTTTCATATACCCCGGAGAAATCATCCACCTAGGAGTACGCTAGAGTAATTGCGAGCTGGGGGTAAGAGCCCAACGGAATTCACTAGACACGTTCAAGTTCTTAATCACTAATTCATTTTGGCACGACTTTGTAATGAGGGACAGTTACAGACACGTAGTATTTCCTGATGTTCCAGACCCAAATTTGTCACACTACTCACATAGTACAATGTATCCCGAGGAAGGGTCAAACCCAACACGTTATTCACGAGTGCATACGGAATCATTCCCAGCCTAGTGGGTGGTTCTAGCACATGAAATAAGCATTATTTCCAAGCAGCCGCAGTGACACGTCAGCCTTCCCGACACTCCTGGCAGACAGTGTGTCATCACACCAGTGAAGCTTACCGATGAGGATCAAGCACCGCCAAGTGCCCGAGGCCATATAGCTGAGCGCAAGAGTAGATTCTCCCACCCCGCTTGCTCCAGGCAGACGTCACAGCACAACTTCACACCTCCCACTCCAGCCCAGGCATGGGCTGGCAGAGAGCACTATATAAGTCAGTGCATGGCTGAAGACATGAGCTCCAGTAGTTCACCTCACCACTTCATGTACTGAGGCTCTCTACTGAACCTTAGGCCCTCACGGCCCTCTCCAAGAACTCCAGAGGCTCTGGCAGCCTCTACCACCAGCTACCAGAAGCTCCAGTAGCTTCTACCACCAGCTACTAGAAGTTCCAGAGGCTCCCACCAACAGCCAGCAGCAGCCCACAGAGGCTGCTATCAACGGCTACCACCAGCTCCAAAGATTCTACAGCATCTACCACCAGTTCTTCAACAGTAAACCTGCAGACACCACTACCACACTCACAGTTGTCGCTCCTCCTGGTTCGACAGCTGCCTCTACTTTCTGGTAGTAGCAACTACACCCATTGCCCTTAAAAGTAATGGCACCTTTTTTCTTAAAGTCTCTTCGAGATTTTCAGCCCTTCTAACCCTGCACCGATTGCGAAGCCACCTGCCCCATCCCAAATTAGCGACACTGCACCACCAAAGACGTGTACGATCCGAACGGCAGCCGGGAAGGTAATTAAACTCACCATACCTGCCAAGACATACACCAAAACTCCGGATAGCTTCCCCTTCACATAACTTGGTTCCTTCTCGTAAGCCTATGAGGCCGGCCCCTTTCAGACATCCCGAAAGGGAACGAGACCCCAAGTAGGAACTATCCGAGGAAAGTCAGACTCATTCCCATTCCATTACCATCTCCAACCTCACTCGCGGTATTTCGTTCTTTTGGACAGCTGGCATCCCGTATTTTGGCAACCTAAACTGTGAGCAAGGTCGCACTCCCTGGGAGGAATCATTTTTAACCAAACTCACCCTGGGGTTCCCCTCCCTTCAAATGCAACCCTTCCACTAGGCGGTACCCTCGTAAGGACCCCAACCTTTGCCCAACCAGGCAAAGGAACACTCGTTAGAAACCTATACGCCGCCGAAGGGCTCCCCCCTTATAACCACCCTGAGGGAAATCAGCACTCTTAGCTATCCACCCCAACAATAGATGCACCTCCAGTGAGGTGCCCCCGTAACGAGGTAGAAGACTCTGTGCCTGTAGGTACACACACAGGGTGCATCACTGCGTAGATAAAATCTCCACTCTTCAGTAACAAAATTTGATACACTACAAACCTCCTTACCTCTGGAATGCTGCTGTACTGAGTCGCATCTGATGCAGTTGAAGTAAATGACGTGACTACGGTCAGCTGACCCAGGCTCTTACATGGCAACAGTTCTCCTGCACTTAGAGACTGAACCTGCAAGAGAACAGTCTTGTACCAATAACATAAATTTCTTAACAAATTAAGAGTAATACATTTTCACTTCAGTTTTACCTCTAAGCTAATGCGAGAGTTAACATAAAACCTCCTTACATAAAGCTTGTGCATTACAGCTTCCTACATGTTTGCTTCATGAGTGTGTGAAGAAAAACTTTTTAACTATATATGTTCTAATGGGGCCACATGCAAAACCGAAACAAAATAGATATCCTTCAAAGAAAATATTGGCAGACAGCTTCAGTGGAATATGGGAGAGAACTTTGAGAAAACCCAACCTACTTGTGCAAAGTCTGCACTTAGACAGTAAAGTTAAAAACTGTTAAGATAAAAGATGTTCCCATGGTTCCCTGTCCGTTGCTTTGTGCCTCCACATACCAGCAACAAACATGAACACTGTCTCGCTGAAACAGTTAGTGAATTACAAATGTACCTATAATATGAACTTCCACAAAAGCAGCTTTGCCTGTAAATTGAAATTATCCACAATACACCGACTACTAGACTACATATTTTTGCATGGATTTCAGATTTCTAGATCATTTCGATATTATCCACATATATGTGTGTAACATGTTTCTGTTATACCTTTAGGAGTGACTGGCTGCAGATATGAAACCATTCAACAGTAATAAAATTATAGTTATGACAGAATGATTAAGTCTCTTTACAGAGACTGTTAGTGTCGCAACTGCCGGTGGGTGAATTTACAGGGAGCGGGGTGTGGCCGATGAGGGGTGCACGCACAGCTTGCCATAGCTTGATTGAAGAGCGAGTGAATAGATTTGGGCAGCGTTTCAACAGTGGGGTCTTAAGAGCAGATGAGGGTGAAGAGAGGCAAGTATGTAGCAGTGCCAGAATGAAAGGGCAGAGGAAATGAGAAATCTCCCGAGAAAACCAGCTGACCTGTGACATTGTCCGGCATGATTCCCACTTGCGAAAGTCCGGGAATGGTCCTGTAGGGGATTGAATCCGGTTCACCTTGGTGGGAGGCGAGTGTGCTAACCACTCAGACACCGCGGCCCCCATAGCCTGATGCTGCATTAAAAACATTAGTTTTCATATCAGCATTTGCACGTTTGCTGACATGCTCCAAATATTTTTGTCATAGTTTCTACACAGCTGGGCCATCACTAATATCAGCTGCCACCAGCTGCCCAGGCACAGCAATCTAGGGAGGCAAGCCGCCAGAACTCGTGATGCTCACAGTAAATGAGGTGAACCTGGAGCAGAGACAAAATGCAAGGTTGGGGGATAATGGGAGTGGCCACAGAAAACCCGCTGGCCACCAGCAACATCCACCACATTTCCCAAATAATCCAGTTTTTAAAGATGTACTATCAATTCGATGCTGATGGTATGGTTCTGTAACAGAGAAATATTTCTTTAAGTGTCTATTTTCTGGAATATAGAGCAAAGGTGGTACACACATGCCTTCCACCAGGGTGAACCAGGTTTGATTCCCAATGGGTTCGATTCTGATTTTCACAACCCACATGGGTGGGTTTAGTTATGGTACTCCATTTTCTCCACCACTGCAATATGTTGCTGCTACCCCTCAACCTCGTCTCACTCCCATCAGTGCTGAGAACCTCAGCTGTTTAGCTCCACCCATGTCTATCACCTGTTACTGGTATACTTAGCTTATAGCAACTTACCTGTTGATGTTTATGTGGACACACCTCCCCCTCGCTGCAGTCGCACTCACTCACTTCCCCTGGGCTGCTGTGAGTCGTCGGTGACAATCTCGTTACACCTTCTGAAGATAAACGCACTTCTCCTTCAGACAAATCCTGTCAAGACGAAAAACACAATCACTATACAACCATCATGACTTTTTAGATGAGTCTGCATGATTTGATACCTTTTGTTATAGTTATTCGATGGTTCATTGAGTATTTATAAATCAACTTCTGTTTGCACAAGGTGAGGATTATTCTGGAAGTAGAACTTTAGCAGGGCTTCAGGAAAGATGGAAGCAACCGTGAATGGACTGCAGACATAAACTAACAGAAACACTTTACTCATTTAACAGTCCAAATAAAATAGTCACCTACATCATTACTACATAAATACTACTGACCCAGTACCCACATAATTACAGTAGTCAGTCACTCGGTGAAGCAGTTTTCCTGCTCTAATATTAATGACATCTTCTGCATTCAAGAAGACCAATACCTTTGTTTATTGATTTTATTACACTGCCAGTGCACATAATTGTCAACATCTAAAATTACATGTGGAAATCATGCAACAATAATAGTTACATACTTACACTGCAGCTGGCTGTGACATCAGTGTCCGTGGATGACCTTATCAACTCCGACATTGTTGAGGATGGCCATTTTTCTTTGTGTGTACTCCGACTCTCATCTGAGGTTGAGGTGTTTTCGCTGGCCACCTCGACGATAGGGCTTGGTACTACCTGTCGATGGAAACTTTCTTTATGTCGCCACGCTGGTATTGCAGTACTCGAGGAACGCCTCACTTTCTCTTTAAACTTTAGTAGTTCATCTGAAATATCAGAAACCTGAATTCCTTTAACCTGAAGACTTTGAAGGCTTGCTTGAACACCTTTGTTTAGTGAGTGTATTATATTGTTGCTGTTACATGAAATGCCAACCTGTGATTCATGGCTGTTCCCTACATTTTCTGAACAAGAGTGTGTAGAATTTACGGCTAATGGTAACACAGGTGAATGTTTAGGGAGCTGCGAAGAAGGATTTTCTAGCACCGAATGTGGAGTTTCTGAAGGCCTCTCTACATACTTGGTTTGAAAATGAACATTTGAAGGGGTGATTGTTGACCGGTGAGCTGTGAGTGGACCGCAATCAGAATCCTGGCCCTGAGAATGAAGAGGAGAAGTTGATGTGGTGACATATGTAGTTCTACAAGCAGCATCGTCCCTGATCGTTGCCTCAAATAAATTACTGGACTGTTGCTGTGGGGTTATTTTATCTGGGAAATGGACTGGCTGGTTCTGCACAGGCGTAGGAGTGATGAAGTATGGCACCTGATGGAAAGGCATGAAAACCGTAGCTGGTGGAATCTGTCCGTGCACTGGAATGTATGATGCTATGTTTGGTACATAGAAATTTGGTGACAAAACTTGAGAGAATGGTAACTCTGCAGTACTATCAAGTCCAGTTACCTGAGGATTGACACTAGGGTAAAGAGGCAATACCGCCTCCTTAGTCTGAGTTCCTGAATCATGTACTAGAGGATTATTACAAACTACAGAATTATTACAAACTACAGGATTGTTAAAGGAACTTTCATGTGCCAAAAACACACGACTGAATTTCGAAGAGCTATTTTCCATAGTAGACAAAGCCGAAGGAGGATTTTGTTTCGAAATGTCTCCTAGTTGATAAATTTTATTCTCTGCAGTGACATACAGATCATCAGTGCCTACCTCTGTGATTGGCAATGAGATACGGGGAGCTGGAATTGGGTGGAGATGTGAAGCTGTGACAAATGTAGTGTGAGACGATGCACACATTTCTGAGGTAGGATTCTCTTTGGTGTTATGTACGCTAAATGTCTGCTGAGTCGTAACAGCTGCACTGCTACCTTCAGATGTGACTAATGCCAATGGAGAAGTTGTGGGTGGCTCAAGATGCACACTTTCTGCATCTGCAGCAGCCACTTGTTGAGACGAAGATGAGCCTTTATCAAACGAATGATGTTTTGAAGATACACCCTCAGAGTTCGAGCTGCTACCTGATTTTCCATTTGGTGCTGCTATGCTGAGGGGACTCTGCTCACTCCTGGAACCTAAAAAAATTAATCATAGTAATATAATGTTCTAGCCTTCCACATTAATAAATACTTCAATATGTAAGGTGTAATGTAGAGTGTACAGTGAAGATGACGAAGGATATTAAAATCTTGGCTCAAATAATTATCACCACTAACAGTGAATTCTGACCTGGGGTTTGAAACTTGCCCGGCTCCACAGGACAGCAATAATTTTACAGCCAATATAACACAATTTAAATTAATCTTACCAAATATTTTACAGTCGGGAACACTTGTAACAGCCAGTCTCCGTGGACTAGAAACAGTATTCAGAAAACACTAGGAAGAAACAGTATTCAAAAATACCACTAGCTACTGAAAAAGAAATATACACAGAGACTTGAGAGAAATTGATGGGATTTAATTTGAAATAATGAGTTTTGATAAAATCTGTGCAAATATTACGAAGAAATTCATTACAAGTTTTTTAATTAGTCTTGCTTTCTATGTCCATAACTATGATTGCAGCCTTCTTGTAAATATCTCTTATTAAATTTCAAAAATAATATAAATCCTTTAAAATATTTCTTAAATTCTTGCAAAAATGAAAATGAAAATTAAATTAACTTTCTTTCTTTCTCAAACAAACTCAGTAGGGAGAACTAATGGGATTGTGGCAGGGCTCCATAGGCAAATAGGCAGAACAGCTTACACATATTGTGATACAAGATGGTGTAACGTAAGCCAAATAAAATTTCATAAGTTATTGATTTATTTCACTGAAGTTGTCTCTGAAGTGAAATTCAAAAATATTTAGCTGGAAGTAATTAATTGCAGCTTCATCTGGTAGAATCTTCCTCAGCTGGTTCTCCTGGTCACAGACCTTAATATCTTACCCTCACAAGATTCTCGGGCCTGGGATATGCTATTACAATCCATATTGTACCACATGCAATATTGCGGTAGCTCTAATTTTCATTTAATTGCTAATGTGCACAGGTAGCGCATGCAGACTATTTACTTGCTATTCGATGCAGCATGTCTTCGCCACATCTGGCAGTCTGCATGAACGGTAAATAACTCGGCCAAATTAATAAGAAAATTCGAAATTATGTTATTTGAGTTATTACAATACTAAGACCATAGAGATGCATAATGGTTAACTTGAACCAGACTAACAAGAACCTCTGAAACTATGATCCTGTTTTGCTCAACATCTCACGTATCGTCCCCTTCATGCTAATGTAAGATACAAACATATGTTACATTATTGCTCATTCAGCTGCTCAAACCTGTAGGAGAAATCTACAATTAATTTTTACTATATGTGCTCAGAGCATTCATAAAGACATACTTTACAACGTAAGGTGATTAAACTTTAGTTACAGAATTACTGTAACTACTCAAATCTAAGCTGCCATCAATTCTAAGCTGCACCTTGTTTAATGGGGAAAATAGTGGGGAAAAAAATATTGGTATATCTACATATTGTTGATCCCGAACAATACAAAGAATGCCATTTTTTAGATAACTGCATGTATTAACTTTAAAATGTGAGTAGTTTCACTGGCCAAGACTGTTACATATATAACTACAGCAGGTCACACTAGATAGCTCTCCAGTCAATCCTCACAACCGATTGGTTTGTATGGTAGGAAAACGCAGGAGAATGTGTGTGGTAAAAGTGTGAACAAAATTGTATGCAACACAGATACAGTTCCAAATATGACTGTCTTTACTTTATGGTAGCATATTTTCATTGTTTTCCTAAAAACAATAGTGTATCAATCTTAAGTATAACAGTCTTTCAACCGTGCAACAAAACCTTTCAAAAGAGCTTCTGCTATTTACGTACCTAACAATCTATCTATCTATCTATCTATCTAACTATCTATCATGAAACAGGTAAAGAGGAGTGGGAAGATATTCTGTCTCTGCGAAATGTGCTACACTGACTTTATTGACTTGAATGTTCTGGTTGAAGACCTTGGGGTGAAGGATGTTTTCAGCAATAAACATGGAGAACATGAAAACATTTCTGGGATTAATGTTATGAAGACAACTAAAGGCAGCTTTACCACTTTCAGATTATCAATGTTCTACGAAACCGACTGCAACTTACATCTTTCAAAACTGTGTCTTTACAAATAGTGTACAAAAATTAAGTGGCCATCGCTGCGAAGAAATAAAGGAGCTTGCTATCTTTATTCAATAAAAAGTCACGTGTGTCTGCCATGCCCCAATATTACAAAGAGTTTTCTGAGAACACATAAGTTTTTATTTAATGAAAACAATTCCTTAAATATTTTTGAAGCAGCAACTTAACAACAGACAATTGGTTCCATTGTGTACAAGCTTAATTTAAATTAATTTTTTCCTGTATTTCATTTGATACAATATTGTTTTATGCGCAAGCTGCCAATAAAGACAAGTAGCAATATTTTTGTGCAGCATTCTTGATTAGACTACCAAGACAAGTTTCAGTCAATCATTTTTGACATTTTTTTACAGCCACTTGGACCACACTTTGTTACTTTTCATTTGCCCTAAAATGTATTTTTTGCTTGTATTGTTGTGAACATGTTTTCATATGCACTGGTTTTTCTAACTTATTTCTTGAGTTCACTTCATACTTAAAAACAATCTTTTTTGTAAAAATTTACTACTTACAACATTTACTAGATCTTATTATAATTATGATCATTTCAGTTAAGTACTCAAATTTCCATCATTTTGGTTTTTTACATTTATGAGGGTGACGCATGATGCTCTCTGGAGTCAAATGACTACGTCACGGTCAGGGTGGTTTTGGGTGCATTAGGTCAGTCACGCAAGCTTGCTTAACATCTGGTTTTACATGATGTATAGTACTGGGCGCGTGGCCTGATGACTAGGTGCAAGATCAAGGATGGCTGCTGCGGTTCTGCGCACATGATGACACACTCCCACAGGTTTACCTGGCTTGTTGAGGTCCTTCAGTAACTGCTTACCCAGCTGTGGCGATGGTGGTTGACGGCTGGTGCTGCTCTAACGTCTTCCCTGGAACCAGAGAGTGGCGATTCCGTACGTCACCTCCTCCCCTTTGAGGAAGGGGGTGATGAGTGGGTGTGGTCTGCCGGCGGTCCTGGTGGGAGCTGTGAACAAGGAAAGGGGAGGAGCAGGGAGGTGAGTTCTCCAGCTGTCTGGTGGCTTGAGCTCATTCCCGCGGGATTAAGCTGCAGAGTGCAGTTGGCGTAGAGTTGCAACTTTGCTTGGCGGCTGCAGTAGCTGCCTCTTTTGCCTTCCTTTGAGTTCCACTCCGATGAATGAACGGCATAGTGGTGAGACAGTTCTGGCACCAATCTCGTAAAGAGTGAGCAGGCGGACAAAGTCTCTAGCTGCATGTACTTCCAATAGTCATCGTTGGGCACCTCTTGCTCCTACAGTCTGGCACAGTTCAGCACGGTAGACCTGGAGCATTGGATATTCCATGGCTGCCCTACGCCTAATTGGGTGTGGGTCGCAAAAGGGGTTGGTCCTCCAGGACCAGGCAGGCACTCCCTTCAGCACCGTTCAGTGCGGTGAACGAAGTACAACCTGGGCTGACTGACCAGCCGCCTTTTGGATTGTCTGTCAAATGGTCATGGCTCTACCTTTCTGTACACCGTGGTGCACAGAACAGGTGGCCTAATGTGTGTGTGTTGGCGTACATGCGTCCATGAGGTGGAGCCCGCAGTCCTACCCTATGATTCACAAATGGGTTTCAGCAATAATCAGCTGTCTCCTGCTTACTCCTGATGGACGTGCTGTCCACCTGGAATAAATTTGATGGCACATAATACCTCCTAAACCAAGCAAAGTTGAACAGAAGTAAGCTACGTGTTCCAGGTGAAGGTGACCTGGACCTGGACTGTATATTGTAGAAAACTGCTAGGTAACTATGATAACAACTCTACCTAATTATCCTAACACGTCGTCTAGAAGGACTTCAGGAAGGCAGTGTTTGTTACCGTACCAGAAGGTTGTGCCAGGAAGAAGGGGTTTTGCAGACTGCTGCAAGCTTACTGGTGCAGAGTTTCTGGTAGGACTAAAAGTCTCTCGTACTGGTAGTGCAGAGTCTCTGGGAATTCTTGCAGACAGTGGTGATGATGCTGAAAAGTTTCTGGAAGATTGTGAAGACCTGATTGTAGTGGAAAGCCCCAGCACATGAGGTGATGGAGCGGCGCACAGGTACTTATAGTCTGCCGGGCCTTGTCCACACCCGGACTGGAGTGGGAGGTGCGATGTCCACTTGTGACGTCTCTTGTGAGCGGTGTCAGGTTGGGGTAACCACCCTCTGCGTTCGGCTACCTGACTTCGGTTTGCTTCAGCGATGCTCGGGGTGCCTCATGGCAGGTGGTCACTCGGTGATCTTTGGGGTGCTTCGTGGCACTTCAGGGAGGCTGGCATGTTTCCAAGGACTGGTTCGGTTGGCTCAAATACGCTGCAATCCAGGGGTGTGTCTCCCCGTTCAGATGTGTGGGAGCCTCCAATAGGTCCTTGGGGATTTCCGGTGTAAATGGGATCTGTAAACCGCGCAATGCCTGGGCTTGGTCCTTAGGCAAGAGCTGGTTGAGCATGGTGATGAGAGAGGGGGTAGACTCTTGCAATCACCCAGAGGCAGTTAGCGCCTGTTAAACCATTTCTTGGATACCAGTACAACGGAAAATAGGCATTAGGATTCGAACACACTCTTTCGTCCGTGAAATGACTGCAGGTGACGTGTGTATCTACTGGGTGTAGGGCCACATGAAACTTCTGCCAACTCAATGGACACCAAGTTCGTAACGTCTCGTGTGGCAATAACAAAACTCCCAGATGAGGGGAAGTCGTTTATACCATTGTTGAAAAAGACGTCATGCGTCAAGTTATAAAAAATATCCATGTCCAATTTGTTATGCAAGTAACGCCAAATATTTGACAGAACACCAGCATTTGTAAGCAGTTCTGCACACGTATTCCCCCATGCGAAGTTGACTCCACTACTTGCACAGCATAAAAACTAATTATCTGCTGAGAACAGAAATTTCGGACACACTAATTTTTGGCACAGAGTTTGAATTATTCAGATGACCACAATAGCTAGGCAATTTGTACATTAGCTTCCCACCACGGAGCTTCGTGTTCAATTCCCTGTGGAACCCACTCTGAATTTTTCTCATGTTAGGCACATGGCAGGCATTGGTTACTAATAGTACGTGGTTTTTCTTAAGGTATTTCCATTCCCCCTACCACTTTAACTACTGCACTGCATTGACTCTACACCGGTCCCTCGTCCCACCTCATCCACTCTCTAGGCCGGTCAGGTGTCCCTCGGTGTCCAGGTGTACCTCGGGCAGCTGGCTCCCCATCAACCGTCAGTCTCATATCATCCCTGTTGACAGTACCTTAAGGTTGAAGTAAAGCAACTGCCTATGGAGCACTGTACCCGACTATGCAATGTGAAGAACTCATAAAAACGTAGTACAGACACCATAAAAATTGTCAGAAAAGTGTGATTTATCCTGTATTGGAAAGAAGAATGTGAATATTTTTTGCAACATTATAAAATATTTTACTAAAATATACTTCTTATATGTAAAATATTAATCGATTAAAATAGTTTGTGTTTTTAACAAAATTTAAGCACATTTCCATTCTGGGTGATTCAGAAAGCAGAATTTGCAAGAAAATTTTCATCATGGAATTTCGTCGCAATGTTTACTCCGATTGTGTGTAAGAAAATTGTAATAATAATGTAGGAAATAATTTTTACAATTATTTGCATCCATTTGTCACACACATTTATGACTGAAACTGAAAAATTATTTATAAAACTGATATGAAATATTATTACTATGATTTTATTAGACATAATCACAGTAAATATTGTGACAATCTTTCTCGAAGAAGATTTTATTGCAAATTCTGTTTTCCGAAGCATCCAGAATGGAAATGCGCTTAAATGTTGTTAAAAATACAAACTATTTTAATTTATTTTTTTACTTTTGAAAAGTATATTTTAGTAAAATATTTTGTAATGTTGCAAAATATATATTTTTTTCTTTCATATACAGCATAAACCACACTTTCTTGACAATTTTTATGGTGTCTGTTCTACTTTTTTATGAGTTCTTCATGTTGTATAGTTGGGTGCAGTGCTCCATAGGCAGTTACTTTACATTTTGAGGATACTTTATGAATTTGTGACACAATATTGTAATGGAGTGGTTAGATTTGGGCAGCCCTTAATATGTATTAAGGTCATGAGAGTTGATGAGGGGGTGAAGCGAGGTGAGTATGGAGCAGCACCATAATGCAAGGTGGGGGGGGGGGGTATCCCGAGAAAACCAGCCAATCATCAGCATCGTCCAGCAGGAGTTCCACATGTGAAAATTCGATAGTGACACACCCGGGAATCAAACCTGGTTCCCCGTAGTGGTAGGCAAGTTGTCTGACCACTATGCCAGCTTTTAACAGGAATGAATATGCAGCCCCATACAAATTGAAATCTTACCTTAATTAAAATACTAAATAATTTGAAAAAATTATATTCACCACGTTATTTTTAGTTTGAATATGAAAAATTTATCTTGATAGCTTTATTCATACAAATTTCAAAAAAGTTTGATTAACACACAGTTTGGTTTCAGCTAAAGATTTTCTTTACTCGTAGGAAATTTCTTTTAAATCTGACACTTGGTTCACCTGCCGTAAACTTCCGGCCATTTTAATTTAAAATTTTTTCTCAAAAATTAAAATTGAAATATGGGGAATCCACAAAACAAATTTTCAAGAAATATTCTTCAAGGCATTGTAATAATGTGGACAAATATTTTGAGTTGTATCCTAATGTATTAATCTAGTTAAATTTTGAGAATTGTACAAAAAAATAATCATTTTTAATTCCCGTAGTACATTTTATTCAATATGAAAAGTAATTTTTCTCCACTGACATACTTTTTTGAACTTTTGTATCGTATCACAACAAAAAAAAAAAAAAAGGATGTAGTATGCTAAAAATGTAGAAATATTTTTAGAATTTCGAACACCAAGAAAGCTAAATAAAACATGCACCTGTTCGATGCCACAGTGAACTATTATTAATGTTTGTGATACAATATGTGTAACCTTTGCCTGCATCTGAAGCATCAGAACTTCGACCAGTTTCCTTATCTTTCTCTTCTTCTCCATCTGGTTCTTCTTCCCAGTCATCATCATACTCCACATCAACTGCTTCTTCATCCTTATCTGAGTTTTCTCCATCCCCCTGAAACAATAACACACTCAGTTCATAAAAGAAAAGTATTTGTTAAAACTAAATTTGTAATAGTTTTTGTAAGATATAATCCAGTTACATAGTGTTTGAAAAGTTCCCAAAAAGTGGGTTTGCTATTAAATAAAATTCACTTTATCCTTAACTTCTTAGAAATTTCATTCAGTGAACTTTAATATCAGCACTGTTCCATTATGTTCTACAGAATTTTATGCAGTAAGATAGAGTGCTCAGAAACTATTTAATGAAATCTCACACAATGGAAAAACACTATAATGGTGCTTAAGTTTCCTTAGTTCATCCATTTAATACCTGAATTTCAAAGAAGAAAATTTAGCATAGTATATTCTACTGCCAATACACTCACGTACTCTTTGCTATCCTGTACTTTAAGCAAAGAGCAATATGATTCAATGATATCAGTCGAAAAATCAGAAACTATACACAAGGTGGTTGTGAAAACCTTGCTAAAAATGTTTTATGTCATGTAGAAGATGAATTAACGTACCCTCAAACTCATGGAATATTTTACACAAATGCGCTTTCTGTTAGAAATTTTACTGTGCTTTAACACATACACACTGGTCACTGTAACCTTTTTTTACCCAAAAATATGCAAACATTGATGTGGGAGCAACAAACTAACTAACTAACTGTGAAATACAAAATAAAAACACAAAAGATTACTGTACTATTTTAACACTTTTATACCGCTGCATGAGTTATAGCTCAAAATGTCTTGAATGACGAAACTGTTTTTTTTTTTAGCTAAATTCATCAGTTACACTTTTCATGATAAAATACTAACAGCTTTCAAAGCTTATTTGTGATGTAGAAGTGAGTTCACGACAACATTAATCTACAAAATTAACATTCATATCTGTTGTCTTAGTTCTCAGACTGGGACTGATATTGAATGTTCAATATTGTAAATTCCTGTACATTAAGTAAATGTGGTGAAAGGAAATCATCATAATATTTCTTATCAAAAATACTGCTGCCAGCTTCTTTCAGTTTCTTGCAATACGTACCTGCGTTTCATAATTCTGATGCTGCACCATCTCATTAGCTTGTTGCTGCTGCATTTGTGATGGTTCGACATCCTCTGATGTGTGACCAACTAATAAGTTCCGACAGTCAATGTCTTCCAGCATTTTCATTATCTCTTCAATTGCACTGCACAAAAAATTTCCACTTTATTCACTACAAACCAATGCTTAAAACCTTTTCCAACAGTGGCATGTAGTGATTTTTTTTTACAGGATGAGCAATATAATAGCCCCACATATTTGAGTGTTTTAGATAACATTTGCTAGTGCTGTGCTGTGGTTCCATTTTCAATTTCTATTAACAAACGCAACTTCCAACTTTCCTTACCCTCCACATGTATTTACCCTTTTACAATACCTAACATTAGTTATAAAAACGGAAACGAGATTAATGTAATAATAATTAAACTGAATATTATTTAGAGAGCATATTACAAATTATAAAAAACTCCCGTTTTCCCGAACACTTTCATCCACTTTCCAAGGAAAAATGAGGACTGGAAGATGCAAATGGAACGACTGCGTACCCTGCTGAAGGAACACTGCAGGGTAACTCGCTTGCGAGTTCAATTGATCGCTAGTTGCTTCCGTTTGTGGAAATAAATACTAGATAGCAGCACTATGCGTGTACAGTACAGGAGTTACAAAAACTCTGTTTCTCGAATCGGAAATGGGAAACTCAGGATTAAAAGTGTTTAATTTAAAGTTAAGGCGAAAACTATTAAGGGTCAAACATTTCCAATATGTATAGGGTGAGCATTGCTAACCTTGCATTATGAAATAAATGCCACTGATTTCCACTTCATTCACTACAAACAAATACTTAAAAATAATTTCCACTTTCATTCTCTACATGCAAATTCTGTGTGGATTTTGATTAATATGTAGTTTGGATTAAATTATGCAAAGCTAAAGTGAATTAAAATAGGACTATATGATGATAGTTAACACAAGTATCAATTAAACTTCTCAAGTGCTTACTTGATAAATGTCTACCTAAAAGAGGCCATGGAGGCACAGTGCCTAGAGTGCTCGCTTCCCACCAAGGTGAGCCAGGTTCGATTCCTGGCAAGGTCACTCCCAGATTTTTGCATGTGGGAATCGTGCTGGACAATGCCACTGGCAATGGGTTTTCTCTGGAATCTCCCATTCCCCCCATCCCGTTCCAGCACTACTCCATACTCACCTCACTCTAATTTCTTCAGCTCTAAAGGCTCTGATGTTAAGAACTGCCCAAAACTCTCCACTACATAAAGAACTATGTTAATACCTTAAAAGAGGTTAAAAATATTAACAGTCATGTATAAAGTACAAGCGAGAGAAAAAAACAAAGTTGTAGTTGTGATTGAAATTATAATTATAATCAACAAGAGTCATGCAAACGTGTACACTTTATACACATTCACATTAGATAGAAAACACAAGTACTCACAGGAGGGTACTTGCAGATAGCCACACTTATACAAAGTCCGACAAACACATTTTCCATGTGACCTTGCATCCGCCTGGAAAATGTGTTTTTAACTGACTTTCTGTATGTCCATCCGCGATTACCACCCTGTGAGTACTTGAGTTTTCTGTTGCCTCTTAATAATTTAATTAGTAGCCCAGTGGCCTATTGCCACCATATCTTATTTTATACTCAGTCAGTCATACTAACCACATCTTACACGTACCTTGGCTGCAGAATATTTGTGCATGGTAGAGAGCCGTGCAATGGCTCGGCAGCTTCTACTGATGAAGATACTTGTGATTCTTCTTCTGACGTGAGGGCACGCATAGCTGGTATTCCACAGTTAGGTTCCGTGCCAGCTTGCAGCTTCGCTGATGGCTCCATCCACTCGGACACTCCGTATTCTAGAGACCTGGTGGCAACAGGTCGAGTTGTCATTTCTTGTTCCAGTTCTTCCTGTGAATTCGATTGTTCACTATTTTTAGTAAAAATGGTAGACCCTCCTTGTATGGCAGCAGTAACGAGCTTCTTTAGCAGAACTGATTTTCCTTCATTATCCACAGAACCAGCGCTCGAGGAAGCAACACTTTCAGAATTGCCTCTACACTGAGTCTTGTAGCAGGAATTCTGTACAGTCTTTTTTTTCTGCACAGCAAAGCATTTCTTTACTTTCCCACATTGTGTACAGATAGGTGTACAAACTTTGCCAACTTCCTGAAAAGTGACCTCTTTCTGTAACTTATCAGCTGTTCTCTCTTTGCAGGTTGGTTCACCTCGATGAGCCGCCGGCATACCAGTGTCCGAACAAGAGTGTGCTCCATGCACGGGACAACTGACCACATTCTGTTTCTCTGCTTGCTGCAGACACGTTTGTTCTTTCTTTCTTATATTTTCGCTGGACAACGAAGACCCAGTGTTCAGTAAGTTCCCCCAATTTTCTTCTTTCAGCTCGTAAGTTCCTGACGATTGGCTTCTGTCTCCCATCTCACTGGAATATTTTGTAGTCTCTATATGAGATTTTCTTGACTGAGCAATATCATTACAGGCTCGGAGCTGTTTAGCCTGATGAACACGTGCTGGAACCTGTCTAGTAACGTTACTTTTATTTACATACTCTGATGAAATTTTAACACTGAACCTGCCTGCAACTTTTGCAGGGTAGTTTTTGGAAACATTTCTCAATGAAGAAGTCCTGTTACTTAAATTTTCTCTTTCATTCTTATGACTTTCTTGCTTGTTAATAGCTGATTCTTTTATGTCATTTACTGCATTTCTCTGAACCATATCTCCCTTCAAATTGGGATAATTATTGCATGTTGAGGTTTCCTTGTGTTGTTTCTCAAAAGAACAAATTGGACAGGGACATTCTTCCTCTTTCATAGCACTTTTATTTTTTACTTCCAGTTTGCTATTTCTGACTCCTTTTCTAATTTTTGTGTTTGTAGTTTCTGTACACAAATTTGTACTTGTACTCCCAAATTTATTTTTCTGAACACTTGCTGTTTTAGCTCCTCTGTTTTCACCAACACTCACCACATTTTTACTACGCAAAGAAACCTTTTCGGAAACAAACTTACATTTAGACATTTTTTTAACATCTGGGTTTTTGTCAGACAAATTGCTTTGAATTTTTAGTTGTTTACGATTCCCGCGGTCGTCACTGCCCAATATTCGAGATCTAGATCTGACGTTCACGTGCTTTGTATTGTGAATGATTTCTTGAGGATGAATTGCTCGTTTCTGGGTGTGATACTCACTGTGACCTTGTGAAGTAACTTCTTGAAAATATTTCTGCTGAATCTTTGTGGCATTTTTCACTTGTACGTTGTTTTTCTTCTCGCCCAGATGATGTTTCCGACCAGCATCAGCTCCAAGTGAACACGTTGATAGGAGATCTTGAGACTAAATTAAAATAGAGGTAATATTAGTTAAAATATTACTTTTTATAAGAGTTATTAAACACTATAACATTGTACAAAAGGAATTTTAAACCATTCTTCCATCTGGAAATTGTGTGGTGTTTCTGACACCACTTTTAACACAATACAAGTACTAACACAAACTATTTGAAAAAATAAATTATATTTTTCCAAGACTCCATTATGAAAAAACTACATTTTCACGCTGATGCTACAGTTTCAATTTAAAAGTGACTATAAAAGAATCACCTTAAGATACAAGGAGAGGAAGTGGGATGTATCCTTTACAGAAGAGGCTGCATGTTTTGTTTCAGTATGAGACACCCTAACTGGGCAACCCAGTAAATGGACTAATTTGGTCTACAGACAACTGAACACAAAGAAGAAAGCTAAAGGAAATTGAATAACATTCATGAAAAGTTTCTTGAACTAAAATTTCCTATAAACTAAGTGCAGTAGCAGCCCAATGAGCTAATTATTTTCATCATCTTTGTTTTTAACATCTTAAAGCTACAACTAAAATTGCATATATGCATATACATGTATGCATTCATAAACACACATGCATGTATACACACCCACACTTTTTCTCTATCTTTGTCTTTCTCTCTCATGGCTTAACCCACAATTTTAATCCAGAACCTAATGATTTGAAGATGCCTCCATGAACTTTACCACAGATGTTGTAATGAGCTGATTTTTTTTTTGCAACATTTACCTTTGTGATCCATGTAAGAGGCACGTTTACTCATGTTGTTAGAATTACTTATCCCACACCTGGTTCGAGTGAATGTCTCTACTGGTCTGTACCACCCTCTTTCCTCTCTACAGATAAATAAAGTTTCAGTTCTTCCACGTAGTAAGAGTCTGTCTACTTCCCTGCCAATTAACTCCGCAATTTATGCATAAAGAAATTATTATCATGTTAACATTCTGTTTGACGAACTCAAGTGAGGCCCAGAAAAGATGTGAAATACCAGATCTTCCTTATCCCCTCTCTCCCTCTTTCTACTCAACCCTTCTTACCATAGCCATGGTGATGGGAGTCTGTGTTGAGTGGATAAATTTAAATTAACTTTTAATGAATTTATTTAATGAAGTGACAATGATTTCAGTAAGTATTGTTGGCAGCATTGAGTAGTAGAAAAAGAATGTAATATGGCGACGTGACTGTTCAGTGTTTTTGTGTTCCATTTTGGAACAATTAAAATCCTTAAAATGTTTCAGGTATTCTTTTAAAATTTACTTTAAGTAAAATAAAAATTCCAACAGTCTGGTCACACATAAACTTTTCTGAACTGCTATTGCTAGAGCTGTGACACGAGTAGGGTGTGCATGCTTATCAACTATTAAGGACGTCTAGGATTTAATGGTATGACGTAGTTATACCACTTTTAAAACTGTACTGCTAAAGTAGGTTAACAAATTGACACGTGACGCTTACTTATCCAAGCTATACGACTTTACTACATCTGAGCGCATTTTCCCAGCGCACCTGACGGGGTCCGATCAAGTGTAATTTCTGCCAAAGTGCCTACATGTTATTTCCTTGCTGCAGAGAATAATAGAGATGCATCACAATTATACTGTACATCACCGCTGTAAGTAAGCAATGCCACGCCACTACCTTGAGAAGACGTCAAGTTTGAATGAGCCAGCAACCAAGCTGCCACAACCACCCTTGAGCAGGCAAGTAGTTCAAGGGCGCATCGAGAGATAGCGTCACCCACACTCCAGCCAGCAATGGCCGCCTAGCAGACAACCCCCTGGCTCCGCCTACAGACAAGTGCCTATCGCACCCCCACCGTGCCGCCCAGGCGGAGGACCGGCCAGCAGTATTTTTACCTGTGCCCCGGCCAATGATTGTCAGTTGTTCATCGGCTCCTCTCAGAGCCACATCAGCCTTGGCAGCTCATATCACCGCCTCGTGCAATGGAGCTCTCTGACTGCTGTTCATCGCTTAGACAACCCAGAAGCTCTTCAGCACCCTTGCCAGCATCTACCAGACCTTTCAGAGGAACCCTCCGACCATCTCTGAAGAAGTCGCCAACCCTTCCAGCCGATTGCCCCTGGTAACGGCTATCTGATAACCCTTCAGGAAGTGGGGCCCCCTAAGTCCATTCAGGACATGAACAGAGTAGAGAGGGAAAGTTTATTAGCTACCTAGAAGATACTACTACCCCCTAGTCTATAACCAGGTCCTGTTCACCTGGAATCTGCATAGCTTCTACTTCCGGTCAGTTCAGGGTAGTTAGGAGGTAGTATGGATCACCGTGTTTATTCCTCCCCAGAATAAAACATGTTTCTCAACTACTTTGACTATCATTTCCTGAGGAGACTACGAGATCCCTAGTAGATGCCATGCCCACCAGAATGGAGCAGGAATGCCAGGTTTTACACCACCAAATTTTACCATCTAGTGCGGGACATTGAGCTCCCCTTCAGGATCTCGTACATCAAGCCACACACACGCTCGATGGCGACCCATTGAGTGCACCCAGTGCATCGAATGGCAGAGCCCCAACCACTAATCATTCAACCCTTAAGGAGGAGAAACCACCAGACTAGTTTGCACCCAATCAACTGTACCACGTGAGTTGCCGGAGGGAGTGTTTGATTGGTTCTGGTTGGCCTGACCGACTTAGGGCTTACACCAGCAGTGTTGTCAGAACAACCCAGAGAAAACCCGACCTCCAACCACAGCACCGTTTGTGTTGCCGGTTGGGGTAACGGTACAGCTCTCCGTCGGTCTGGCCACCGCTTCGGCAGAACATGCTGAACATGCTTAGTTAGGAACCCATATCTCCTGCTCTCTCCTCGTGCGGCAGGCCTTAGCACCACTCCATGCCTTACCAAAAGGGGCGGTAAGTATCTGCTGCAACCTACAAAGCTACCTGGGACTGCACCCCAACCAATAAGGCATTCTGCCAAGATAACCCAGAGACGGAGCTCAAGCTACCCGCAAGTTGGAGGGGCTTCAACCCCCAACTCCCTCTCCCTCTCTGTTTGCAGCTCCCATGAAGGTGCCAGGGACTCTGCACCCAGTTATTGCAGCATTCCGACATGGAGAAGACATTCCCCTGGGTCTAACTTGTCCTTGGTATCAAGGCGGCTGCAGCACCAGCCCAGCCCGGGCATTCACCAATGGTTCCAGCCGCAGTAGTACTTGGGGATCCACCAGCTCCTTCTCCGCCTACAAGAGCACCTCCACCACAGAGCCGATTGAATACCAGTGCAGGTAAACTGGTGACCTCCAGCCAGGCATGTAACCAAGTCCGAACTCGATTTTGTACCACGCCGCCAGGCGACTCAACCCACTCTATACACTGGTCGGGCCCCTACATGCAAATAAGTTTGAACCAACAAGTAACCCTTGTGCAACGGGCCTGCACAGCTTCTTGCTGTGACGTAGCCACAGCCTACGCCCTATAGCATCATGTGTCAATAAAATTTGTTATCATAGTATGATGCCTGCCACTCAACCTACTAATAAATCACGATTACGACTCATCGCTAAATGTTACTACTTCCACTACTATAGACATAGCAAGAATATTCTACATGAATTTTTGGATGCCTACTCTACCAGGCAACAGGAACTTATGATCAGATTTTCTTTGCCTGAAAGTTACGTAAACCAGCAGGCATGCCTCATCCCCTACCCCACGCTGAGAGCCAACAAGCCACCGGCCACCAAGCAAGGCTGAGCGCCGCGAAAGAGGCACGAAGCAGAAACACTGACTACTGCTGACCTGAGTTTTTCGACTCCCACACCAACCAACCAGGCAGGATGGATGCTCACAATCCCCACAACCCATGCCGGTAGCCTACAAGCTTCACCTATATAAGTCCAGACGCTGCCAGGCTCAGGCAGTCACTCTTTCTCAAACTCTCTCGCGACATCCCAGAGCACTAATACAGTGCTGGGACCTCCAGAGATCTCATAAGCTTCAAGTACGCCCCCAGCTGCTACTTACCATGTCTCGAAAACCAGTGAACATGTACATGCATATTTAACTTCACTTTGTCTCTTCCAGACACCTTTTACTTAGCTCAGTTTAACTGTAATTAACTTTGTATTCGTCTAGAACCAGCTATTCCCCTTTTGACATATAACTAGGTCGCCTACACCTGGAACCGCAGTTACCTTCAGCTTTCCTCTGTTTGGTAGGAGGTAGCACGGGTCATGTGTTTATTGAGTATTCAATAAACACTCATTGTTCACTACTCTTCTGCTTTTCATTTACAGGGTATTTGTCTGTGTTAACGGTTAGAGACAGAGTACGACGTGCACTGCCAACAGAGATTGTTGGCACCAGGAGATTGTTGGCATTCACATTAGACGGCTACGTATTTCTTCCCAGCTCCCTGAGCACTAATTTAGTGCTGGTGGGGAGAAACAGCAATGCCACAACCACTAGAAACACCTTCGCACAGGGAGGGGCTACATGCTCACGTATCTCTCGCTTTGAGCACTAATTCAGTGCTGGAGTGACATTAGCCTGGGGTTTGCTGCTCAACCCGGTGCGGACGCACAACCAGTAGAGCCTTGGTGGTTGACACGGCTCAACATCCCTGATCAGACTGCATGCATGGGGGATCAGTGGGGACTCTTATCGAGCTTGTGCCAGCAAGTCACTATTGGGTTACACTGTAATAACGGTTCCTGTCCAAGTGCGTTACGTAAACTGTCAGACCATTGTGCTCTATGCCTTACAAGGTAAGGAGTGTTAAAAGACGTAGGGAACAATACCTAGCTCACGTTGCTATCAAACGGTGGATGGTATTACCACCTCCTACGCAGGGAAGGCAGGCGGAACGGGACCGCACCGCCCAACTTAGGCAGCAAGCAGTAGCACCTGCTCCGGTTACAGTAATCTACTTGTCCCCTTTCTTTCGCACTCATCTATCATGCCACCATGTAGTAAGAGGGTTGCTAAACCAAACTGAGGTAAGATATGGCTGGGCAATGTCCGAACTTCTGGAGCCGTGAAGCATAAGACTGGAATTGCCACTTTGGAGATGACCAGGCTCGCCACTATTGGGTGAAACCCACATCAACAACAACACCCAAGATGACAGTGTAAATAAGTGATAATCAACACCCCTCGCCTCACGCCTTCTAACCATATTTAACCACCCTGCTTTTGGCCTAGCAGAAAAATCCTCGACAAACGTGTCAGTCAGTCTAACCGGGCATGCATCAAATATTAACATACCTTATATATTCAAACAGCAACAAAACTGTACACTGTAAAGGAAGGGAAATCCAAATGAGAGTGCGACGAAACGAGGCAAGGCTGCAACGTGGAAATCCGAAAGTTTAATAATGAAAATTAAAAAAGAAGGCAATGGAAAAAAACTAAACAGTCGATGCCCAACAAAAAAAGGAGACCATGGAATAGGAAGATTCAATTGGATTCATTTAACTGTAGGGTAATGAGGAAAACTGTTTAGGAATTGTACATTGTAAAAATAAACAGTGGCTGCAATTCAGAAAATGCATTTGTTCAGCAGGAAAAAATTAATTTTGGTGGTAGCAGAAATACTCTGAGAAAAATATTGAAAAAGAATGGATATCAGTTCAAAAAATGTAAAAACAGGAGGTGTTACACTATGGAAAGAAATGACATGGCGGCATGGTGCACATGGTGTTTGAGAACACTGCATAGAAATGACAGATTAGATGAAAAGATTTTTGTAGTTTATCTTGATAAAACATGGATTCGATCAAGCTATACTATCAGTTAATGTTAGCAACAGGAAGAGGTTCCTGGCGCATAAAAATTGATTGAGCAGGACAGAAGTGGATTAGATAAGCACATACTGAAGCAAGTAAATTTTCATTGATGGAGCATTGTTGATGTAATTTTAAAATCAAAAAAATATTGCAACCATGACAATGAAATGAATGGTGAAAATTCCACTACCTGATATGAAAGGCAGCTTATCCCTAATAGACCAAAAACAATTTCTCATTATTGACAATATACCATTATCACTTTGTTCAACAACATAAATCACCTACATCATTTTGGACACTGCAAATTATATGCGGATACAAACTCAAAATTTCAAATTATCAATCAATGAAAGAAAATGTGAATTGCTTAAGCAAGTGAAACTACATCATATTCTTGTAACATACCGCGCAGACAACTCTCTTTATGCAAATGGCCACTAAGTTGTAAGATTGCCGCCATACCACTGTATTCTCAATTGCATCGAGTACATATGGAATTTACAGAAATTAATGAGTAGCCACTAATAACATAGTTTGGTTAATTTCTGAAACTCTTTCACTTACAAACTCAGATATACAAATAATCAGTACAGAAGACTAGCAAAAAAATGTTAAGACATTTCAGAATATGTACCAAATATTACAGATTAATGGACAATGCATAGCCAGGGTAATTGTGAACTTGCAGAGGAGTGACAGTGAGAGCCTAGAGCAACAAACAGTAACATTAGATGTACTGTAGCAGTAAAATGGAGAACACCACATGCAGAAGGGGCCATGGTGGCTGAGCTGTTAGCCTGCTCGCCTCCCACCAAGGTGAAAAGGGTTCAATCCCCGACTGGGTCACTCCTGGATTTTCGCATGTGGGAATCGTACCGGACAATGTCGCTGGTTGGATGGTTTTCTCGAGGATCTCCATTTCCCATGCCCTTTCTTTCCGGTGCTGCCCCATACTCCCCTCATCGGCTCTCAAGACCTCGCGGTTAAGAGCCGACCAAACCTCTTCACTCACTCACCACGTGCAGACAGAAGCATAAGCGGAATATCAAACAAATGGTGTAAGGTAAAAGAAAATGCATTGTCATTACACATTACTAAAGTTGTGTAAGTTTGGGTCTGTTTTGTTGTGGAACAGATTGCTCTTCTCATCATCTTCCCCTCCTTCTGGGCTTCATGGGCTAACAACACATGTCACACTAAGCGTTCTTCCTGGCAAATGGCCCAGACATTCAATAAACTCTGTGGCACAATATTACATAATTATCAGCTCACACCCTGAATCAGTCACAAGCTGGGGCCATAAAACCCTATATACTTAACAGAAATTGAAATTTCTTACAGAAGTACAGTCTGAAACATACCTTTTGATCCATCAGCAGTTCTTGCATTTTTGTATTCACCAAATGCTTTATATACAGCTGACTGTCAACGCTGCAATAACAACACAGGAGTATGTTACTGCTGTCGTATTTCTGTTTAAAATAAGTCTATGTAACTTTAAATTTAAAAAATAAAGTAAATATTGAAAGTAATTGCTTTAATACACAACTCATCCTTCTCCTAACTCTTGACTAGCACAGTCCGAGCAACTCAAGCCCACCCAGGGTATATTGAGAACCTGGGGCAAAGCTAATTTTGAGGCCCCATATTTTATGTGACACTCTATGCTTTGAATATTGCTATTATTTCTTATTTCAAGTGATTGTAAGAAAACATGCTGCTTGGAAACAGGTTTACTATTTTTCTGTTATGCTAATACATAATATATTTAAAAATAATAAATACATAAATATAAATGTTTTAACATTAAAACTGTATCCTGTTCACATTAAACTGTTGCATATAAGTACAGTACTGTACAAAAATCACTTTGAATAAATTGTTAACAAAAGTTTAATTAAATAACAAATTTTTCTGATGTGCTTCACTACAGAAAATTCTGTATAGAGAAAGAAATATCTCCACGTTAATAAAGTAAATGGCACAATAATTGAATGCTTGGAATTTGTTGAAAATGTCCTTAATCAAGGGTAGCTAAAAGACGAGAACAGGTGAGCTTGAAAATACATGTTTTCAACTCATGCAAACTATTATAGCTAACCCATGATTTC